>JARJCP010000063.1:0-483638 GCA_029281795.1 Mycena crocata
CTATTCATGTATGTATATCTGAACTCTGTGGATTACAACGCAAACTACAGCGGTTCAGGACCTATCTCTGACGTGGGATCAGCACCGGCACTCCACACGCTATAATCTCATTCTGTTTTGGGGTCCGGGGCTTCAACATTGCGTGCAAGATTCATGCATCGCCGGCACGCGAGCGCCGTGAAAGCTCAGGTATGTCTCTCATGTTGTAATTAATTTCCATGTAATTCTAATGTGTTTGTGTTCAGAAATTCAAGCGCCAGATGCGAATACGTTACTCAGAGTGCAATTTGATGTACCCTCCCACGAGCTCTCATGTCCGTCGCAAGCGCAAGCAATTTCTCGCCTCCAACTTCGAAGATGCGGGTCGGTTTGAGTAGCCGCCAGAGGTACGAGTTCCTTCGTTCGATTCCGTCACTCTATCTATGCTCAATGATATCTATTTCAGAATTTATCCTCAGCGATGTATACTCAACGGCGTCGACTAAACTGCAGTTCAACTTCGATATCGGATTCCTCGAATCGTGCTTCGTAGTGGGCGCGACCTCCCAATTACTCGAGGCAACCTCTGCAGAGTTGCCTTACATTGTTGATTTAGAGGTCCCGAACGATTTAGAATCAACCTGTCATCCTTGTTTGACAAGTTCATTGTTCAACGGATTTCGAAAGATAGATTCCTATCGAAGAGTCATCACAGGTACGCCTGCTCGACAACTACCTTTCCTTACTTGATTTACTAACTCACTCTGCACTTTCCAGACGCCGAATCGCACCACCGCGTCGCAGCCCGCAATTCTCAGCTGTTTGGCGCTGTGTGGCGGGATTCGTCCAGTCACGTGCTTCTAAATAAGCGCCTGCGGCTCAATTAGCAGCACGTTCGCGAATCGCGAAATACGCGTTTCAAAGAGAGCAATGGGAGGGAGATAGGCAGAGGTGAAATCGTTTCAAGGAACGAGGAGCAGACGTTCGTATTTCTTTTCCGTTGAGGTAATTTCGGGCATCGGAATCTGAAATTGTGACATGAGCAGGCTGGCGTTCTCCGCTGAATGGACAGCGAGCAGAGTCAAAGTCCAAAATTGAGGGAGGATCTACATGAGGTCCCATGCCGATTAAACTCCATCGACGCCAAACGTGATCAAACCTCCCTTGCTAGCACCCACAATCATACTTCCTACAACATCTCACCCAGGCCCCCAAAAACAGATCCTGATTTTGAACCAGGCGAGTTTTACACTGTTAAACCCCCTTCCAGCCTTCTGACACGGATCCAGACGATGTCAGACACCAGCAAAGAATATATGGGAGCGGCGGTACAAAAGTCGGCGCAGGAATTCGTAGCCGCAGGAGACATTCTGCGTGCATGGGCGGCTGATACGACTTCAACTGCAACTCGAAGCGCCAGGCTGGAGGCCGCCTGCAATAAATACGCGAAGGGTGGAGACGCCTACGCCCAGGCAGGAGCGATTTTTGAAGTGGGTGAGAGGGCCGCGTTTTGTCGTGATGCGTCGGGGAACGCATACATGGAGTCATTCAAGGCCAAGCGCGACGCTAAGGACTGCGAGAAGATGGACTTGGACTGATGGTGCGTGGCTACTTCTCAATTTTTTCGTCCGCGCGTGCTCAATTTTTTTTTAAAACAGAACGACTTGAGCTAGGGATTTGAGGAAAGAAGCAATTTCAAAGATCCAACGGAGAGAGACGCCATGTACAACTACGAAAAATGGAACGTTTTAACTGATTATTTGCCATTGGCATGTGTGATGCCAAGCACCCTTTGTTCTCGACCACGATGACGACGATCGGTATCGTCGTCTCGTCGTGGTTCCTCGTCGGCCTCCGGCTCCCTGGTATCTCTTGTCAGCCCTGTACTCAGCACAAGCAGCACGAAGGCGAGAACGAAAGCCACCGTTCCTGCCCTGTCACACGACGTCTGCACGAAGGCCATCACTTGCCCGTCGACGCGTTCTGCTCGCACCTCCCGTCTTTATCTCCGTCCACGCCCATCGCCGGTGCGACATCCACCAGTTTCGCGCTGGACTCGTATCATAGTCCATGTCTGCCTCTCTCGTCCTCGTTAGCGTCGTTCCCCGTATCCCTCGTTCCTCGCTCATCCGCATTGTCTCCTCCGCCTCTCTGACTTCTTCGTCGACGTCATGCCTCCGATCCCTTCGCCAACGCGCACGCACTCGCCTACCTGCACCCATATACGCTTCTTGTCGGCAAACGCAAGCCGTCCCCGCAACTCGTTCCCTGCCATTCATCTCGCACGCCAACGCATCCCCACCCCAACCCACCGCCAAATGCACCGCCCACAGTCAGCATCCTGGGTCAAAAGGTGTGTGCTATTCCATTGTCTTTGTTGCATCAATTAACGAGTCCTGAATACAATGACCGACACGGACGCACGCAGTAGGGAACCACACGCGCCGAGTCCAAATCTCACACGCGAACAAACGTCCCGCTCCGACGCAAGCCGAAAACTCAGAAACGACGGTGCATTCTGTGTGTGCGGCTGCCGGGACGACACAGAAGCAACACATCCGCAGCATCTCAACTCGGCTGGATTCGAAAGGAAAGCGGTCACTCGGTGCGTCGCTGCGCTCCCTCACACCATCAACCGCTAACGTCCGTCTCCACACAGCTGCTGCACTTCTGCAGCGCCATCGTCATCTGCCTCCACGCCGCTGTCGCTCAAGAATCTTACGGAAGTGAAAAGCGCTTCCTCTGTCCGCCCCACCTCGTCCACATCGAGGGCCCGGTCTGGCAAATGCGCCACGGCCAGGAAGGCAAAGTTGGCCGCGTTAATGGAGGAAGCGACGATATGGACGGTGAGGCGGTACAAAATGCCTTGGATGTTGATGATGACTTTGACCGTACTTACTTCCGTTCCCACAGAATACATCTCCACTCTCGAGGACAACATCGCCGAGCGCGACTGCCTCCTCTCTGCCATCCGATCCGAGCTGGCTCGTCGCAATCTGAGAACCTCGCTCTGCGGCAAGAAATCGCGGCGGAGGAATGAGATACAAAGAAGGCGGCGCCACGACCCCTTCTGTGAACCCGAAATCCTCGAAGTCAGAACCAATCCGGGCATAGCTGGCGTCGACTTGCCGACAGATGAATCAATATCGGCCTGGTTCCGCCAGGAGCTGTCCATGACCGTCGTATCCGAGATCGGCGAGCGCTCCTTTGAGCAGAAGGCTCCCTGGACAACGTTATTCCATGTCACGGGGACAGCAAAGGCGATGAGCTTTTAGCTATCGCTGGAAATCGCGGAGCCATCGCACAACGCAGTGCGATTTCGAGCTCCCGCACTCGCTCCCTCATTCCTCATTCCTATTGGGTCTGTTATATCCATGCAACTCGGGAATCCATTCATACTCCAATTTCTGAATCTCCGGGCCTTCCGACTCCGGATCACAATCCACCTGCATGGTATTCAACAGCATAGAGATATGTCACATCCGGTCACGTCACATCCCTCCGGCTTTTCATCCACTTCTGCGACTTATTCCTCTTTTCCTCTTTGGGTACTCCTGGTTGTTGTTCGTAACGATCCGGTCCATTGCCCTGGGAAAGTCCGGACTTCGACTTGCACCCTCCATCCGGACGCTCCGATCTACCTTCACCATTCTTCCCACGCTCCTCTAATTCTTCCAGTACATCTTCCTTCATTTCCGACGATCCTGACACTTGTCCGATTTACATCCTATTGTTTCGATTCCTGCCTGGGATGTTATTCTCCGCACTTCCCGCCTGTCCGGACTCCGGTCTGTGTCTTCCGTCCGGACGCTCTACTTTACCTTTGTCATTCCTTTTCACACTTCTCTGATCCCTCCGGCACATCGTCCTTCCTTCCGACGATTTCGACACTTGCACATTTCACATCCTGTCGATCCTGCACAAGCCACTCAGGACTTCATCCTCCTCCTTCCCGGCTTGTACTCCGGACTCCGATCTTCCGGTCCGGTCCGGACCTCCTCGGATCGCCTCGGACCTTCGGCCCTATTATGCTATCCAGTATTACTATGCCATTCCGTTTATCCGTTAAGTTCTTATTCCACATTTGGACTTCCTTTTGTTATCTTCAAATCCCTTGTTCCATTTTAGGACATTAGTTTGACTTACTCGTTTTAGAACAAGACACATGCTTTTCTATATATACCTCTAGTCCACTCATGTATTCCTTATCTGGAAAATTAACGTTGTTCCATGTTTCCTTTCATGGCTGAAGTCATTCACTTTTCCCTATGTCTTTGACTCGACTCTGGGGTTGTACTTTCGACCTCTGAACGTCCTTTACGCTCTTCGTCTTTGCTTCCGATGAACTCCGGTCGATTCGGATCATCCGGTTCCCACGCTTCTCCGGTCCGCCTCCGGCAGCTCTCCGAATCGTGGAACCTTTCCATTCTTGTCCCGGCTTGACAGTCAGGCAGTCGCACACCCTTCTGAGCTGTGGTGTTTGCGAGAACAGCCGACCTTCGACCTCTGGTCTTGTCCGAGCTTCCGGACTCCTTCCGATTTCCGGACGGTCCGGACCTCCGCAGGGCTTACGGTCCTCCCTTTGGCTCAGTATATAACAGTATTTTCCAGATATTCTGTCTGGGCTGTCTGCTTGCTGCGCTCATTCCACTTGCAGTACAGTTCGCCTTTTGCTGTGCTCGGATTCTTTGGATCTCTGGGCTCCTCCGGACTCTCCGGATTCCATATTACGTAATTCCGGCACTTCCACTCTTTCCGTATCACGACCTTCACGATTTCTTCCCTTCCGGTGCTGCTAGTCGGCATTGAGGTCGCTCCCCTTGGACTGCGGCTTCTTCCGGTCTCATTTCCGGACCTCTCCGGAATTCTTCCCTTCGTCTTTCATGACATTCACGACCCTCACGACTTCGGAACTCCATCCAGGACCTCCGGCCCATTGTATGTGGTTTTTGGTCCTGGCTCGTTTTCCGACTTTCCGGCCATCTTCCGGAACTCCCACATCTGGTGTTGTCCAACTCTGTTTGGAAATCTCGTCATTCTGCGGATTCTCCGATTTCCTTGGTACATGGATACCAACTACGCGCCTCCTCGTCGCTCCGTTGAGCTGAATTCGGCTGCTAGTACCTCATTCCATTCCTCCGATCTCTCCGATCCTGTGCGCACACCATCCGACATTAGTCTGATTCGTGTTTGGCTTTTCCGGTTACGGAAAGATGCTCCGGACCTTCCGCATCCCGGAGGCCGGACATCTTCGCCAAGTCTTGCGACGTCTTCACCAGATTCCGATCCTTCCATGGATATCTCGGGGCTCCAATGCCCACTCCGGTCCATCTCGGACATCTCGAGGCTTCTATGCCTACCTTCCGGTCCATTTTCGGACCTTCCGGACTTCTATCCGGACTTGTGCACTCCTCCGCACATCATCTTCGGCCGTCTCCGGATTTCCGATCCAGTCCGGAGCTTTTTTCCGGCCGAACTCTGGCTGCAGGAAATGCCTTCCGGTGTTCTCTGTTGTCATCCCCGGTCGCATCTGTCACCCTTGCGATCCCATCGGGCATTCGTCCGGTTCGATTTCGGATCCCTCCGGACCTTCGTTGTGGTTGTAGGTTGCGTATCGCTTTGGACTAGCCCATCTCCGGGTATTCAGTCACTACTTCTCCGCAACTTCGTTTCGGAGTTCTGTCCAGTCTTCCGGTCTTCCGGATGTCCGCTTCCGGCCTTCTGGGCCATATTCCCACCTTCCGATCCTGTCCCTTCGTCTTTTGGACCCTCTACCATCCTCCGCTTCCCGCTCCGGATTCACTAAATTCCGACTTTCTTCATTCCGGCGTGTTTCCATCCTCTGTATTCTTTGGAGATCTTACAAAACTCTTCTCAGCGGGTTTTCTTACATGTGGTCTTGCCGGTCTCCTCCGGTGTTTTCCCACGGCTCCGGTCGTCCGGATTCCGCTTTACCATGTGCCCAGTACCAACCTTTGGTCTGATCGCGGGCAACGTCCACGTAGGGGTGGATTAGTGTTTTACTAACACCGGCTGTGCTGCGAAGCCATAGATATTTCTTCCCACCTTCCAATCCTTGATGGATGGTCTCTATGGTCCTTGATCCCTTCCTTCCATGGAAACTCTGGTCTTGTATGGACACCTCCCTCCGATCCGCTTTCCGAAAACTCCGGACTTTCCGGACATTTTTGGTTCTCACTCTCTCGACGCTTCTGAGGCTACTTTTCGTCCTCCGAAAACTCCGGTCCCGCTTCCGGCTTTCACCATCCGGATGCTTCCTTCCCTCCGCCATATACCCCCTCGGTTTCCGGCTCCGGTCCGGATTCGTTTTGGCCCTGACGCTTCATTTTCGGTGCCTTTCACTCCTCTGTATTTTTTGGAGCCTTTACAAAACTCTTTTCACCGGGTTTTCTTCCATGTGGTCCTGCTCACGTCTTTCCGACACTCTTCCGTGTTCCGGTACTCCGGACCGATCCGGTCCTTCCGGACTTCTCGCTCGACCATGTGCCTCAGTGTCAGCCTTTGACCTGCTTCACCGACAATGTCCACGTAGGGGTGGTTCACGGTTATGGTATGTTTACCTCCGTCAGCTGTCTAGGTGAAAAATAGAGAGTTTCTCACCACCTATCCTTGATGGATGGCTCTCTATGTTCCTTCCTTGGAACTCCTGATCCTTCTATGGATATCCCGATCCTTTTATGGATATATTCCTTCTCTGTTCCCTTCCGGGTGCTTCCTGCTTTGTCCGGTTTCATTTCCGATCCTTCCGGTTTTTCCGGATTCCCCCGCACCCTCTTGGGCTCATTGCTTCTAAGCACTCGCCCGTATTCTCCCCGACGATCCGAAATTCTTCCGGTCACTTTGTGATCAGAACCTTTGGAATTGTCATTCAACCCTTTCCCTTCCGCATTCCCTTCCGGAACATTTTTTCATGCCTTCCGGGTGAACATCTCTCTCCGGAAACGCCCTCCGCATTCTCCGGCATCTCCTCCGCTTCCTCCGGGCCTTGTCTTCCTACCCATCACTGGGATTTCAGTTCCTTGAGGGCAAGGAACGTAAAGGGGGGATACTGTTATATCCATGCAACTCGGGAATCCATTCATACTCCAATTTCTGAATCTCCGGGCCTTCCGACTCCGGATCACAATCCACCTGCATGGTATTCAACAGCATAGAGATATGTCACATCCGGTCACGTCACATCCCTCCGGCTTTTCATCCACTTCTGCGACTTATTCCTCTTTTCCTCTTTGGGTACTCCTGGTTGTTGTTCGTAACGATCCGGTCCATTGCCCTGGGAAAGTCCGGACTTCGACTTGCACCCTCCATCCGGACGCTCCGATCTACCTTCACCATTCTTCCCACGCTCCTCTAATTCTTCCAGTACATCTTCCTTCATTTCCGACGATCCTGACACTTGTCCGATTTACATCCTATTGTTTCGATTCCTGCCTGGGATGTTATTCTCCGCACTTCCCGCCTGTCCGGACTCCGGTCTGTGTCTTCCGTCCGGACGCTCTACTTTACCTTTGTCATTCCTTTTCACACTTCTCTGATCCCTCCGGCACATCGTCCTTCCTTCCGACGATTTCGACACTTGCACATTTCACATCCTGTCGATCCTGCACAAGCCACTCAGGACTTCATCCTCCTCCTTCCCGGCTTGTACTCCGGACTCCGATCTTCCGGTCCGGTCCGGACCTCCTCGGATCGCCTCGGACCTTCGGCCCTATTATGCTATCCAGTATTACTATGCCATTCCGTTTATCCGTTAAGTTCTTATTCCACATTTGGACTTCCTTTTGTTATCTTCAAATCCCTTGTTCCATTTTAGGACATTAGTTTGACTTACTCGTTTTAGAACAAGACACATGCTTTTCTATATATACCTCTAGTCCACTCATGTATTCCTTATCTGGAAAATTAACGTTGTTCCATGTTTCCTTTCATGGCTGAAGTCATTCACTTTTCCCTATGTCTTTGACTCGACTCTGGGGTTGTACTTTCGACCTCTGAACGTCCTTTACGCTCTTCGTCTTTGCTTCCGATGAACTCCGGTCGATTCGGATCATCCGGTTCCCACGCTTCTCCGGTCCGCCTCCGGTCCGCCTCCGGCAGCTCTCCGAATCGTGGAACCTTTCCATTCTTGTCCCGGCTTGACAGTCAGGCAGTCGCACACCCTTCTGAGCTGTGGTGTTTGCGAGAACAGCCGACCTTCGACCTCTGGTCTTGTCCGAGCTTCCGGACTCCTTCCGATTTCCGGACGGTCCGGACCTCCGCAGGGCTTACGGTCCTCCCTTTGGCTCAGTATATAACAGGGTCCGCGCATGTGCAGAGCAATTTCCACCCCGTTTGCCGTAGCTGACCAGTTCGACGCAGTGGGACACCGCTGGCCAGGAACGCTTCCGCAGCATTCGTCCGGTTCGATTTCGGATCCCTCCGGACCTTCGTTGTGGTTGTAGGTTGCGTATCGCTTTGGACTAGCCCATCTCCGGGTATTCAGTCACTACTTCTCCGCAACTTCGTTTCGGAGTTCTGTCCAGTCTTCCGGTCTTCCGGATGTCCGCTTCCGGCCTTCTGGGCCATATTCCCACCTTCCGATCCTGTCCCTTCGTCTTTTGGACCCTCTACCATCCTCCGCTTCCCGCTCCGGATTCACTAAATTCCGACTTTCTTCATTCCGGCGTGTTTCCATCCTCTGTATTCTTTGGAGATCTTACAAAACTCTTCTCAGCGGGTTTTCTTACATGTGGTCTTGCCGGTCTCCTCCGGTGTTTTCCCACGGCTCCGGTCGTCCGGATTCCGCTTTACCATGTGCCCAGTACCAACCTTTGGTCTGATCGCGGGCAACGTCCACGTAGGGGTGGATTAGTGTTTTACTAACACCGGCTGTGCTGCGAAGCCATAGATATTTCTTCCCACCTTCCAATCCTTGATGGATGGTCTCTATGGTCCTTGATCCCTTCCTTCCATGGAAACTCTGGTCTTGTATGGACACCTCCCTCCGATCCGCTTTCCGAAAACTCCGGACTTTCCGGACATTTTTGGTTCTCACTCTCTCGACGCTTCTGAGGCTACTTTTCGTCCTCCGAAAACTCCGGTCCCGCTTCCGGCTTTCACCATCCGGATGCTTCCTTCCCTCCGCCATATACCCCCTCGGTTTCCGGCTCCGGTCCGGATTCGTTTTGGCCCTGACGCTTCATTTTCGGTGCCTTTCACTCCTCTGTATTTTTTGGAGCCTTTACAAAACTCTTTTCACCGGGTTTTCTTCCATGTGGTCCTGCTCACGTCTTTCCGACACTCTTCCGTGTTCCGGTACTCCGGACCGATCCGGTCCTTCCGGACTTCTCGCTCGACCATGTGCCTCAGTGTCAGCCTTTGACCTGCTTCACCGACAATGTCCACGTAGGGGTGGTTCACGGTTATGGTATGTTTACCTCCGTCAGCTGTCTAGGTGAAAAATAGAGAGTTTCTCACCACCTATCCTTGATGGATGGCTCTCTATGTTCCTTCCTTGGAACTCCTGATCCTTCTATGGATATCCCGATCCTTTTATGGATATATTCCTTCTCTGTTCCCTTCCGGGTGCTTCCTGCTTTGTCCGGTTTCATTTCCGATCCTTCCGGTTTTTCCGGATTCCCCCGCACCCTCTTGGGCTCATTGCTTCTAAGCACTCGCCCGTATTCTCCCCGACGATCCGAAATTCTTCCGGTCACTTTGTGATCAGAACCTTTGGAATTGTCATTCAACCCTTTCCCTTCCGCATTCCCTTCCGGAACATTTTTTCATGCCTTCCGGGTGAACATCTCTCTCCGGAAACGCCCTCCGCATTCTCCGGCATCTCCTCCGCTTCCTCCGGGCCTTGTCTTCCTACCCATCACTGGGATTTCAGTTCCTTGAGGGCAAGGAACGTAAAGGGGGGATACTGTTATATCCATGCAACTCGGGAATCCATTCATACTCCAATTTCTGAATCTCCGGGCCTTCCGACTCCGGATCACAATCCACCTGCATGGTATTCAACAGCATAGAGATATGTCACATCCGGTCACGTCACATCCCTCCGGCTTTTCATCCACTTCTGCGACTTATTCCTCTTTTCCTCTTTGGGTACTCCTGGTTGTTGTTCGTAACGATCCGGTCCATTGCCCTGGGAAAGTCCGGACTTCGACTTGCACCCTCCATCCGGACGCTCCGATCTACCTTCACCATTCTTCCCACGCTCCTCTAATTCTTCCAGTACATCTTCCTTCATTTCCGACGATCCTGACACTTGTCCGATTTACATCCTATTGTTTCGATTCCTGCCTGGGATGTTATTCTCCGCACTTCCCGCCTGTCCGGACTCCGGTCTGTGTCTTCCGTCCGGACGCTCTACTTTACCTTTGTCATTCCTTTTCACACTTCTCTGATCCCTCCGGCACATCGTCCTTCCTTCCGACGATTTCGACACTTGCACATTTCACATCCTGTCGATCCTGCACAAGCCACTCAGGACTTCATCCTCCTCCTTCCCGGCTTGTACTCCGGACTCTGATCTTCCGGTCCGGTCCGGACCTCCTCGGATCGCCTCGGACCTTCGGCCCTATTATGCTATCCAGTATTACTATGCCATTCCGTTTATCCGTTAAGTTCTTATTCCACATTTGGACTTCCTTTTGTTATCTTCAAATCCCTTGTTCCATTTTAGGACATTAGTTTGACTTACTCGTTTTAGAACAAGACACATGCTTTTCTATATATACCTCTAGTCCACTCATGTATTCCTTATCTGGAAAATTAACGTTGTTCCATGTTTCCTTTCATGGCTGAAGTCATTCACTTTTCCCTATGTCTTTGACTCGACTCTGGGGTTGTACTTTCGACCTCTGAACGTCCTTTACGCTCTTCGTCTTTGCTTCCGATGAACTCCGGTCGATTCGGATCATCCGGTTCCCACGCTTCTCCGGTCCGCCTCCGGTCCGCCTCCGGCAGCTCTCCGAATCGTGGAACCTTTCCATTCTTGTCCCGGCTTGACAGTCAGGCAGTCGCACACCCTTCTGAGCTGTGGTGTTTGCGAGAACAGCCGACCTTCGACCTCTGGTCTTGTCCGAGCTTCCGGACTCCTTCCGATTTCCGGACGGTCCGGACCTCCGCAGGGCTTACGGTCCTCCCTTTGGCTCAGTATATAACAGGGTCCGCGCATGTGCAGAGCAATTTCCACCCCGTTTGCCGTAGCTGACCAGTTCGACGCAGTGGGACACCGCTGGCCAGGAACGCTTCCGCATGATCACCTCCTCGTATTCCCGCGGCGCTCACGGTATCATTGCCGTATACGACGTAACCGACAACGGTGCGCAGGCCTGTTTCCTTGTCGCGGCCAGCACTGACACCCCACAGACACCTTTACGAACGTCAAGCAGTGGCTGCAGGAGATTGACCGGTATGCATCCGAGGGCGTCAACAAGCTGCTTGTCGGCAACAAGTCCGACCTCACGGGGAAGAAGGTTGTCGAGTACTCCGTCGCAAAGGTGCGTTGCATCCGCATGTTTCACTTTGTGCACACTCACTCACTCGATTCGCGCCATTCAGGAATTTGCGGACCAGCTGACATCGAGACGTCCGCCAAGAATTCCACCAACGTCGAGCAGGCGTTCCTGACCATGGCGAAGCAGATCAAAGACCGGTGCGTCCTGTCCCCGGCTCGTCACCCGCCCTGACTCACTCATTATCACACAGGATGGGTTCCACGTCAACCGCCCCTGGCGCCACCAGCAAGTCGTCGACGATCACACCCGGCCAGAGCATGCAGCAGCCGCAATCGTCCGGCTGCTGCTGAGCGCGCGCCGCGGTCGTGCGCAGCGTGCGTGCCCGCCTTATTGGACCGAACCGACATACTGGAAAGTCTGTTAGCCTTGATGTTGAGTACTTCCGAGTACGACGACGCGGAATGCAGTTTCGAACAAATGGGCAGGGTATCCCAGGAGGTCGGTCGGGGACTTGCTGTTTTTAATGGGAATCTGAAATATTAAACACACAGAACCTAAGAGCGTGCGTACTAGCTATCCATTTTCGGTTGCGGAAAGGCGCTCTCGGGGTTCTTGGACCGAAACTTCACTGGATGGTTCGGAGTTGAAAGCACAATATTTGCCTCATTTAACTACGTGAACTCAGCTCGACTTGGGGAGAAACATCTACATACTCTTTAGTATGTAGATTAAATCAATTTTTTTGAATGAAAAAATATTTAAACTACCGCTGAACTTGAGTGAGCTGCAGATGATCTGCAGATGAGCGGCCGCTCAGCTGCAGCCGTGTTTCCGAGCGCCTGAAACTTGATGTTTCAGCGTCAATTTCGGGCCGGCCGGAACTGAGCCCGAAACTTATTGTTTCGACGCGGCCGAATCCGTTACCGAAACTATTGTTTTCGGGAACGGTTTCGGTGCTCCTGAAACTAAAGGTTTCAGGCGTGCGGGAACTGCTCCTGAAACTAATAGTTTCTGGAGCAGTTTTGGGTCGGGCGAAACCGTGCCCGAAACGGATAGTTTCGGGTCGTCAGAAAACGTGACCGAAATCTTTAGTTTCTGTAACAAATTCAGGCAAGCATAAAGCATTGGTTTCTGGTACGGTTTACATCTGCCTGAATTGGTTACTGAAACTAATAGTTTCCGTAACGTTTCCAGACGGCCAGAAAATTAAGTTTTTCCCGTGTGTTAATTCCACATAGTCACTTGTGTACCGGGATCTTAAGAATCAATGGCGCACCCTTCTTCGGTTCTTCTCGACTTTATGTAACTCGCCGGGCGCGAATATATAATGATTTCGCATACAGTACCCCACTGCTCGCACCCCACCATGTCTGGCACATTCACCTATCGCTTTGACACCGCTGCGTACAATGGTAGCGTAACCATTCCTACGGGGATCTTAATCGACGGCACCTTCGTCGACGGTTCAGAGCGCATTACAATTGAGTGAGTATAATAATATGTCCTTCCTTGCCCGTATTCTGACCGTCATCGCGACTAGTGTTCTTAACCCAGGTGAAAATTGTTGAATTCAGACTGGCCACGGCTAATACAACGCTCTGATTAGCAACTGGCAAGCTCGTTACGAAAGTTTCGGAGGCCACCGCTCAGGATGTCGATCTTGCTGTAAAGGCTGCACAAAACGCCTTCAACACCACCTGGGGTTTGAACGCTCCTGGGGCAAAACGCGCAGAGCTTTTGAATAAGCTCGCCACGTTGATGGAAGCCGCAACGGACGAACTATCGGCGTTAGAAGCTTTGGATAACGGTAAGGGCATTCGTTTTGGTGTCAGCTGGACAGTAATGACCGGGCATCACCAGGAAAACTTTCGGGTGGGCCAAAAAGGTCGACGTCAGTTTGGCGATCAACACGGTCAAGTATTATGCCGGATGGGCAGACAAAATTACCGGGCAGACAATCGAAGTGAGGCTTATTATATGGTTCTGTATAGGGAATTGACCGGCATCAGACGGATGAGAGAAAACTTGTCTACACCCGCCACGAACCTATCGGGGTTGTTGTGAGACACTTTTAATCTTCTGCGTGGTGTTTTGTTGATTAATTCCTGAACAAGGGTCAAATCATTCCTTGTAAGCGTAGCTGAATCATATTTCACCTCTATCGCCTCACATATTTCATACAGGGAACTTCCCCCGTGCGTATTTTATCCGCCGGCTACGAATTTGCTAACGGTGCAATTCTCAGTGTTGATGTTTGCATGGAAAATTGCACCGGGTATATTTTATTTTATTACCATATGTGTTTAATTTCCAACATAAATCAAAGCGCTGGCGACTGGAAACACTATAGTCCTGAAGGTTCGTTTCTGAACCATCCATATCGTGTTGCTTATTCGAATTCCAGCCTTCGGAATTTACGCCTCTGACGGCTCTGCGCATGTGTGCTCTGATCCAGGAGGCTGGCTTTCCCCCTGGCGTCGTTAACGTACTTACGGGCTACGGAAACACCGTCGGCGCCGCCATCAGCTCACACATGGAGATCCTGAAGGTCGCATTCACTGGCAGCACAATTGTTGGACGCAAGATAATGGAGGCGGCTGCCAAGAGCAACTTGAAACCTGTCACATTGGAGTACGGCCCTTTCCCCGCTGATCTATGTATTCCAGGGTTGAATTTTGTATAGGCTCGGAGGCAAGTCTCCGAATATAATTTTCAACGACGCCGATCTGGAGAGCGCGGTGGAATGGACTGCCCACGGCCTCTAGTGAGTTACTCATCTGCTATTCCAAGAAAGGGTAACCTTGAAGATATAGTTGGAACCACGGAGCCGCATGTTGCGCCGGTAATTTCTGTTCCTCATGGGTAAGATCACGGATTTATACCACACAGGTTCGAGGATTTTTGTCCAGTCGGAAATTTACGACAAGTTCCTCGAAATGTTCACCGAAAAATCCAAGTCCATCCGTATCGGTGATCCATTTGGACAAGATATTGACCAGGGACCCATGAGCTCCCAGGCTCAGTTCAATGTGCGTGCTTTTGTGTTCTTTGATTGGGCGGACTCCGACTAGCTGCAGCGCATTATGAGCTACATTGATTCCGCAAAGGAACAAGGGGCAACGGTGCATCTCGGGGGCGAGCCGCACCAAAGCGAAGGCTATTTTATCAAGCCGACGATATTCACCAACACCACGCCGGAAATGAAGATCAGACAGGAAGAGGTCTTTGGCCCAGTCGGGGTCGTTATCAAATTCGAAGACGAGGATGGTAGGGCACCAGTTCTTTATCCTCCTCCGTTAATTCTGAACCCTACGCAGATGTTGTCCGCCAGGCGAATAACACGCGTTTGTTGACTTCTTCGTCCGGTCATTTGTGGGTGGCTGATATTTCGTGCGCAAGTCTACGGGCTCGTCGCCGGAGTCTTCTCGCAAAACATTGACAGAGCTATTGAAGCGGCGCATCGACTCCAGGCGGGGACGGTCTGGGTTATCATTATTTCAATCGAATAGGATGGAGGCAGCATTACTCACCAAACGGCCAGGTGAACTGCTTCCACAATTTTGCACCCAATATTCCGTTTGGTGGATACAAACAATCGGGGATTGGCCGGGAGATGGGAGAGTACGGACTTCAACAGTGCGTTCTTTCTAACTGTGGCTTCTGAATCTCAGTCTTTTCGCCCTAGATACACCAATGTTAAAGCAGTCCATATCAATCTTGGTCATAAAATGTGATCTTGTAACCGTGTTTTGTAAATGATACGGAGAATATTTGTGAAAGAAATGTATGATGAGAAAACAAAGATTTCGCGCGAGGATTCTGGAACGGTGGTCGCGGTTGAACGTTGACGCATTGTTGACGGATGTCTAGTGTTGCCGGTGTCGCCAAACACCTCCCGTGGACGGATTAGGAAAATTCCAGGATTACTTAATTTGCCTCTCTTGCTTTCGACCTCCACCATGGACCGCCCTGCCCAAGTTACCATCAGTCCCATTGACCTCCAGCCGCTTTGCCAGCGCACATATCCCACCAGCGAAGATCTCGATGCTCACATCGCCCGTTCCGCCGCCGCACAGAAGGAGTGGTCCGCAGTGCCCCTCGAGGAGCGCATCGCGGCGGGCTACCGGTTTCTCGACGAATTCGCCAAGATGACTGAGCGCATCCCCCTCGAGCTCGCCAAGGCAATCGGCCGCCCCGTCACGCAGGGCGGTGGCGAAGTCCGCGGCGTAATGGAACGCGTCAGGTATATGTGTGATATCGCCAAGTCGTGCCTAGACGACAAAAACCTCGAAGACACTGACAAGCATGGCTTCCGGCGCTTTATAAAGCGCGAACCTCTCGGTGTCGTCCTCGTTATCGCGCCCTGGAAGTCAGTTTCTTATCCCTCGCTGCATCGTCCACGGCGGCTTGAATATTTTGTAGCTTCCCGTATCTCACTGCTGTGAACTCAGTGCTGCCTGCACTGATTGCAGGCAACTCAGTCCTTCTCAAGCCGTCTCCCCAGACGATGCTAAGTGCCGAACGGCTTGCCCTCGTCCGTGTTCCCCTCGCTGCTTTGAATTCAACTCACTCTTTGCGGCAGGTATGCAACCGCGCGGGCTTCCCAAAGGATTGCTGTATTCCCCTGCACCTCACTCCCGAGCAAATAACGTACACGATCCAGCACCCCACCATCAAGTTCGTCTCCTTCACCGGCAGTGTCTCTGGCGGACGTTCAGTCGCCAAAGACGCGGCGAACGCCCCTGGATTCAAGGGCGTGGCGCTCGAGGTGTGGCACCTCCATTCAATATGTCTATACACGGTCTAATCGCGCACAGCTTGGCGGCAAAGACCCCGCGTATGTGCGCGCGGACGCAGATCTCGAATACACTGTGCCCGAACTCGTTGACGGCGCCTTCTTCAATTCTGGCCAGAGCTGCTGTGCTGTCGAGGTACCGCTTCTATTCTTGCTTTTCATCAAGGATGGAAGAATGATACGAATACAGCGTATATACGTCCATGAGACGCTTTACGATGATTTTGTCACCAAGTTCGCGGCGATCGTGCAGGTGGGCGCCACTTTTATATTACCGTGTTGCAACTGAGGCTTGCGGAGGCTTACAAACTCGGGGATCCGACGAACCCCAAAACAACTCTTGGGCCTGTCGTTAGTCTTGCAAGTGCCCAACGCATCAAGAAGCAGATCGCAGCCGCAATTGAAGCTGGTGCCAAAGGGCTCATCACCGTCCCTCGGCTCTCTATCGCCAACAAGCCGTACGTATTCCACCCCTCGTGTATTCCCGCATCTCACACGCCCCAGCGACAATGCGTACGTGGCGCCACAGGTCCTCGTAGACGTCGACCACTGTAAGTGCTATGCGCGACTCCATCTTCAATCTAATGAATCATCCCTTGTTCAGCGATGGAGATCATGAAAGAAGAGACGTTTGGACCTGTCGTCGGCATCATGAAGGTTTGACTTTTCTACTCGTCCTTGTGTTGGATTCTGATTTCTAAATTTGAAACTTACAATTCGGTACTTTGGTCCAAATTTACATAGGTTGCATCCGACGACGAGGCGATCGAGCTGATGAACGACTCGCCCTACGGATTGACTGCCTCTATCTGGACAGATGCGGCCGCGCACCCCGAGTCCGAGGAGGCCTTCCTGGCCCTTGAGGCGCGACTTGAGTGCGGGACGGTGTTTTTGAACCGGTGCGACTACTTGGACCCGGCGCTCGCCTGGACGGGGGTGAAGGACAGCGGGCGAGGTGTCAGTCTGAGTAAATTCGGTACGGCTTCTCATCTGTTGCTTTCCCTTTCTCTAATTCAGGTGCGATACAGGCTACGACCAGCTCACGCGCCCGAAAAATGTGCATATGAAGATTCAGACCAAACCCGCTCCAGAGCCAGTTGCCGAGGCAGCTGCTGAAGTCCCAGCTGCCGCGTAGGTGTTGGAAAAGCAACCTGCTAGAGGTCGCTAAGCCAGTGCTACAGAGCCAGAATCTCAAACTTGTTATGTAAAAAAAATGTATCTATTGTCTGTATACCCGAATCGATCGGATAGAGTGTGGAGCTTGAACTCTGAATATTGAGAGGAGTGCAACCGCAAGACAATTTCAAAACTGTGGGTTGTTGTGGCTGGAGGCAGGGAATCGAATTGACCAAATGGGAATGAAATATACGTCACGTGGGTCGACGCGTACTCCCTCCTCATCCACAATGGCCTCTGTATTCTCGGCGCCGGGCTTCGACTTTTCCAACCAACTACGGTACCTGCGTGCGCGCAGAATGTATGCACAGTACTGACCTCCTGCAGAAACAATTTTATCGCAGAAAAGGGCCTTCCGCTGCCTAAAGCAACGAGCACGGGCACAACCATTGTCGGCTGCCTGTTTGAGGATGGGATTGTGCTCGGCGCAGATACGCGGGCAACAGAAGGGCCCATTGTTGCTGACAAGAACTGCGAGAAGGTACGCGTCGCGCGGGTCGATAGGTACTCGGTATTTACTGACACTGACTTTAGATTCACTACATCACTGAATCCATCCGCTGCTGTGGTGCGGGGACGGCGGCGGACACCGAGTTTACGACGGCGCTGATATCGTCGAACATGGAGCTACACGGGCTGTCGACGGGACGCAAGCCGCGTGTCGTGACCGCTATGACGATGCTCAAGCAGATGCTCTTCCGGTGCGTGCGCCGCGGTGGTGGTCGCTCTGCCGCTCATCGTCCGACAGGTATCAGGGTCAAGTGGGTGCGGCGCTGGTGCTGGGCGGTGTGGACGCGACGGGCCCGCATCTGTTCACGATCCACCCTCACGGCTCAACAGACAAGCTGCCGTACGTGACCATGGGCTCGGGCAGTCTCGCCGCGATGGCCGTCTTCGAAAGCGGCTGGCGCGCCAACATGACGGTGCGTATTCACCGTCTTGTTAAACTTATTATTCACTCACGCATCAACACAGCGCGAGGCCGCCCTGCAGCTCGTCAAAGACGCCATCTCCGCAGGTATCTTCAACGATCTCGGTTCTGGTTCCAACGTCGACGCGTGCATTATCACCGCCTCGCACACGGAGATGCTGCGCAACGTCGAGATGCCCAACGTCCGCGTGCAAAAAGAGCGCCAGTACGGCTTCCGCCGCGGAACCACTGCGTGGAAGACGGAGGACGTCCGCAGCCTCATCGTCAGCGAGGAGATCACGATGATCGGTGGCGGAGACGAGATGGACACTACGTAGAACACAGAACTGAATCCAATCACTTTAAATTTCTTTTCATCGTGCGTCGTCCTTGCTTCGTCCTTGTTCCGTTGAGCCATCGTCTCCGTTTATAATAGTAAGGTATGTGAGAAAGCAATACACCGCATACAGAGAATAGAAGGTACGAGTAGAAATGTAGCGAAAAAAAAGGAAAGGAAAGGAAAGGAAGGTCGGAGAAGCGTCTGCTATCAGACATTAAAGAACGGCTGCTCGTTTTGCTGCGTCTGCTGCTGCCGCGCGAAGGGGTTGTTGGCGACGCCACCAGTGGGCTGCGCGGCGAGGAGGGCGCGCCCCGCCTGGGTATGCCCATACCGCATGGCGCCCGTGTTTCCGAACGTGTCCTGCCCGTCGTCGCGGTTTGCGAACAGGCTCGCGAGCTTCTGGTTGTCCCCGTCGTTCACCTTGACCTTGATGCGCGACGCGGGGGTCTGCACGGGGCTCGGGCTCGACGTGGGCTGGTACGACGGCTGGGGCGAGGACCCCCCCTCGTACGTGCCCGGGAGGTTGAACTGCGGCGGCTGTTGGGTGGAGGGGGAGAAGGAGGGCAGCGGGGGTGGCGGCTGCTGCGTCTGTGCAAAGGGGTTGTTGGAGCTGGCAGCACCAAGGTAAGTGAGGGTGAGTATGAGAAAAGGAGAGACGTACCCAAAGCCAGTGGGTTGGGGGACGAGTTGTTGCTGCTGCTGTTGCTGCATCATCATCTGCTGGCGCATCCACTCGTCCTGCTGTTGCTGCTGTTGCTGCTGTTGTTGAAGCATCTGCTGTTGACGCATCCACTCCTCCTGCTGCTGTTGCTGCTGCTGCTGGAGGAAGGCCTGCTGTTGCTGCTGGCGCATGTATTCGGCCTCCATCTCCGCCTGCTGCTGGTACGGGTTGAACGACGTGAACTGGGGCTGCAGCATTGTGAATTGCGGCTGGAGTTGTTGTTGTTGTTGCGGTGGCGGCGCGTCGAGGAACGGGAACGGATTGTTGCTCACGGGCGGCGGCCTGCGTCGGAGATGCGTTAGCAGAACTAAATGCAAACTAGCGACAAACGCACAGCTGATTCTGGTCGTCGAACAGCGCATTGGCGTTGCTCTCCTCAACGCCACGCTTCCTCTTCGCTTCCTCCTCCTCGCTCAACTTGATCGCCTGCATGAGGTCCTTCTCCTCGGCCGTAAGCTGCTCCTGGCGTAGACTCCGCTTGCTCTCCTCGATCGCACGGCGCATCTCGTCCTCGTCCCGCCCGCCGCCAGCACCGCCCGGAGGTCGGCGCCGGGAACCGTTCTCGTCCGGTCGTGCGTCCTCGAGCTCGCCTTCCTCGCCGGCACCGCGGACCATACGCTCTCGCATGCTCGCGCGTGCGCGACGCTCAGTACGCAGGCGCGCCTCGTCCTGCAGCAGACTGGTGATGTCCTTTGCCTTTGCGCGCACGTTTCCGCCCTGGTCCTTGCCGTCCTCGTCAACATACTGAAACTCCTTGAGCGTCTTTATAACATATAGATTGTCCTTGAAGTAGATGATAACGTTCTCGGAGCCCTGGTGCAGCAGGTAGTCGAGCAGTGTGAGACTCTAGGAGCGTTGTAACGACAGTTATAGCAGATATTAGTATTTTGCAGAGTCAAACGCACCTTGAATACATGACGCCAGTTCTTGCCCTTGTCGTTGAGACGCTTGTCGAGCATCTCCATGATCTCGACAAAGTCACCCTGGTTGTAGGTCATCTGTGCGATCTCGTTCATTTGGGTGCCGCTGGGGCCCCAGGGGTCGTTTGAGGTTGCATCGCGGACCTTGGCCTGGGTGTCCGAGTAGCCCTTTGTGTAGTTTTTGACCACCCGGACGGCGCCCTTGCCAAAATGCTGCATCGAGGTGGCGGACTGCGGCGAGTTTGGTCGAACAGCCGCCGCCAAACATCCGCACTGCCACACATCGGCGCTGACTCCTGTACCACCACCATATTAAGCTCTTTCCTTCACCGGGACAAACCTCCAGGCGACACTGTATGTTTTTCTGCACGAGTCGAAAAGCGATGCTCCGAATCCGGCTCAGTGAGCTCCACAAAATGAACAAGAGGCCGGCGCAATGACTTTATATTTATGGCGCTCCCAGAGGGAGACTCATGCGCGTCTAATCAACAACCTCCGAGATCCCTTCGAACACTGCTACTTTGTATCGGATTGTGCCCTGCGGTGCATTGATCTGTACATGCTCACGATCCATACAAGCCTGCAAAATACGTGGCTACACTCTGGAGGGCAAGCCACGGAGTCCAGCGAGGAATTTCTAGGAATCGGGACTACCCATTTTTATCTCGCACAACTTCAACTCCCCCCTGACCAGGCGTCTCCTATCGCTTCCAACCCCCCGTCAGTTGGGTCTTTGTTGTGCTCCATCCTGTGCAATGAACTTCGTGGCACACACGACAGGGCGAATGACGAAAGGAAGCGGTCAAGGGTGGATTAGTTCAGGCCGGGGCATTAACGCACTTCCGCCGCACAAACCGCAAGAGGGCGCGGGATCCCTTTTCAACTAAACGGGCAAGCTTCTCTATGATATTACTCAAACGAACCATGTAGACAGGACTGAAAACCACTGAGACTTTATACTGCAAGTTGCTTGGAACTGGCCCGAGCCATGCGGCTTCGGAGAGGGAGAGAGTGGATCGTTGGATCGCCGGTGCAATCCATGGAAGGAGCTACATAAGCAGGGACCGGAAAGAATATGGTTTGCACTTTAAATTTGACTAAGAGAAGATTATTGGATTCGCAGGGGTGCGCGATAGCTGGCTATCAGCCAGAAGATTGTCAAATACTACCGATACCACCACTCGAGAGAACGACGGTCTGTGAGGATATAGAACACAGCTGCCAGAAAAGGCTTTGTTTGGCTTTCACTGGAGGCATGCTTTGATTTGCAGGTCTGGTAAATCCAATGCAAATTCAAGGCAAAATTAAAATTTCTCAAATTTATACTGATTATTTGCAGGCCCTGCAAATGCAAGGCCACATGTGAAATATTCTGACTATTTACTCCTTGTTTGCAGCCATAGCAAATAATCTAAAAACCCATCATTTGATCATCATTTATCATCTATTTACAGGTTCTGCAAATTTCAATATGCCGGCATCTGCAAATAGGAAGTGTATTTGAGACCAAACATTCCAAAAAAGGCAAAAAAAAGTAGGGTCATCTGACAGTTAGGATTTCACTAGGATTTCAATACCTAATTTGGAGTTTTTTTTCCCCCAAAACAGGGTTCTAAGTCTCACCTAGTTTGGTAATTTTTTGAATATGCTGAACAAGGATGTAAGGTTATCATTTTCCATGCTCCTGCCATCAGAGTAAAACAATAGGCCAAGATAGATGTACACCTATAGTTGACACACCTTTTGCACAGAGTTTAAAATAAATTATATGAATTTGAGATCAAAGTCCTCTGGATATTCTACCTGAGGCAGATGGAGCAGCATACATGACATTATGTTCACCACCCTTGCAGTTCCCTTGCTGTTCCACCACTCATACCAAACCCCCTTGGGCCTGTCCCCTCCTTCAATCCCCTCCCCAATGTACCCCATGCATTGAAAGCTTTTCCACACGGGGCAATCAAGTGCCATGGGGTTGGGCATACTGTAGCAGATCCAGAAGAGCCAGTTCAAAAAGAAGGAATGTCAAGGAGATACCAGCATGCCGGAGTCTTCCAGAAAGTGGGAAGGAGAATGTTTGACTCAGAGGTGATCAGTCTCAGAGCCAAACACAAGACCATGTCTTCCAGCATACAAAACTCTGTGCCTCAACCAACAAAACTCAGTGCAGACAGGCTGGCCATGGAGAAACAAAATGCATCAACGACCAGTCTGCTGTGTGTCAGGAGAGAGGTATTAGTCATACCTATGAGACTTTACTTCTGTTTGTATTTACTGTTGTAGTCAGTTGTTCTTGTGCATGCCTTATATACAACTACTGTCTGGCTCCCGTCTGACAGGTTATGGGCCTCCGAGTCACATTTCAGTACCCTTATGCTGCTTTGATTCTCCAATTATAAATGCTTAGACTTTTGTCTCCACTTCCGAACCATAACTTTGAGCTTGACCTCGACCCTCAACCTCGACCTTGACCCGACCTTCGACTGACCGTTCGACCACCTTGACATTGAATTTGACCCCGTTTGATCCTGACAGACTGTGCATTACTAATTTGATCACATTCTAACCATCGACATGTTTGAGCTCCTATTTTGAATTCAATTCAACATTTATTAGATCGTGACTTTGGACGACCATGTACAGAACCACATTCCCATTTTTATCCTGCACATCTTCCCCTCGCCCTCTTGCATTTAAAATTTCTTTTTAGACAGGTTTTTAGCAAACCTCACACTAAAATGCCCAGGGGGTCACAAACTATATATGACCATTACAATTGGCCATGACAAAGTGTACAGTTATGAACTCAAATCATAGCTATTCAGATTTTTTGATCTGACACAAATGCTGCTAATTTTCTCAAATGAGCAGCATTGACATCATGATTACATAAGTTGTAAGCTATTTTTCTAGATCGATCTGGGCCTCTGGCAAATCCTGATCCAGATCCTGTAACTGGACTGATGATGTCGAGGTAAATCCGATGTCAAGCAGTGTAAGAGGTGTCTTATGTTCAGCCCAAACAGTAACAGATGTTTGAAATGCTGGATGTCTAATGCTGGTGAGAGCTTGCTTGTGTTGGGAGCTAATAAAGTAAAATCTCAATCAATTGTGCAAGATTTTGCAAAAAACTTTACATGGTTTTGAATGAGCCATCACAGCCTTTGATAGAGAACATAAGTGATGCTGTCTGAACATATTCTGCAGGGTGGACGCTGCCAGGCGAGATGCAATGGAACACATCTGAGAGGCAATGTGCAAGAGGAAGATTCTGGATTATAGCATCAAAGGAAGATGCACAGAACACAGTGTAACCCCCAGCAGTTTGTGTACTTTGTATAACATGATCTCTACATATACTCTGAGCTCATTGTAAGTTATAACTCATGAAATGGCAAACTTACCGGTTTTAAGTTATCAAGCCAAAATCTGGCAGATACCATACTGCATCAAAGCTCAATTCTTTTGGACCATCTTCAATCCTGGCAATTGCTGCAGTTGCAAGGTCTTTGCAGGGTGGATTGCCACCCATGGCTGATCTACTAAGACTCAATAATTGATAGAGACACCTAGTTAAGCCTTGTTTGGCTCAAGTCTGTGAATCAAACAAATAGACTATTTAAGACACTTGGGAGGCTGTGCTCTCTCTCTCTTTACACCACCATGCAGAACACTAGCATGCACGAGACATTGTGCATGTTGTCGGAGACGTCCACAGCTGACATCTGTTGGCTGGCCGCTAGTGGTCCATGGAGTTAGTGGCACATAGGTGCTGCTATGGGCCAGCTTTGGTAGCTGGTTTATCCACCCAACCAAAAGGACTCAATTGTGAGTCCTTGGAAAAGTGTCTGATGCACTTTCAAAACACTACACACTATCTCTTTTGTGAGGTTGCAGGAGGGCACCTGATGTGCTCTCCATTTTGAGCTTGGGGGATTTTGAGTTCTGGGGGGGTTTTTGGACACATGACACATAGGTGCTTTTGTGGACCAGCTCTGATAGCTGGTTTATCCGTCTTACTGCAATGTGCTTGGCCAAAGGTCTCTTGGGATTTGTACTCTCTTTCTTGGCTTTTTCAACTACTTAAATAATGTGCCTGACCCGCTTTGAATAGATTCTTGCCAATACTTGCCAATACACCCCATCATGTGCAGTTCTTATTCATTTGGGCCTTCACACTACTAGCTGTTCCAGGTGAGTTTCCTTATGTTGGCAGTTTTGGTATCCTGATGATTTGAACAGTGGTGCTCCTAGTTGGGGCTCCTGCAAACTTGCACCGATGGATCATGATCATGCCAGCTGTTCCAGGTGAGTTCCCTTGCATTGGCAGTATTTGTATCACTGATTGTTTGGCAATGACAAGAACCTCGTACTTGCTCCTGTTCTTGTTGAATTTTTTCTATCTATGATGTTCTTCCCCTCTATTTCCTTCTTTCCCATCTGCCTCTACATATACATGTCTCATCTACACCATCACCACATACCATTGTTCTACAGAACGGCGTGCTATGCTCAGTAGAGGAAAGAGAGGGCCCCATTTTCCTCTACCGAGCATAGCACCATGTTCTGCCTTTCTCCCAGTTTTGGTGATACAGATTCCCTCTAGATCTTGTGTCTTGTTTATTATACCTCTGGATCCACAATTGTACCAGATTACCAGACTTGATCCCAGTATCACTGAGTGCTGCACATGGAAAGGTGAGAATTGGTGACTATTCTGCAAGTTATAAGTCCAGACCTAGTAAATAGCACTTGACTGTTAGGGTGGGCAGAATATCAGAACTAAAGTTCAGTACCAGGGCAAAGACCAGCATGTAAGAGTACCTGGATCATGAGAAAAGGTGTGAACAATTAATAGAGAGCTGCATGTAAATGTAAATGCAGATTTCTATTCTGGACACAGACTTGATCTCAGAATCAATCTCAGAATTATGGTCCTCTAGGAGCTTTGACTCCCTAATAAATTGTTCACTCCAGATAGATAATTATTACAAAAAGCACAGCCGATACAAGACTATGTTATGTATTCATCCTAATAGTACTACAGATTTATTAGTATACTGTATCTGCCTGGTTAGTTGGCCACCTAAATGATTTTAGCCCTAGACAAAATGATAGGTATGGTTCATGGTGCAATATAAGTATTGGAAAGAAAGATATTCATCTTAAAAATAGTACAAACACACTCGACAGATTTCTGGATGAGATTTGAGACTCAAATGAATTTACTTTTGCAGGCATACCATCAATAATTTCATTCACAATGAGACCCACAAAGGCTGTCACAGAAAGACATGTCATGCTGGTGAAGGAAAGAGTTGTTCCCGGTCAATAGTAAGCTCCCAAGTGTTTATAGGAAGCATATGTACACACAAGCAAGGTCCTCCAACAAGTCTGAAATCACCAAACACAGAATTACAATGATTTGGCACAATTGATGATGATATGCGAGAATCCACAGTAACAATAAAAGACAGAGACCATTTCATAGGAAGGGCTATTGATGCACTGGAGGGTGAAACTGACCAAATTGCATGCCAGATTTTCATGAACACCCTTCTTTGGCACAATGCTGGGGCTATAGATTACATTACACCAATATTAAGCCACTGAGGAATAGCCTGGAAGGAGGCAAGCAAAAAGAACCTCCAAAGTCGAAGATTGGGGCAGAATTGGTGGAGAAAGAGAGAGTGTGGTGAGGCAGTGTTAAGAAATGATAAATTTCCCCCTTCGGAACCTCACCAAACACAACATAATTCTTGATCTGACCATCACTTTCTCTCAAAATTTGTTACAAACTAACCTCAGGGGTCCTATTCTATCCTTCAACACAGGACTTGACCTGACTTATATTTTCACTGGTGGCCTTACATTGACCAAGTGGCCAACTAAGCAGTCCAATGCAAGATATATTAGCAGAGACAGTCAGATGTCATACCAAAACAGAGTTGTTAGTGAAATCCTGAAATCCTGGATTCTAGCCTGTGATCAATCAATTATATAAGATGATGGATTTCATATTCACTTGCTGTATTAAGCAACTATTTATTTCCATATATAGAAAGTTTGCAAGTGCCTTCTATGTTTGGTGATCAAAAATGATTTCAATTTACAGAGTCGGTAAAGTTAAAATTTGGCAGATCAGCAAATAATAGGGAAATGTTGGCCAAATGGTTGCCTTTTTGAATATTTACAAAGCTTGCAAATAATAAGTAAATGGTAAGGGTATTTAAATATTGCTCTTGCATTTGCAAAGCCTGTAAATGATAAGCATTTGTTCTGGAAATGTTAACTTTGCCTTAAATTTGCATTGGATTTACAACTCCTACAAATCAAAGCTTGCCTCCAGTGTGGAAAACCAACACACAAAACACCAACTAAACCACTAACCAACCAACAACTACTCCTCTTAATGTGAGAGAACCGGGGTGTTCGGGGGTGCGGATCAAGTATTAGATCCCAGAACAGAGAATAGATCCCTCAAAATGTCTGATTCGGTCTTTTTGGTCTTATCCTGATAACAAGTTAAATCGAAAACTTGGCTTGTAGGCCGAGTAAACACAATGTTATTGCGGTAAGGGACGGGTTTGTATAATATAACGATCTAGTGACCGGCAAAAAGTGGGTTTTATAGGTTTATAGGTCGAGGTTTGAGGTGCCTCTGAAGACTACTGTTAATTCGTCTTATGAATCCCGTAACTGAGAGTTTGAGGTGCTCTCGAGACTACTGTTACTTCGTCTTATTAACCAAAAATCCAATTCACACAAGTCAAGTCAATCCAATCAAGTTTATTCCACAAGAGGGTGAGGGACAAGCACTTTCTAACTTTAAAGCTGCCTCCCCTACAACCAATGGCAAAATGAGATACTGGCCGGATCAGGGCGCAGCTAACTAGCTTAAAACTACTCTACTCTGGTCCTTATATACACCTACAATACTGCTTACATGAACACAATTGGTCTACCAAAACTAAGCAATGAATAAGCAGATCTGTATCAAGCGTCCTATTGGCTGAGGCATCGGCCATTGACTCAATTCCTTCCACAAATATCAATCTCGCATGTGGAGATGCTTGGAGTCTTGATCTCTGAACGAGCTCAAATCTTCTTCGCCTGGTACACGGTCAAGTACCCTTATCGGGATAAGCCACTTATTCGAATCGTGTTGTTGCTGGCTTTCGAATGAACCTAAGGAGGGCATACCAAACTAAGGTTGATATTTCTGATATGTCACGGGGTTATCCGAGTGATCAGGTCCCACGCGGAAGAGTGACTCGGCAGAATTGCCTTATGAAGTCTCGGATCCGGAATATCCGACAAGTCCGTCATTGCCTGTTCTAGACCGACACGGCCACATGATCTGTCGTGTCGCGTCTCCAGTTGGCACTTAGGCCCACAAAAGTCAAAGTGGTGGATTTAGACCATCCTCGGTACACCTGCATGCGTATTTTATATCTCCTTGATCCTAGTCTAGCAAACAGCTCATCCGTATGAGATTTTGGGTACTGTTATGAATTTAAGTCTTATCCCGATAAGCATTATATTAGCCCCAAGTGTGGAGGTACCACCATAATGAGTCCTGGACTTGACCCATGCTATGCAACTAGAAGCTACTGATTTGGAGCTCATGATAGCTTCTCTGAGAGTGTGTGGACGCCAATGAAACAAAGCAAAATTGCAAAATTCCATGCGCGCAGATTTACACGGCTTATCAGCGGACTGCAAGGTCATTGGCGATCAGTATCGCCTTCGGCGTGTTTCAAAAGCTAAGGCTCTTCGTGAGATCGACCAAAAACTCATCGCAGCGGCAGCTCGAGTCGATGGCACTCTCGACATTGACAGAGCTTACGGTTCATTTGTCCAGGCCCTGGACGACCATGATCAGCAGGAACGGAGTGCCGCTGGTTGGGGTCGTGGCCACGAGCCTACTCACGATGGTGGTCCGGTGCCCGCTGGGGATCCTAGTAACCCATTGGTTCTTGAACAATCGGCCGGGAACTCCAGCAGCACTCAAATCCAGTATCCCTGGGAGGTATTGGAAATCATCCAGTCTTCCTTTGAACCACTCAACCCTAGCCTCGCCAAAACACTTTGCATCCTCAAAGCGATGTTGGCCAACCCCAAGCGGGCAAAATGCTCCCTTCTCACTTCGGCTCATACTCCCGAGTTTCCTGATTCGGAGTGGACGAGTCTCGTCAACGGCCATTCCGTCAATCTCGACGCAGTCCTTAGCGGGATGTTCTCCACTACACCCAATGACGAGCGTTCTGAGTCCATCGGCGGGGGTTTGGAGATCTGTTTTGGCGCTGTTGCACCCTCAAAGCTTGTTGACTCCTCAGGAATGTGGAACATTGCCTTCGACCGCATGTGCACAGCAACTTTATTCATCTTCCCTCGTCGCGCAAAGGAGCTTAGCCGCTATTGGGAACACATCATTGGACTTTTTGCAGCCACCAACCCTCTCTTCCACGGCCGCATCATTTCCTACGACCAAGCTGTCTGTAAGCGCGTCGCGCAGCGCCGTGACCTTGAACTCACCGCCTTTGCTGACTCCATGGACATCAAAACTGCTGTCATCGACTCCATCGGTGTTGGTGTTGTCGACGCCCAGCGCGAGCCTAGCTCAGGCGTTGTTTGCACAGTTAAAGTACAGGCATGCAACAACTGGAACATTAATCGCTGTACCGTCGATGCAGGTGCTTGCAGGCGCCTTCACATCTGCAATGTATGCAGGCTTGCTGGGCACAAAGGCCCTGACTGCCCCAACCGTCAGCAGGTTGCCGACTGCCAACAGAATTGACCTTGGTTTTCTCATTGGGCTTTACGCCGGTGGGTCCCCTGGTTTTTCTTCGCAGCGCAGTTGCTATCTTGTCTTCTCTGTGGGCCTGGCACTTGTCTCCTTCTTTGCGCAGTGCGTTGTTGTTGTTGTTGTGTCGGTGGAGCACATTCTCGGTGGTACATCCACCTTACCTCCACCTTTACCTCACCATACCCCCGCAAGGAATGCCGGGGGGTGCCAAGATGATTGAAGTTACCCCAACGTCCCGGCAGCCAAAGCGGCTGCCATGGACCATGGACCGTCTCATACACGAGCGGGCCATTGCTCTCAGTCTCGCACTCGATCCCAATTCCACTTCTGCCTACACTTCGGCTCTCAACTCCTACCTCACTTTTGTTAAAATGCACGACCTTCCTGTGGATCCCACAGAAGAAACTCTCAGCTTTGGTTCACTCCCGCAAATTCTATTAATACTGTCTTCATCCGAGATCCCCGACGCATCAAATTGATATTCTTTGCTTGGGCTAGGTCTGGGTTCCATGTTGCCGCTTTTGGGGCGGGGCTTATGAGGCAAAATTGGATTATTAGATGACATTGAGATAATCACCTTCACCGTGTACATGTCCGCTTATATCAATCCGAGATCTTTAAATCTGACCTTAGTCGGCCCTCGCTCATCGTGTCTCCCCCACGCCGTGCTCCAATCGCACCACAGCTGAATCGCCCATTCGGCCACCACCTCGTCTTGGCATAGACCGCGTGTCTCAACCCGCCAATTTGCCCCAACGCCAACTCTGCGAGAGTCCAAGCGAACACCATTCACGATCCCCGTGCCTGCTCCTCTCGCCTTTGCCTTCACCCATGTACCACTCACCTGCTCACCACGAGGCGAACACTGGAGGAGAACCGCTGCAGGTGAATACCCACAGCGTGGGTGTTGGTGCAAGGGGAGATGATGGGAGACGTGGCCTGGAGGCGTTGCAGCTGGGTCATTCAGCACACCAAAGGTGGGTTTTTTTGTCTCCGTTTGTTCTCTGCTTACCCCCATTACCGTTCGCATGGCAGCCAAATACTGCGCATCTCTGTTGTGACCCACCCACAGCCCGCGCTCACTTGGTGGTGACCCGGCGGCAACGCCTCACAGTCGTGTCCCGCCCTGCAGCAGGAGTTCTCATGCCCAGAAATCTTGTGGGAGAGGTGAGTCCGCACCTCCTTTTTTCAGTGTCCACCTGCTCACTTTCACATTTTGCAGCTCCCTCCCCTGCAAACGACTCCTGCAGCGGGTACAGCCGCCGGTGTATTTTGGCGGGTGGCCAGCGTACAGCAGCGCTCAGCTCGGTGCAATACACTATGACGTAAAGTGTGTTTGGTCTTTTTTTTTTTTTGCTCTCCGCTTACCGTTCCTGTCGCAGCAGCCCGCTCCTGCTTCCTTCCCACCCTACAAACACAACTCGCCATCCCCGTGTCCGATCCCCCCGCCTCTACCATGCACAAACCGCTGCAGGCCAACTCCTGCAGCGGGAGTCCCCGCAGAACGCACATCCGGGCACAGCTGCCAGAATGAAATGCGGAGACCTTGCACGTAGCAAGTCTCCATGCTCTTTCTCTCACCACCACCACCTGCTCACTGTGCACTGCTAGCGGTGGCGGCACCATGCTCACCACCCGTCGTCTCCCCTTGCACCAACACCTGCGCTCGCTGTTTGGGTCCCATCTGCGTGCAAGTCGATCCGGCGGGCGTGACTGGGCGTGCCGGCCTCACATTTCGTCGTGCACCTCCCACGCCTGGGTGCATGACTGGGCCGTGCTCGATGCGATGCAAGTAAGGTGTGTGTGCTTTTTTTTTTTTTTTTTTCTCTCCGCTTACTGTTCTCGTTGCAGCCGCATGCATGTCCACAGCGAACGCGACTCGCGATCCCCATGCCCGCCCGCCCACCTCTACCCACACACCAAACGGCGTCGTCTGCACTGCCCATTGCCAGCACTCGCCCGTACCTAACGCTCTCATGGGCGCGTTTCTCCAAGGACGTGCAGTCCCATACGCTCCAGATCTCCAAGATCCTCGCCCATCCCACACCCCACGCTGCCAACCTCGTCGAACTCGACGCAAGCCCTGGAAGTTATTGCTTCCCTGGCGGGCTCGACTTTGGCTGCGGGCTCGTGGATATCAACTTTAACATGCAGCTGCTTTTCAAGTGTCTGAATATCGATAATATTCTCACCATTTGCGTGGTGCGTTCATAGTCTCTGATTTGCCTGAATTACTTGACGTGGCATAGATCGCTCTGGCGCCGACGGGCCGGGTCATCTTCTCACTGGAGGCAAGCTTTGATTTGTAGGAGTTGTAAATCCAATGCAAATTTAAGGCAAAGTTAACATTTCCAGAACAAATGCTTATCATTTACAGGCTTTGCAAATGCAAGAGCAATATTTAAATACCCTTACCATTTACTTATTATTTGCAAGCTTTGTAAATATTCAAAAAGGCAACCATTTGGCCAACATTTCCCTATTATTTGCTGATCTGCCAAATTTTAACTTTACCGACTCTGTAAATTGAAATCATTTTTGATCACCAAACATAGAAGGCACTTGCAAACTTTCTATATATGGAAATAAATAGTTGCTTAATACAGCAAGTGAATATGAAATCCATCATCTTATATAATTGATTGATCACAGGCTAGAATCCAGGATTTCAGGATTTCACTAACAACTCTGTTTTGGTATGACATCTGACTGTCTCTGCTAATATATCTTGCATTGGACTGCTTAGTTGGCCACTTGGTCAATGTAAGGCCACCAGTGAAAATATAAGTCAGGTCAAGTCCTGTGTTGAAGGATAGAATAGGACCCCTGAGGTTAGTTTGTAACAAATTTTGAGAGAAAGTGATGGTCAGATCAAGAATTATGTTGTGTTTGGTGAGGTTCCGAAGGGGGAAATTTATCATTTCTTAACACTGCCTCACCACACTCTCTCTTTCTCCACCAATTCTGCCCCAATCTTCGACTTTGGAGGTTCTTTTTGCTTGCCTCCTTCCAGGCTATTCCTCAGTGGCTTAATATTGGTGTAATGTAATCTATAGCCCCAGCATTGTGCCAAAGAAGGGTGTTCATGAAAATCTGGCATGCAATTTGGTCAGTTTCACCCTCCAGTGCATCAATAGCCCTTCCTATGAAATGGTCTCTGTCTTTTATTGTTACTGTGGATTCTCGCATATCATCATCAATTGTGCCAAATCATTGTAATTCTGTGTTTGGTGATTTCAGACTTGTTGGAGGACCTTGCTTGTGTGTACATATGCTTCCTATAAACACTTGGGAGCTTACTATTGACCGGGAACAACTCTTTCCTTCACCAGCATGACATGTCTTTCTGTGACAGCCTTTGTGGGTCTCATTGTGAATGAAATTATTGATGGTATGCCTGCAAAAGTAAATTCATTTGAGTCTCAAATCTCATCCAGAAATCTGTCGAGTGTGTTTGTACTATTTTTAAGATGAATATCTTTCTTTCCAATACTTATATTGCACCATGAACCATACCTATCATTTTGTCTAGGGCTAAAATCATTTAGGTGGCCAACTAACCAGGCAGATACAGTATACTAATAAATCTGTAGTACTATTAGGATGAATACATAACATAGTCTTGTATCGGCTGTGCTTTTGTAATAATTATCTATCTGGAGTGAACAATTTATTAGGGAGTCAAAGCTCCTAGAGGACCATAATTCTGAGATTGATTCTGAGATCAAGTCTGTGTCCAGAATAGAAATCTGCATTTACATTTACATGCAGCTCTCTATTAATTGTTCACACCTTTTCTCATGATCCAGGTACTCTTACATGCTGGTCTTTGCCCTGGTACTGAACTTTAGTTCTGATATTCTGCCCACCCTAACAGTCAAGTGCTATTTACTAGGTCTGGACTTATAACTTGCAGAATAGTCACCAATTCTCACCTTTCCATGTGCAGCACTCAGTGATACTGGGATCAAGTCTGGTAATCTGGTACAATTGTGGATCCAGAGGTATAATAAACAAGACACAAGATCTAGAGGGAATCTGTATCACCAAAACTGGGAGAAAGGCAGAACATGGTGCTATGCTCGGTAGAGGAAAATGGGGCCCTCTCTTTCCTCTACTGAGCATAGCACGCCGTTCTGTAGAACAATGGTATGTGGTGATGGTGTAGATGAGACATGTATATGTAGAGGCAGATGGGAAAGAAGGAAATAGAGGGGAAGAACATCATAGATAGAAAAAATTCAACAAGAACAGGAGCAAGTACGAGGTTCTTGTCATTGCCAAACAATCAGTGATACAAATACTGCCAATGCAAGGGAACTCACCTGGAACAGCTGGCATGATCATGATCCATCGGTGCAAGTTTGCAGGAGCCCCAACTAGGAGCACCACTGTTCAAATCATCAGGATACCAAAACTGCCAACATAAGGAAACTCACCTGGAACAGCTAGTAGTGTGAAGGCCCAAATGAATAAGAACTGCACATGATGGGGTGTATTGGCAAGTATTGGCAAGAATCTATTCAAAGCGGGTCAGGCACATTATTTAAGTAGTTGAAAAAGCCAAGAAAGAGAGTACAAATCCCAAGAGACCTTTGGCCAAGCACATTGCAGTAAGACGGATAAACCAGCTATCAGAGCTGGTCCACAAAAGCACCTATGTGTCATGTGTCCAAAAACCCCCCCAGAACTCAAAATCCCCCAAGCTCAAAATGGAGAGCACATCAGGTGCCCTCCTGCAACCTCACAAAAGAGATAGTGTGTAGTGTTTTGAAAGTGCATCAGACACTTTTCCAAGGACTCACAATTGAGTCCTTTTGGTTGGGTGGATAAACCAGCTACCAAAGCTGGCCCATAGCAGCACCTATGTGCCACTAACTCCATGGACCACTAGCGGCCAGCCAACAGATGTCAGCTGTGGACGTCTCCGACAACATGCACAATGTCTCGTGCATGCTAGTGTTCTGCATGGTGGTGTAAAGAGAGAGAGAGCACAGCCTCCCAAGTGTCTTAAATAGTCTATTTGTTTGATTCACAGACTTGAGCCAAACAAGGCTTAACTAGGTGTCTCTATCAATTATTGAGTCTTAGTAGATCAGCCATGGGTGGCAATCCACCCTGCAAAGACCTTGCAACTGCAGCAATTGCCAGGATTGAAGATGGTCCAAAAGAATTGAGCTTTGATGCAGTATGGTATCTGCCAGATTTTGGCTTGATAACTTAAAACCGGTAAGTTTGCCATTTCATGAGTTATAACTTACAATGAGCTCAGAGTATATGTAGAGATCATGTTATACAAAGTACACAAACTGCTGGGGGTTACACTGTGTTCTGTGCATCTTCCTTTGATGCTATAATCCAGAATCTTCCTCTTGCACATTGCCTCTCAGATGTGTTCCATTGCATCTCGCCTGGCAGCGTCCACCCTGCAGAATATGTTCAGACAGCATCACTTATGTTCTCTATCAAAGGCTGTGATGGCTCATTCAAAACCATGTAAAGTTTTTTGCAAAATCTTGCACAATTGATTGAGATTTTACTTTATTAGCTCCCAACACAAGCAAGCTCTCACCAGCATTAGACATCCAGCATTTCAAACATCTGTTACTGTTTGGGCTGAACATAAGACACCTCTTACACTGCTTGACATCGGATTTACCTCGACATCATCAGTCCAGTTACAGGATCTGGATCAGGATTTGCCAGAGGCCCAGATCGATCTAGAAAAATAGCTTACAACTTATGTAATCATGATGTCAATGCTGCTCATTTGAGAAAATTAGCAGCATTTGTGTCAGATCAAAAAATCTGAATAGCTATGATTTGAGTTCATAACTGTACACTTTGTCATGGCCAATTGTAATGGTCATATATAGTTTGTGACCCCCTGGGCATTTTAGTGTGAGGTTTGCTAAAAACCTGTCTAAAAAAGAAATTTTAAATGCAAGAGGGCGAGGGGAAGATGTGCAGGATAAAAATGGGAATGTGGTTCTGTACATGGTCGTCCAAAGTCACGATCTAATAAATGTTGAATTGAATTCAAAATAGGAGCTCAAACATGTCGATGGTTAGAATGTGATCAAATTAGTAATGCACAGTCTGTCAGGATCAAACGGGGTCAAATTCAATGTCAAGGTGGTCGAACGGTCAGTCGAAGGTCGGGTCAAGGTCGAGGTTGAGGGTCGAGGTCAAGCTCAAAGTTATGGTTCGGAAGTGGAGACAAAAGTCTAAGCATTTATAATTGGAGAATCAAAGCAGCATAAGGGTACTGAAATGTGACTCGGAGGCCCATAACCTGTCAGACGGGAGCCAGACAGTAGTTGTATATAAGGCATGCACAAGAACAACTGACTACAACAGTAAATACAAACAGAAGTAAAGTCTCATAGGTATGACTAATACCTCTCTCCTGACACACAGCAGACTGGTCGTTGATGCATTTTGTTTCTCCATGGCCAGCCTGTCTGCACTGAGTTTTGTTGGTTGAGGCACAGAGTTTTGTATGCTGGAAGACATGGTCTTGTGTTTGGCTCTGAGACTGATCACCTCTGAGTCAAACATTCTCCTTCCCACTTTCTGGAAGACTCCGGCATGCTGGTATCTCCTTGACATTCCTTCTTTTGAACTGGCTCTTCTGGATCTGCTACAGTATGCCCAACCCCATGGCACTTGATTGCCCCGTGTGGAAAAGCTTTCAATGCATGGGGTACATTGGGGAGGGGATTGAAGGAGGGGACAGGCCCAAGGGGGTTTGGTATGAGTGGTGGAACAGCAAGGGAACTGCAAGGGTGGTGAACATAATGTCATGTATGCTGCTCCATCTGCCTCAGGTAGAATATCCAGAGGACTTTGATCTCAAATTCATATAATTTATTTTAAACTCTGTGCAAAAGGTGTGTCAACTATAGGTGTACATCTATCTTGGCCTATTGTTTTACTCTGATGGCAGGAGCATGGAAAATGATAACCTTACATCCTTGTTCAGCATATTCAAAAAATTACCAAACTAGGTGAGACTTAGAACCCTGTTTTGGGGGAAAAAAAACTCCAAATTAGGTATTGAAATCCTAGTGAAATCCTAACTGTCAGATGACCCTACTTTTTTTTGCCTTTTTTGGAATGTTTGGTCTCAAATACACTTCCTATTTGCAGATGCCGGCATATTGAAATTTGCAGAACCTGTAAATAGATGATAAATGATGATCAAATGATGGGTTTTTAGATTATTTGCTATGGCTGCAAACAAGGAGTAAATAGTCAGAATATTTCACATTTAGCCTTGCATTTGCAGGGCCTGCAAATAATCAGTATAAATTTGAGAAATTTTAATTTTGCCTTGAATTTGCATTGGATTTACCAGACCTGCAAATCAAAGCATGCCTCCAGTGTTTACAGCCGTTGCTAAACATCGACACTGCCACCTTGAAATTAAAACTCTTCCTAGCGCACCATACTCATGGGTGAAGTTGTCAACGTCGTCGTCGCGTTCGCAGTCATTGTGTTAATCTTTCGGTGGTTGACCACAAGCAAGTTCTATCGTCTTAGTCTACGAAAGCGTTCTGACGGATTGCTGCAGGTAATGACTCCCCGTCCGACCGCAGTGCGGCCGATACCCTTGGCTTTAGACCAAAGCCCGTTTCCCAAGATATGGTGCTACTCATTTCCTTCCTTCCTGGCTCGTTTCTGACTCCTCTGTGCGCAAAGATTGACACGATAGCCAACATGTTTCCGGACATACCTCCGTGCGTCAAGCCAGACTTGTCGTGACATACTGTTCTGAACTAATACCCCGCAGAGACAACATCCGCTACGACCTTCTCCGCACGGGCAGCGTTGAGTTGTCCTCGAACAAAATACTCGAGCGCGGTTTCCTCGATCCAGTCCGTGCTTCGTTCTTACCTCGGTGGACCCACAGACTAATTACTTCAAGCATAGCCGCCCCCAGCGTACTTCACGCTCTACCCGCGGGAAACCAACACGGACGCGACTGGCGGCAGACCTGCTGCACAAGCACACGCAGGGGCTGGGGCCGGGACTTCCACAGCCGTCAAGGCGCAGAAACAGAGCTTGATAGACCGCTATAATTTGCAGGACCGTGTCGTCCAGCCCGGTCCGCTCCTGTCGGAAGAGGAGGTGGGCGGCAAGGCGGTATGGGAGGATAGCTCTGAGAAGCGTGAGGCAAGTTTGAAGGAGCGCAAGGCGCAGATGATATTGGCTGCGAGGCAGTATGTGTTCCTTTTTGCTGACCGTTTAATCTGCAACGCTTATCTGCCATCACAGACGCATGCTAGCGCAGCAGCAACAGAAGACCTCATAACGATCTACCATGCAATCCCCTTTTTCTACTTTCATTCTGGATGTAATTTAACGCGAGTCCTTCTAATTAACAGTGAAGCTCCAATATGTCTCGATCCCTGGAAGTTACGTGGTGTTCCACCTCTGAGCGACTTGACCTTTCGCCAGACTGCGCACAGAAATGTGAATGAGACTTTCCTTTCTTGTTCATATCCGTGACTGTCGTCATACTGACCATTTTTTTTTCTTTCTCGTACGACACGGGTACATGGGGTAAATACGCGCAGAATCAGACAAGTAAAGTAACGGCTTGCGTTTGGAGCTCGTCCACCCCGACCCCACTTCCGATACGCTGCAACAAATTCTCAACATAAGCACGCGCCTTGTTGTACATGGCTTCCCACGTCTCCCGCTCGTCAGCGCCGAGCTTCGTGCACAAGAACGCCATCGCAAGCACCGTTGCGAACACCTCATCAAGCGCCGTCGCGGTCATACCCTCCGCGACCCCGCAAAGGGCCGCGCGCGCCTGGTCGGGGGTAACGGCAAGCGCAATGATGGACTCGACGCCAGGCAGCCGTTGAAAGACTGCAGCCGGGCGAGCGCCTCGAGGATGTCCATGGGTGCGGCGGGCGAGTCTGCGGCAGTCGGTAAACTCGCCCATTGCTGCTCGCGGTGGGATCGGAGGTGTCCCTTGAGGTTGAAGCTCCGCGTGAATGTGAGCCGGCACCCCTCGACGGGGCAGGAGAACGACGTCTCCTGCGTTCTCCGCATGGGCGACCCCTTGCTCGTGCGAACGGTCACGACGTTGGACCTGTGCACGCCGAGGGCGTCGCCTGGTGCATCCACTGACCACGATTCGGGTGGGGTCCACGTTGGTAGGTTCGAGGTTGATGGAAGATTGGCTTGAGGCAGAAGCGAGGCATGAACTGTGCGATGGAATACGTTTTTTTTGGGAGAACGGAAGGCGTGGGAGAGCGACTTCCACATCTCCGCAGGCTCTTGGGGGTTCAGTACACTGTGAGCTTCTATCGTTGGCAGAATTCCTGACTCGTCGACGGCAACGAATGAGGTTTGAGATGACGAGATGGAGTACAACTTGCCCAGCCGGACGATGGATGCCTTTACAGTCCGCGCAAGAAGGTCAGCGTCGTCCGGAATAGAGCTGACTATGGCGTGCTGGCCGTCTTCGATGTCCTCGATGATTTTGCGTGCAGTAAGGCCATGGATCGCCGGTGACGCGTCTGGCGCATTTGGAAGAGCGCTCAGCGTGACGGGGACCGTGAGTCGGACCTCGGACCCATTCTCAGCGAATCCAGAGAGTGTCACAGTCTTTGGAACAGTTTTTCCTATGAGCAGATGTCAGTGGGAACAGAGAAAGAATGTCATAGATAATCACCTTGTATGATTGTGTACACGTTGAGCCGGTTGCCGGGACTCAAGGTCCGTATCCTGAAGGGGGACTGCTGCACCTGAGGCGGCGGCGAGAGTACAACCGCTGGTGGGGAGGGAACAGGCTGATGTCCGTTTGGAGTGGATCCACAGTCTCGTCGAACAAATTCAAAGATACTTGTTCCTTTCCTTTCCCCTTCCCCGTCTCATTCTCACCGGGAACCATCACAAAAGCATCGTCGTCGTCGAATGTCAAGTCGGCCACTTTTGACTCCTGGACAGCAGACAGGCCCCAGTCAATGGTGATAGCAGAAATCATCGGTGTACGTGCAGCTTTAAGCATCCTCGCGATCTTCTTAGTGAAGCTCTTCTCCTGCTCTCCAACCAGCATACAAACCCCCGCTCCGACGCGCGCAATACCTTCGCACATCGCCGTGGACGCCGAGTTTCCGATTCCAAGAACAAAAATACGGAGGTATGCTTGTGCAGGGCAATCAGCTACCGCAGCCTTGACCTCCGCCAGGACGCCGTTGACGTCCCATGCCGCCCCGTCCGTCAGGAGGAAGAGACTTGTCGGGCGATCAAGTTTGCGAGCCGCGAAACAGTGCGCAAGTGCTTCTCGGATGTCGGTGCCCCCATACGATGCATCCATGACATCGACATGCTGGGTCGCCTCGTCGAGCGTTGCCTGATTATAAGGTCGGCTGCCATCATCCCATAACATCCTGCATCTGCTGCCGAACGAGGCGACTTGGAAGAGCGAGCCATTCGCGGGAAGCGATCGGAGCATCACCACGAGCGCCTTCTTCGCCGCCGTGATGCGGTGGTTATTCATCGAGCCACTGCGGTCGACGAGGAATACGAATTCCTGTTGAGACAGATCAGGAATTTGGAAACGCGGCACCACAGTGAAAGCCAAAGCAGTTGTATGGTGGACAGGGTGGAGCTCTGCGACACAGCGGGGGGCATCGAGACCAGCGGATTTCACAGTCAGCACAAAGTCCTTGTCCAAAGCTGCTTCCGAGGAGAGTGAGACGCGGGCGTAGTTGAAAAATGGAAGTTCGTGGGCGTTGGGCAAGGCAGGGTCAGGCCCGAGCTTGGTCGAAATAGCGTGGGAGGGAGAATCGATTTTGACGATCGGAGAAACCGCCTCTACATTGACTGAAATATCCAGAAAGGATGTTCCGCCCACAGGCCCACCAACCTGAGTGGCAGATGGTACGGGGACTGCCCCGTATCGACTACCAACGTGAACGGGGAGGTGAAATAGAATTGAGTCGTTCTCCTCTTCTTCCGTCAATACGGTCGCATATACGAGTTCGATCTGAACTTGTTCTCGCGGCTGAATATTCCCCACAGCAATCTGGAATACTAGGCAAACAGGGTCATTACCGTTACAGCTAAGAAAGTCTAAATGGCTCACCATCGGGTGTTTGCTGCTCCATCAAAGCGGCCCGCTTGCCCTGGGCCACAGCGGAGCGGTAAATATCCCTCGCCTCCATCTTTTCTCCGACCTTTCCTATCACCCTAGTTCCATCCTGTTTGATCATAGCAAAACTGAAGACACTCGCCCGTGCCGGAATTGGGAACGAATAGCTAGCCTCCGGTGCCAAATCCGTGTCATTGGAGTAGATGTGCGTTAGTTTGACCTGCGCAGCAAGCTCTTTGATAGTGGCGGCTGCATGAGCTTTGACCAAAGGCAGAGATATTGTCAGATGATTGTGAGAGTAGTGCAATCCCCAAAACTGCTGGGACATCGTGAAAGCTCAGAGCAGGATGCGTATACTCTATTCCAGCGTTCATTATAGAGAGGTCGTTGGCAGGCGGCATTCTCAAGATGGTTGTTGCCGTGATGGCGGGAGCAAGTCAGTGAGGCCGAATTGGGAAATCACAACACAAACCTTTTCTTATCCCTTCTCCTCCTCTTGTAGCTTCTTCTATGCCTGAATGAAGGCGCGACCATCTCAGCCTCTTGGACTCATGGGTTGATGAGGAGCGTTACAATCTGGTCGAATTAGCATCTGGTTGACTCTCGTGGTCAAAGCATACATCCTCAAGTTCGAGCGCGCATCGGTACTAGCTTCGGTCTTGGGCCCAGCTTTGGTCCTACCCCACTTAAGCCCACCTGAGAACAATGGAGCGCCCAGCGCGCGTGATCTCCGCAGCACAATGTTGTCTCACCTCGAGGGCCAAAGCACACAACAATAGCCGAGTGGGTATATAATCGCAGCCTGTGGCCCGTGGGCATCCTCCCATCTTCATAATACCTTCCTCACTATCAAATCGGCACCAATGTCTGCATCCTCTGACTCCGATTCCGAGTCAGACTTCCCCACTACCACCCGCGAAGAGCACCTGGCCGAGATCGAGGAAGGGATGCGAGAACTTCGCAAGAGTGTACAGTCCTTCTCCATGCAACACGCTAGGGACCAATACGCCGTAAACCCAGAGGTCTGCCATTTCTTGGGCCAAGTCATCGGCCAGCTACCCTCATTGCTGGAAACTCACAATATTGTCGAGGCACGGTGCGTACTACGCGACCCAGTCTAGTCCCTCAATTTATAATATACGCTATGTAGAACCAACTTGTACGAGTGGCTGCATCGGACAGAAAGGTCAGTCGTTCCTAGTCCTAGACATACGGATATCATCTGACCCATCGCAGGAATAGGCCTCTGACGATTACCGAGTTTATCAACCCGGGAGCCTCCATCCCCGAGCCGTTGGAGGGGGAGGAGTCGGACGCCGACTTTGACGCCGACATCGCATTCGAACCCGATGTCAATTCCTTCATTGGCAACGCCCCGTTCACATTGTGCCATAAAAACACCGCCTACACCATCGAGTTCATTCCGGATCCAGTAGAGCCACAGCGGCCTGTCCGGAAAAGCAGGGCTAAAGCGTCAGCGAGCACAAAGGCCGTCGTAGCCCCAGCGAGCAAAAAGACGGCTACAGTGAAAGAGAAGGCCGCTCCGAAAAAGGCGGCAGCTCCCAAAACGTCGAAGCCACCGACCACGAAAACGGCGAAGCCACCCACCGCGAAGCAGAAGCGCGAAGCAGCCGCCCGTGAAGCCTCCTCCCGCCGTGCTGCCCAGGCTCGAAACTCTCCCTCCATGTCTCCCCCTCCACCCTCTCCTGCTCCCACTCCTACGGTTCTCGCTAAAGCGCGTGGAAAGCCTGCTGCCGCCGCCACGCCGCGTACCACCGCTGCCTCGAAAAAGCGGGGAAGGGCTGAGGATGACGGGGAAGAGGAATCAGACACTCGCAAAAAGATCCGAGTTACCCCACCTCCCACGGCAGGTACTCGTAAGAGTACGCGCAGTAAGGGCAAGTAATCCGGGTCGTTTCCCCACTGATGTTATGTATAAAATATTTGATCCCTGCTACTACCCTTTCTGTTACGTCTGTACGATATCTCTTCGCCGTGATTGGCTAATAGTCAGGTGGAACCGATGTGGTCCCCAATTCATTTCTTGTTCAGACTATAAGTTGCCTGCAAGCTTCTCCTCTGCTCGTTTACTCGAGCACTGGGATGGCCACCTTTCATTCGGACAATTTCTTTCGAGAGCATCATGCAGAAATTCAGCCTAAGCTCGTCGCCATCTTTGGCATTTTCTTCGTCTCTCTCTTCGGTGCGTAATGAGCAAATTGGGTCGTCAACGAGGCTCACTCCTCGCCAGCGGTCTCATTTCCCGGCGTATCGAAGCGCTCTTCATTTCTGCGCATCCCCCATGTCGCATTTTTTATTGGCAAGCATTTCGGCACTGGTAGGCGTCATCGGTTGGAAGTTATGCGTTCCTGCTGACGGATCGCTGGCAGGCGTTATCCTGTCGACTGCGTTTTGCCATCTTCTTCAGGACTCATTCGAGCATCTGCAGGATCCGCTCGTGAAGAAGGAATATCCCAAGGTCGGCAAGCAGACCGGATTGATTATGTGAGTGCGCAATTCCAGCTAGTCTCCCGAGGCAAACGGACGATCGCGGCGCGGACCTTCGTAACTCAGGATGCCTGGTTGGTAGGGAGTGTCCTGAGGTACGAAGGTTAAAATGAAAGATCTACTTTGCCTCTGGGAGACTCCCTTTTTCAAACTGACTATGTTGCAGTTTGAGCTCGCTGCTCTTGATATTCCTCGTTGAATGTATGAGTTTCTACCGCGTGGAGAGTCTCGCAACATCTAACAACTTTCAGATGTATCCACATCCTACGTGGATTTCCTGCATGCGGATCCTTCTGCACCCTCATCACCCGTCGGCTCACCCCCGCCGTCTCGTTCCCAATCGCGGGCCCGCCCCGAGCCGGCAGAGACGACGCCCCTCATCCGCCCTAAACCCTCTCCGCTGGCCTCGCCTTATCTGGCCACCATCCTCGCCTCGCCGCGTCATTGCCCACTCAGCCGTCACGACGGCCGGCTACTCAGTATCTGCGTCACTACCGCGAACCACGACGCCGATGAACGGGAACGAAATCCGGAAGATGAAGAAACAGAGCTGCCTGAGCGCGACCAGCCCAAGATAGGCCGTAGTCGGCAGCTCGTCGGCATAATCGTACGTGACGAGCGTCTAATCATCCATGCAAATTCGCTGATTCTGCGCAGGTCCTTGAGCTCGGCATCATGCTCCACTCGCTCGTTATCGGGCTCACCCTCGCGCTCACAAGCGGCGGCGACTTTAGTGCGTTCATCCGCACTAACGCCTACTTATTTGTCCCCACTAACGCCTACTCTTGCCACGCAGCTTCCCTTCTCACCGCGATCATCTTTCACCAGCTTTTCGAAGGGCTGTCGCTCGGCATCCGCATCGCCTCACTCCCCGCCACGAAGGGGCACACTGGCCGGGATTGGTTCGCCGTGACGCTGGCGCTGCTGTTTGCGCTCACGACGCCCGTGGGCCTCGCGATCGGCATGCTTGCGTTCACCCACAGCACAAAAGGTGGCGTTGCTCCACTTTTGTTCCGCGGTTATTATTTACTTACTTGTTACACAGCGCAAGCCAGCACGCTTCTCGTCAAGGGCGCGATGTCGGCGGTCAGCGCGGGCATGCTGATCTATGCGGCGACCGTGGAGATGCTCGCCGCGGACTTTGTGTTCGGAAACCTCGAGGACGGGCTCGGTCATGGGCACGGGCACGGCCCCGGGCATTCGCACGACGTTGAAGTCAACGAGGAGCAAAAAGAAGGTGAAGGCGCGCGGCCCAGTGCGGCGCGTCGCGGCTTGGCCCTCGGGAGCCTCCTTGCGGGGGTGGGGAGCATGCTCCTGGTTTCGCTCGGCGAGTGATTGGTGACCGTGGACTCTGCTCGCTCGTTCGCTGCTTTGAGGATGCTGTGGCTACACCCGTAGCGTCTGTACTTCTACGACTACGCACGTATAATCTGCCTGTATATCTGTACCTATGTATTTGGAATAATTAGATTGTTTCCTCGTTTTTTTTTCACCTAGAAGTCAAGATTTTACTGTACAATTACGCCCAGTCGACATAGCGGCCGATGCCCATCTCCTCGGCTTTCTGAACGACGGCGCAGGCAATGGCCACGTCCTGGAGCCCCACGCCCACCGACTTGAAAATCGTCACAGGCCCTGTCGTGCTCCGGATCCCAGTCTCTGCCGGAAGGGCATTTCGCGCCAGATCGAGAAGCAGCTCCCCATCCACGCCAAAGGAAACGAGCTCGCCGATTTCGACGACGTGCGACGCAAATACATCAGCGGCAATGAGCTCGCCTGCTTCGGCGAGGCATGCGGAACGTGAATCCACGAGGAGGTTGCTTCGGTCCGAAGGGCTGGCAATGGCGCGCCGGATAAGGTCGCCGTCGACTTCGTGCATCGTGTGCTTGTAGCTGCCGATCAGGACGATGTGGGTTCCGTCTGCCACCCACGACGAGGGGAACAGCGGCACCGTCGACGACGTCGCGCAGATGATCAGGTTTGCGCGAAGTAGCGCGTCCTGTAGCTTTGGATGCGGCTCACTCGATGCGCAAACATCATCTTTTTGTATTATAATGGATATTTTCAAGGGGGGGGAACCTCGATCTTAGGTGTCGACTTACTAGCGAAGCATGAGAGCTGGACAGCCGGAAAACGCGAGCGAATGAGGTCCGTGAGTTTTGATGCCCGTTCGTTTACGGAGCGGTTGACAATGGTGCAAGTCTTGATTGACGGGAAAGCACGCAGATGGAGGATGAGGTGCTCTTCAATTTGCGCTCCGGCGCCGAACGCAACGATGTCGGTGGGATTTCGGGGGCCGACAAGGTTGGATGAGAGCAGAGAGCCTTTCCTCACCTAAAGTCAAAGAGATCCCGGTGCGGTGGATGGACAGTGCCTACCGGCGGCATTCCGGAGAGCAGTGAGATTTGCAGCGTTTACGATCGCTTTGACGGAGCCGGTTTCTTCATCCAAGACGAGTGTAGATGCGGGCAGACCGCGAAGATCAGGCGATGTGGGTATGCAGACAACTTTGACAGAAGTTCCACGTAGTGAGGTGGGCTGCGAAATTCGTGCGGGCATGAACAAGGCAGTGTGGTTTTGTGTGGGGATCGTGATTCGAGGGGGCGTGTATGAGGTCGGATTTGCTGCAGCATCATGGCTGGAAGAAAGTACAGAAAAGACGTGCGCCATCAGCGTCTGTAGCGCTGAAGGGGAGAATTCGGATGTGATACGGGCAACATCCATACCACTCAGACATAGGAGAGACATGTGCGCAAGCCCAGGAAGTCAACCTACCACTGAGTTGTTGGTGTAAAAGCGGATTTGAAGCGGTGTTTGGCATGTGATATCCGAGTCACTCCTCCCAGATCCAGATATGGAAATTATTAAAAAGAACACAATATACGAGGCCCCAGATGTGCGAGAGAGGCTGAAATAAATCGACTAAAATTCCGAGAGAAGTCCACAAGTTCCGCAATGGAAAAAAAAAACGGATACAGTGATGGTCATGGTTTTCGCGTGGAGGATCGTGGCAGGTCATTAAGGTTGTGTTTGTTCCCATTTACAGTGACTGTCCGTATGACAGACTTGTCCTTCGCTAGCGCTTTAACCAATCTACTGGTATGCTTCTCTGTGGGGTTTGATCGAACAGTCAGGTCGACATGTTGGACTGACGGGAACAGGTGAATCCAGCGCGCGACTTCCGCTGTATCATACGGGAAAATGTAGAGGTCCAAACCGGTAACCCACTCAAAGTATTTCTTGGCGTCGTCCGGGACTTTGTGAACTTCATGCAAGTCGACCATGATCGCATCTGAAAACAACGCGAGGGATAAAGATAGACTGGGTGATAATTTGCGAGTCGCCATTGCTCGGCACACAGCCCATAATCGCCCTGAAACGGTCCGGATGTTCGTTTGTCCGTGGAAAGAAATGCAGAGAGATTGGAGCTGCGGGAAGCATGGTTGTGGCCGGAGGAAGTATAGGATGAAGTCCGCGGGTGCAACGAGGCGGGAGAGATTTCGGAATTCTGGAACGCGTCCATTCGCACACTTGGTTGGAATTCCCCGAGCCTCTTCGTTACTTCCGATTTCCAGAGATGTCAAATGGGGGAGGTGCGAGCAGAGGTTGAGGATCTCTACATCAGAAATCGATTCCAGCTCGGATAACGAAAGATGGGTAAGATTTAGAGATGCCTTTGCGACAAGGGATAGCGCCGCATTCCACAATTCTTTTTCCAAGGATATTTGGGAAAAGGTGAGAGACGTGATGGGGCATTGCCGAAGGGCAGAAAGTGTCCAGTTCAGACATGGCGGCATGATCAGGATAGCGGATTGAATGTGTAGAGACGCCAGAGTGCAGCTCCGGGATGGGCCGGGTGCTACTGAAGGAAGGTCTCGCTCCCGGATTTGATCCGAGAAATGACTAAACTCCCAACCCTTTCCCGCCATCGACCCTCGTGATTTAAACAATCTCTGGAAGGCTTTCAATGTTGTCAACTTGATGCGCTCTGCACCACGAGAATTCATCGTGGATAGCGCATAAGACCGCGTAAGGTATCCACCATACCTCACCGTCAAATCGCTACATCGCCTTTCCACGAGCGAATTTAATAGCCCTCCCAAAGTTGACGACCACGCTCGTAGGGCTGCATCGTCGCCAACTGTGTTGCACATGCTATTTCTGGCATCGAGCTGCAAAGTGACCTTCTTGACCGAGGGAAAACGGAGTATGAATCTGCGGAAACGGCGAAGATGGGGAAGTAGTGGAAAAATAGAGGTACAGCTTGGATGCGGGAATATACAGGTTATGTCCTCCATGGAGGAAATGAAGAGCGCCATGTTCAGGGCTGCAAGCATGTCCATCCCGTCTTGGTGCAGAGTAATGAAGGCCGACTTAGATGGGGAGGTCATCCCATTGCGAGCGAAGTAGATGGGTAGGGCAACAAAATGCAGTCTTCGGCACAAGACTGCCAGCAAGCAGAGATAGTCGACGGGGAATCTGGGATTTTCGAATATGATGATGAGCAGCTCGTTTGGGAGCGAGAGGAGGCCAGCCATTGTCAAAAAGCCGGGGGGAAGCTGGGGTACGCGGCGTAGATTGATTCGACAGCCATCATGGCATGGAAGTGCAGATCATAGTGCAGCACTGCCACCGATGTTTAACTTTGCTTCCGCTTCTTGCTTCTTCTTTCCACAATGGCTTCTAATCGCGGCTTGTGGCTTTGCGGTCTAACATGGCACAGATTGTAAGCAAACCAGACATATTTTGCGGAAAACTTGTCGACAGACCTGGCTTGGAATGTGAGTCATCAGTGTGGCCCTTACAAGTATATTCAAAAATTGTAAAGCTTTAGACTCGGAGGCCGGCGTGCCCGCATTCTGCGCTTACACTTTGATACGAAACGCAGCAATTATTTGAGCTCATTGCATGCGTCGTCTTGCTCAAATGTCGCTCAACAGGTTATGGAACAACCTTTCGTATTTTCAGTCGTTTGATAGACGCACTGCTCATCACTTTCTCCTTCAAGTTCAATTTTCACGCTCTATGTGGATTTCTTCCTTTTGGACGTTGGATGTCTGCATGAATTAATTACGCTGAGCGAAATAAAATCACACCAACAGCAGTACTAGTGTGGACGAGTCAAGCTTTAAAACCCAGCATTGATCATTTGTTACATATAGATGGAGGATGCTTAAAGCAGCGATGCTTTCAATATTATACAAGATATCAATCTGACGAAGCCTAAACCAAACGGAGCGGATTTCTTCTACTATCGTCTTGAAGCCGCCGTTCTCCTGCCCGCAATGCAAGATGCTCTGCTATTTGCTGCTTTCGATGAGATGACTGCGAACAAAGGGTACAATTCGAAACATTTACCAGTTTCAGGGTTTCAGTGGCTTGCAGAATGGTGTTCAGTGTTACTTCTGATAGTTCGGCAACCTACGCCAGTGGTGAGAAGATGTAGGCCCCCGAGCAAGTTAACTGCACTCACGGTATCTCCGGCGTTCTGGCTAAATTTTCATGACGCGCTTACGCTCCTCCTCCCAGACGTCTGAGACGACGCCCGGGTCGAGTTGAGTTATTGGGCGATTCCGCAACTCTGGAACAAGCTGCGAAACAAAAGAATTCTGCTGCACTGGGCTCGATCAAAAACTTCACGGAAGCTTTCGCGGTTGTAAGTTGTTGCTGGTTATGTGCCAGGTTGAACCACCAGCACCGATGAAGAACCAAAGAAAACCAGGGGCTATGTCGAAGATCGCGATTGGATCGGAGGGGAATCAATTGTGCTTCCGCCGCTCTCCTCAAACTTAGATGAGTAAATCAATGCCATTGGGGAAACGCGTCTTCGGCCTGAGTTCACGTGACCGTAATAGATTGTGCGCTGGTGATCCGTTCGAGAAATCGATTCAAAGTTCAGCGGTGTCCTGCGCAAATTCTGTGGGCAAGCAGTCTTATATCTTTCCCGGAAGATCACTAGGGCATATCTTGTCCAGCGGTGGCCGAGTCGTGTCTGTCAAGGAAGCCGAGAGCGGTCGGCATGCGGTCGGAGTTTAAAATATCGGCATGTTGAAAGTCAAACTGGCAGCCGAAACGGGACTTTGAAAACTGCTAGCTGAATGGGCACCCCAAAGGGCACCGATGTTATGGTCTAGGGTTCCTGCCATAAGCCCATCAATCAGGAAGGATGGGTTGAAAGTAGCGTGGCGAGGTCCTTTCTTTTCACGTTTCATCGGATTCCGCCCGGCTGAATGCATATCTGAAATTTCTTCAGGCGTTAGCCAGCGGCAGTGGTGAGTCAACATCACAAGCATCGAAGACGAGCAATATTGTAAAGTAGTCTTCGGAAATTGGAATCAATGTAGTGTGCGAATTGAGGTGAAACTATATTCTGCTTCGACGCAAAACAAGAGACACGAGAGCTAATAAAAATTCAGCTTCTTCTGTGGTCAGATATACGTAGACTTTTCTCTCCATCTCCCCGGGTTTCACTGCCGACGAGGTGACTAGTACTTGTCCGCTGCTCCGCTCTAAATTCCCTAAAGTTGGGATTCTCAAGACTCCATCCGTCGGTGATAGTCACTTCTTCAACTGCTCAAGTTGGGGGGCTTCCGCTGAGCCCCAGAAAATTGCTCGCGACCAACGTATTGAACGCCTAGAGCCTCACTACCACAAGACAGTGTCAGTGTCAAGAGCTGCGGCCCGACTCTTGCTAACCGAGCTGGCGGAATTCAACCGGAGTCGACCAATATTCTCCCCACCAACGTATTGAACGCCTAGAGCCTCACTACCACAAGACAGTGTCAGTGTCAAGAGCTGCGGCCCGACTCTTGCTAACCGAGCTGGCGGAATACAACCGGAGTCGACCAATATTCTCCCCATCTGCTCGCCGAGCCTCGCCAAAATGAAATCCAGACACTTCCCTTTTAGAGGACTTGTCTCCGTGGCCAGGCTTTAACATTTCGCCCGTTCCTTGGCACCGCTGCGTCTCCCCTAGCATTTGCGAACCAAGTCTGGCACTGGACCCACAATATGCCATGTAATTCCCATGCATTGGGTGAAATGCACAAATGCAGAACAAGGTCGTGCAGGTTGGCCACCTCGTGTCACTCTGTATCATCTTAGGCGACGGCGGCCAGTGGCGGGCCACATCAGACCCCTGAGATGTCTGCCATCTCGTTTCGAAGGGACCTCGAGGACATTTCTTAGCGAGGACCTGGCCACCGATGATGGAGAGTACTTACTCACTGCATGTCCTGGGAAGTCGAGGAGATCTAATGCTGACCGAGGCTGACCGAGGCGTCTCGAATGCAGATAATCAGAACAAAAACATAAACGCGGGATGCCGTTTTCGGGCCCGGGGGAGGCCGGATGCCTGGAGTTTTCATATGGATAAATTTACCATAATGAATTCCGCATGGGTTTAGATTGATCCTTGCCTTGATTACGGGTGAAGCGCTAATATGTGCTAACCTGCGATGTGCAGTTCAGATCCCGGAACAGAGTCGGCAATAGAAAATGGGTTTCAACGAACGCCACCTTTTATAAATGCGCTGAGAATGGTTAACCTTGGGATGTTCATCGGAAATAAAGTACAATTGATTGAACCAGTCGGGGTTGAATTATGAATATCGAGCTACGGTAGTTGTGATCAGAGCGTAAGCAAGAGTGAACCAGCGGCGTGCATCTAGCATGAAAATGGGAGACCGAAAGCAACATTCGTTAAACCAACTTGAGATGTAACGGGAGCACTCCGCCCTTGCCATCCACGACGGGCTGCAGCGTGGGAGATATCTTCTCCTCGATCCGCGCCCCAGTGTCGGTGAACACGATGGAACGGATGAGGGTGGCGAGGATGATCTTGAATTCAAGGACGGCTGGGTTGCAGGTTAAGTATTCACAATTGCGTTGAGCTCAACTTGCACAAACCTAACCGCCAACCGAGGCAATTTCGGGGGCCATCGCAGAAGGTGAGCAGGCCGCTCCAACCATGGGGCAGAGTCGCAGGATCGCTAGCCTGGAGCCATCGGGTCGGGTCGAAAACAGCAGCGGAGGGTCCCCAGGCATCTGGGTTGGTGTGCATCGGCGTGAAGGGGATGTGGATAACCTGTTTGCGATCAAGTTGAACTTTGGGTTGAACAATGAAAAGAAAAGGTACTAACCTGGCCCTTTTTAATATGGAAAGCGTCACCGATCCCGGGCAGTGGATGCGAGAGCGAGATAACATCGTCTTGCAGGGCGAGGCGCTCTGTCTGCGGCGAGGCGGGATGAAGACGGAGTCTGCGGCCCAGAGTTTGAGTCTGGGCTGCCCTCAAATAGCGGAAATAGAAACTACAAACCCTTCTTTCACAACGGCGTCCAGATATTCGAGTTTCTGAATATCGTCATAAGATAGATCGCGTCCGTACGATGTGATCTCTGCTCGCAGCCTGTCCTGTACACCCAAAGCACTGAGTGCTGCACTCGAGCAAAGTCGAGGCACTGTATTTACCTGGATTATGGGCTGGCGCGCGAGCTCCCATAGCGTGAAGGTCAGACTGCCTGCAGTCGTTTCGTGGCCGACCATTCTGTAACCCGCTTGAATGAATTAGTAAACAGGAGAAAATATATGTTGCGTACGTGAAGGTTAATATCTACGGTTCAACACGGTCAGCTGAATTGTGCTAGAGACAAGAACCGGTTGTACATTATCGAGAATCTGCTCATCGGAGAGTTTCTCCTGGGCATCCTTGCCCAGTCGCCGAGAACGCACTAGAGCGCTGATGATGTCTTTCGCTTCGGGCGCTTGCATGCGGTCTTCCCCAGTAGCGAGATTGTGTTGGTTCGCAGCATCGAACGCGAGCTGCTCGCGATCGAGAATCCTGCGCCCAATGCGGCGCACAATGGTTTTAACCACGCCCTGGCTCTGCATCAGCGGCAGCGGTGCCTTGGTCACGGCGGGGATGGCGCGCACTACAATCGGCGCGAGAAAGGCCAGTGGTTTCAGGCCGGTGTTTACATGGCTCTTCCAGGAGGCACTGATCTGCGCCGCGTCGGAGTGTATGTCACCCGAGCGCGCAGATTGGGCCGAAAAAGAATGTGAGAGCGCTACGGTACCTATAATATCGAGACTAGGCAAAAAAGAAAAAGAGGAAAAAAATGATGAGGTCATACTATTTGTGAGAAGAGTGGAAATTACTCACGTACACGCGCTGATATATTGAACGATGTTGAGATGAGTTCCGTCCGCTGCAGACGACGAATCAAGCAGAATAAGGTTGGTCAGGCGCGTTTCGAGACGCTCGGCGCATTCGTAGATGGAAGGTGTCATTTCTCTGACAGATTCCGTCCTATTTTTGGCATTATATGGGCAATTCAACCACAATGGCATGAAACGCACGAAAAGGCGGGTCCCAATAATTTGCGTTGCCGATGCCAGTCATCCCCTTCTGCCCACACCACCCCACTCCCCAGCAAATTCAGGATGGGGGGCCGGAACGCCGGAGACTTAACATAAAGGTGACTGTTCGCGAATATGTGGCGAACAGCAGCGTGATCGGTGGCGATTATCTGTTTCCCGGTTCGGATAAAATTTACTTTCTGCAGCAGTGTTCAAAACTCACAATATCTGGGTGGAATAACGCTGCTTTGATCTTAAATAGGCCCCCAAAGGAACGGGTCCAGATTGAATACATCTGTGTTGCCGCGTGCTGGAATACCAACAGTTCGTGGCCCCAGATCCAACTAGCAACAGTCGACGACTGCACCAGCACTCAATGGTCGGCATTCCAAAGGTAAAAGCCAAACTTACCGGTCCAGGTAGCCGCTGAAGATCATCGGGCCCACGGAATTTACTTACTGCGACCCGTATCAGCGCGTAGACCGCCAGCAGACCAGGAGCCACGAGAGCGCGATGCATAGGAAACCTAGTAGATGGATAAATGAGTGAGCGGCGGGAGGTGAAGGCCGGAATAAAAAGGAAAATGGATGGGTGTTTGCGTAAGGAAACAGTGTTCCGACAGGGTGCTTCTTCTGATGGAAATTGAGTCTTTGCACCCTGAGGAGAAGACATACAGTGATGTGCTGGGGCCAAGGAGGCTTCGTCGCGTCAGAGTCGCCCACAGCGGCTCAACCGCCAATCCTGGCATTCGCTGCAAATGGACAATGATGGAAGGATCTGCTGGAAGGATCCTGGACATCTGGCTTGTAATGGGGCCAATGACGGTTCAGAAATATGGTAAGTCCCGGCACGCTATAAGCGCCGCCGCTACCCGCCACTTATAAGGCTTTTGGTGCCTTGCGATTGGGATCGACAGGCAGCATACCAACCGTCACGACGCTGGACGTACTCACGGTACTGGCTGTGGAAGATGAGCGAGCACTCGAAATCAAAGTACTGGTGCAAAAGAGAGATTTGTATCGCCGCTTGAAATTCGGTCGGCGGAGATTCAACAACTTGCCATCAAACATCGTTTTCCTTTCACCTCCCTTTGGAACTTGGGCAACTTTTTTTCTAGGCGAAATCCCGCTTTTTAACCACCCTGACAACCATCATCCTAGCCTCGAGGCCCCTGCTCGGAGCCTCGATCCAGTTTGCCCGGTGCATCCGACTCTGCCGACGTCTTGAGCTTATGGATGTGCCGAAATTGAATGCTGTAATATCCTGCGGCCGGGAATAGTGAGGATTTTTTTTTTCAATTAATTCATGGGGAACTCTCTGAGATCTGAGAACAGCTTCTAAGTTCTGGACAGTGAGAATACACACTCTCCGAACTCCCAGGCCGGTTTTCTCACGAACTTGCGGATGCACTTTAGACGTTTTAGCGCCTTAACGTCACCCTCCACTTCTGATATGGAAACAAGCTTCCCTTCTTCAGTCTTCTCTCTGTTTTCAGGGCCTGGTACCCCCATGCGTCTACGAACGTCCACGTTGAGGACGGAGAACTCAAAGCAGCAGCAGCTTTGAGAATGCTGTCGTAAGGTCCATTAAAGACCCAGTTTGCGCATATCAGTCGTTGGATCTGACCCCCCTCCCCTGGCTCCTTTCCTCCTTCACAAAGAACTCAGCTGCCATGCCCGACTGGTCCTCTCAAGCTGAGCTCCTCATCGATTCAGGCATCTTCATCAAGCTGCAGCATGCTTTGCTCGGCCTATACGCGTATGCTTCTCTTTGCTTCTTGAAGAGAAGTGTCTGATTTAAGTTTACAGTTGGGGTGTGTGAAGCTATCTTGTCACAGGCGGTGGAACTAAACGCGTTTTCAGAATGGATGATTTCCCTGCCATTCGATTGGGAGGTGGCTACGGGGCGTAAGCCGTTCAGATGGCCACTTGTGCGTATTCTTTCGTTCAGATTCGAACTGGAATCATAATATACCATTGGCCAGATATTTTACTTTGCCAACCGATACCTGCTACTCGCCGCGATGGCTGGGATGTGAGAGCGCATATCTTCACTACGATTATTATTATTTGCTCAATGCCAGTCCAGTGCTGTTGCCCTTGATTCCACAACGTTCGTGCCTTGACATTCTTGTTATGTCTCTTCGCTGATTTACAACAGGGAGATCAACTGCCAGGCTATCTACGCGTTCAATCAGTTCGCAGGCGACGCTGCCGTTGGCCTCGCCAGCATAAATTTGTCGCTCAGGACGTTGGCCATTTGGTCTCAAAACAAATGGATAAAAGTATTGCTGATTGTGGTTATCCTCGGTCACTGGAGTTTGATTCTGCAAGGTACCGTTCTATTTATTTGTATCTTTTCCCTCTATAATTTAAACCACACTTCAGGCGTTCTCTTAAAAGCCCACTGGGACCCAGTAAACAATGCATGCGTGATCACAGGCACGCACAACACAGTATTGGCCGCGACCTTCACGTATTCGATGTGCTTCGACCTCATGGTATTCCTTTTGAACGCGTACAAACTCGGAATCAAGCGCAAGGGCTCCAGCAAACTCTCAAAGATGATTTTCAAAGACGGGCTCATCTTTTTCTTCATTGCGTAAGTTGTATATTTTACTTTTCCGGGCAAAACTCAGCCCCTCCAATCCAGTTTCTTAGCCAACCTGCTCGCGACAGTCTTCATGTTCTGTGAGGACTTCGTATCACCCCAACCAAACATCAGCTTACTGTCGATGCAGTGAATCTTAATGCGATCATGACCATCATCTTTAATGTCCCTGCCGCCGTTGCCTCCACCGTAAGCTCAAAAATCAGCCCCTTCAGCGGAAACTTATCTCGCCCTCCTAGATTGTTGCCACGCGTGCTGTACGCCGCCTCACGAACTTCACTCACCAAGGGCCGGAGATGTAGTAAGTGCTTCAGCTTACTCCGCACTGCTTCGACAAGCTACTAACGCCGCTCTAACTTGTAGCGCTCCCTCGGGCTCGAGCTCGGGTAACTTCCGGAGCCAAAGTGGTAACCGCGGGCTCACAACGTCGACGCGCGGCGGTGCTAAGGGGACGTCGGGCGTGCACGTCCAGGTGCGTGATTTCTTCCACATTGGAAAGCAAATTTGTTCATGGGTCCGCCCAGATGGAGACCTTTGTCCGCGCGGAGGAGGCTACGAACCCCGACCTTGATTACATGAATGAGCTGGCGCTCAAACAACGGACTGATCTTGGGAGTGACTACTCAGACCGTGACGTGGAGGCAAAAGGGAACGCTTTTTAAAATTATCTCTGGTAGAGGAGGTTAGATACCCCACATACATGTAGACAGCACTACACAAAAACTGGAATCATATCACCACTGGAACTGTTGTAATAACTTATAACTTTCGGCGAAATTCCACTCCCGACTTTGTGCTTCTCTCTTCCCTCGACGGACTCCACAGCTCACGGAACTGTCGGCCTCCACACAAACAGGCGTCTTGAACAGAAGGCAAAGAATTTCTGAGATTGGTGTCAAGCTCACGACAAGCAGTATCATGCATATGGCGCCCAACCCTAATGTCGCTCCACGCAATCACGACCACGTAAATAACGCGAGGTGTCATGGCTCACGTGATCGTGACACTTTCGCCCCTAATTGAATCCAAACAGAAAATCAAAGCTATGAAGGTCTGCACGGCACCTAAGCCTCTTTCAGTGGCTGTTTCTCATTTGATTCATTTTGCCTAATGAAACTGACGGCCCTTCCATTCACGGCCTTGTCTGCCCAAGTAGCTCATCATGGGTGAAGCCATACAGTAGGTCAACCAAGCTGACGGGCTCGCGCCACTAATACGCACATCTATGGAAAAAAAGCATTTATCTGACATGCGGCCATAGAGTTGCGAAACCCGCGGCGCTGACTTCATCCCCGTTCCCAGCGCCAGTCCGGCCGAGAATCTTCTTCTTTGTCAAGTATCTGCGAAAGTATCCGAATGGCAGACCTCGCATCTTCCGGCGACTTGTGACTTACTGCTGTAAGAGCGAAGCGATGCACAGAAGTTGTCTTAATTATAGCCCAGCTTGATTTCCTACTCGCAAACGCGGTGCTGAGTGTAATCGCGGTGCCTGGACACATCTATTTTGGTAATAATACTACATGTACACGGTACAACATTTTTACTTTTACTTCTCTGCCAAAGCTCTGCGTGGATAAAATAAAAAAGTGCGGGTTGCCTGCCAGGCGGGAGAAGAAGATGGGAAGTCCAAGAACCGGAACAAGAAGGCAAGGACGGAAGATTCGCAAGAGCTGGCAGGGGGACGGTCCGAAGTTTATAAACACAGGAGTACAAGGAACGAGGACAAAGCGAAAGTGCAGGACACGAACGAGAATGTAGTGTCGGTAGTGTACAAGAGGGCGCAAGTTTCGAGAGGCTGGTTCCTGGTTCTAATATGGCGGACGCTTGAACTCGTCGCTGATGATTTGTGCTTCCGGGTCGAATGTCTCTCCACGGGTGATCTTGCCAGACGCGTCATATTCCAGGAACGACCGATCCGAGGGGCTCTCAAAAGTTTCCATCTGTGAAATCAGGCGTTAAGATCGTTCCAAGGGTAATATAAAACTAAATAATTACCTGGACGTGCACACCGTCGGAAGATTTTGTGAGCACCTTCGGGCGCGCTGTCGCCTGGCTTGCGGTGTTGCGGAAGGCCAAGGTGGAGCTCGCAGTAGTCGTGCCGCCGAACATTTGCGCGCCAGTCGTGCTGTAGTTCGTCAGCCGTCGCACAGCACGGCACGCGACGATCTGGAAAAACAAGTCAGCCTCGTTATAATGCAGAACGGAGAAGGGACGGACGGTGGAAGCTATTGCGGCAGGGACGTTGGCGATGATTGACATGACCGCGTTTAGGTTCAGAAGCATGAAGATCTGGGCACGAATACGTCCGTGAGCATGTGGAGAAGATTCTAGCGGGCAAGACGCACGGTCGCAACCAAGTTCGACAGGAATCTATTATGCATGGGGGTGAGCATTGCGGACGGAACATGTCCAATGACCAAAGCTTACGCGATGACGAAGTAAATCAGGCCGTCGTTGAAGATGAGGCTCACAAGACGCGATTTGCCGCCGGTCGGGAATAAGAGCTTGTATGCCGTCAGGGACAAGACGGTGAAGTCGAACGCCATCGAGTAGATGAAGGTTATCGCGAGAAGGTGATTATCGGTGGACGTGATAACACAGCCTTGCTCCGGAATCCAGGCCGCTTTCAAGAGGATGCCTAAGGAGAGTTCAACGAGACGGAGGTGGTACGACTGGGAGGAATCTGACCGTGAAGAAGTAAAGACCAGTGCCCAAGGATGATTCCTATGAGCGGAACACAAATATACCAGCGCTGATTCCACACGGCAATACTAGGAAAGATTTGTTGAAACAATTTGAAGTGTGGGTCCAGTACGAGACTCACGTTCTCAAGGAAAGATTAATGCTCGCCAGGCCTTGAAAGGAGGTCAAACGAATATCAACGACGGCGAGAAGGCGACATACCTATGGCTGCGTTTCCGAAACACTGGTTAAAGGTATACAAGCCCTGACAGTCAATCTCGCTGCGGGATATTTCTGAATATGACGTCGGATAGACGAAAGGGCACATACGTGGTGACATTCAAGGCAATTGCACTGCAATTGATTGTGTCAAAAATCTGGTCCGCAACTGAGATATGAGCGCTTACATTCCAATCATCGAAAACAGCAAACAGTATCGATTCAGGAAATAGAATATCTAGTGTGGATGAGCCTCCTCGTCGGTATGACGGCAAGATGGTGAGCTGACCATCGGCCAGCGGAAGTTTCGCTTGCCAGAGATAAAGTCCCAGTCGAAGCTCAGGCTCGTGAACCACTATTCGGACTGTAATTAGCCTCCACTACTTGAAAATCCGGATTAAGGCATTGAAGATCGGAGGAAGCGAAGCCGGGAAAGCCCGCCATCGTTCTTCAAAGATGTGCCAGCTGAAGAAGAGCTCACCTCCCAGCTGGGAGGGAGAGATGAAGTGAGTTGGGGGTCAAGCGCGACGCGAAAGACGCGTACATGTACAGCCCAAGCAGAGCGTGCATGAATTTTCCAAATGCAGCTATTTTCGATGAAAATGAGTGCTGGTCGTCCGGATGGGCTTAGTAGACACGCACCACCATCCTTGATGAGTTCGGCCTGAGATTGCCAATCGACCATGTTGGCAGTAAAGGGAGGCCAGAGGAAAGATGGGGACCTGAGAGCGCCGCACAAGGAACGGAGCTCTTATGAAGCCTTCGGTGGTTCTTCCTGGGAACTGCCCAACTGTCATCCGAAGAGTAATTACCACTTTTGCTCGTGCATCCTTTCCTCATTGATAATCTGCTCAAGAAGCAATGCGCGAAGCATTACGGGCTTCGCTGGAATGCCCTCCCCCACCCACGCCGTCCGCAAATCGCTTACTGCAATTCTTACTGAGGTATAACGGGTCGGTTGAAGGATGCTGGGATCGGATAAATTGATACTGATTTCCCCGGATCTGAGCCGCATTTGGCGACCGAGGTCCAGTCGAGCGGCGGGCGTCGCTTGATACCGTTGTTGGCTGTCATCGGCGGCGTGCACATGTGAGCCCTAACGAGAACAACGCTGTGGAGCTGGCGTGAAAAAAAGAGGCCAGATTAGAGTGTATTTGCAGCGCATTTTAGCGAGAATCTCACAAATTGATACCCGATTTTCACAAATTGATGAGCCCACTCACTACCCAGTCTGAGCCCACTTTCGCTGACCGTTGGCTGAACGAGTGTTGTGGAGCGCCGTTTCTTAAGCGGTTTTCATATATTGATAACCGAGTTTCGTCACCAAAAATCGTCGATTTTGCGGCTTGCAAATACACACTATTCAACCAGCACAGTTTCATAACATCCAAAGGTTCGAATTGTTTTGTGGGCGTCATCATCCCAACTGAGCCGTCCGCTTTGGAATACATGATTTGGAATACGCCTAAGGAAGCGGCGGGGAATCCACCAGAATCCGATATGTGTCGGATCTCTCTGGTGTCGTATGTAGCTGTTCGCGTGCTGCTGTGAGCTGCTGCTAGGACCGCGCTCTCACGAACAGCGCTTGTTGAAGAACTTCGAAGACATTGTTCTCGGTATGGCATCCTCTTTCTTTGGGACCCGGGGCTCGGAGCAGCGCCAATCACGGGAATCTGCCCGTCACTCCGTGTACTTGTCATGTCGCCGGAGGCCTTCCACCATGCGGCGCAGCGGCTTTCATTTAAAAATATTGCGGCATGTACGTAGGACGGGCATGACTTAACAGTCTCCAGCTGCAGCTGGGGAGCTGGCTGCCGGACGGTCGGTCGGCGGCTAATAGCAGATGCTTTTCCAGGCCCAGTTCGTGTTGACATGCTCAGAAACAGGTTCCAGCTAGACAGATAGCGTAAGATGAGAGTTAGGGCGCCGACGAGCTTCAAAGGCTACGCGGCGCGACTGACGGGAACAGAATAATAATTAGTGCGACGCGAGCTCTTGTTAGGGTTTGCCGACATTCGCATGTGATTCCTGGCTATTCCTGAGCGCTTTCTGTCCTCGGGCTGTGTGTATTTTCTGCGGCCTACGGCCGCCTACCAGAATTTGGGCGAAGAGCTTCGACCCCAGTGCATAGGCTTCTCCGTCGTCGGCAAGTGGTCTCAAATTTTCTCACATGTGGTGGTCGCTTGAATATTCCATGCGTTTGAATCGGGAACAGCGTGGAGCCTTCCCAGTTAGTCTTTCCCCTTGTTCTGGCGAAGAAAGTTGACAGCAACGTATGACGGGGAGAGAAAACCACCGCGGAGAAGCTTCCAGTTGAAACAGTTATGTACGTCGTTTGTGGGCGCAAAGATGCGGCCAAAACGGAAAAGAACGAATCAGCGCAGTGGGGCCTGGGGCTGGTTATACTTTCTCAGTCTTCCAGAAAAAACGGGTTAGGGTGGTGCAGAGTACGAAAGACATACAGAAGTGCCACTGCAGAACCGCTTTTACAGACCTTTCGGGGTGCGGAAAGTTGCAGGATGACAAGATTCATGGTTCCGAGAGACAAGATTGATTTTTTGCTTGGAAGAAACGGCTGTTGTCGCTGGGAAGTTGATCATGACGGGATACGAAAGGCCCGGCCGTCGGAGGCCCCCAAAGAGGGTTTTCTTTGTGGTAGGGGAAGCTGTATCCAAGACCTACAAATTTCCAGATGCAAGAGAAGTGCTCCAAAGACTACCAGAGTTGCCGCTCATTTCGTGAACGTTCCAAGAACGTTGGTGATCACTCCAGTCCTGACCCGTGCCATCGCACGGGAAGTTGGTGCAAGTGCGCAGACATTGGCAGGCAGACCAGTATATATGCCAGGACTCTCTCCTCCGAAGCAGCATGGAGGAAAGAAAGACGAGAACCGGAGGCCCGGAGACGGTGGTGATGGAGTCAGAGGTTAACGGTCGGAAGTCGGACCGGTGATTACCGATCGCCTGCTTGCGCTTGCGCCTGGGCCCTGTTCAAAGCTTTTTTCAGCTTTCGCCTCTCTTTAACTTTTAGCGCACCCAAAGGAATATGTAGCACCGCCAAATTAGTCTCCATCCGTTTGGGGGGGTTATCCGTGCGACGAGAAAGCTTAGATCACAGCACAGCTGAATTTCGCGGTTGGATTGGGTCTCATCAAGGTCTCATATCAGTCCTATCAGTGTATGGTAGCCAGACCAGCTCCGGATCTTATTCAGTAAGATAAATTCCGGCCTTCATTTCTATCTAATACAGTTTAGTGTATGCGTTCAACAAAACCGAAGAGCCGATACTTCTCTCCTAATCAACTCGTCGTATTTGCGTTGTATAGATCCTGTCTGTGCTGAAGCATTCAGAGTTTACGGCCGGAGACATAGAACGATGCAAACTAGGATCCTGCAAGACTTTCAACCCTTCAATTTGAAAGTAATTAATTACTGTGATATTTTAGAACTCAAGGAGCGCAGAACGTTTATTATTGGTTTGAGAGCCTTGGCAACGTCTCCACTTGAGGTCATGAATCTGGATTGTTTGGGTTCCGTGGGATTGCAGGACGCAGAATCGACTACTGGGCTTTGGTTGGCCTAAATGGTACCTGTCGTAGTATCTTCACACGGTTCAAATTCATTAATAGTCACCACTCATCTTGTATCTGTGCATCCAGTTGTAACCTTGTCCGTCGCAACTGACAAAAACTTCTGCAGATTGCGCTAATCCAGGTTCGTGAATATTACAATCGTTCCCGCCCAACACTACTTGCCGACGGATACCAGCCCGAGTCACTTGAAGGATTCCAGATGGGAAGGTTCAAATTTGACATATCAATTTTTCAACATCCACCGCCCAGCCAAGTAGGGCTAGGGCAGCACGGGCAGTCTGCCGACTTGAGACTCCAAACATGAGAGGCCCAACAGCAGTATCCTCCCCCACATCGCCTCATGTCGAGGAAATCATCGGAAAAATGCATTTGAAGCTATAGAATGGTTCGCATGACGCGGGTCCACCAGACCAGCAAAGAATGCCGCCGTGAGCAAAAGCCGGACAATAAGGAGCTATGGGAGACGTCGATTCTTGGCCAGATTAAAAACAAGGACTTGGATATCGCCAGGCCTAGGGGGGGCGCTTGATATTGATGTACGAAGTCTGCGGGAGCAATATATCTTGTTGTATCTTTAATAAACGACACCATATATATACGCCAGAAAGGAACTATACCACTATCCCTTTCGTAAACGACGAGTCAGAAAAAAGAGTTCTGGGAAAAATTCTTGGCGGACATTTAAATTCCGATAGCTCAGGGTGCGACCACCCAAGAGACTAGTAGAAGATGATGACCAGTCATTCAATTCTTTCTGATGCCCGTTTGAATAGATGTACCTCCAAGCGGAGAGTTCGGAATGCTTCTGCAGACTGAGTTTTGTTATCCCAAACGCGCCAAAACTTATTAGCAAGAAAAAAAACAGTGCTTCCTCAAGCGAGTCCCAGAGCAAGAGTGAGAGTCGCCATTTTTTTTGTCAACCACTAGCACTCCTTCGCGATGCAGAGTTTCAACGTTCAGCTGCTGCACAATACACCAATGGCTCTGTCGTTTGAGACAAAGCGATGTCGGGTAAATCCGGAAATCATGAGATCAGTTATCGTTTTCCCACCCGAGTTGGTCCGAACAAAGAAGCGTGCTGCAAGTTGAGCAATTCCAGTTTCACAATTCTGGGGGACATTGGAATAGATTGCCAAACGATAAGCACATGAATGCAAAGAAGACAAATCGAAGCCCGTGTATGCTACATCGATCTACATTACTATTGTTACAAAAAAGTCCCCAAAGCCCTATAATGATATGATGCGGTGAGATAGGATGAGTATATTGTAGATGCGTGTTGTGTAGCGGAAAGCAAAGTTACGATGTGGTTTTGGCTCATGAGGTGGATGGTCACGCATTTGTATGGTTGCGCTCCGACTCCAAAGTGACCGGAAGATAACACTGGGGCCCGCCGTGGATGGCAGTGGGTATTATGGAGGCGCTGCCGGCGCCTGTGCTCGTCTCTTTAGTCGTCGTTGGTGCGCGAGCTGTATCAGCCTTTTGAAGTCGCTAGAAGGGGGCATCAGCAACTGACGATTTTCGCTGGGAGGAGCCCAAGAGACGCACTGAATCATGACAGGTTTGACCATCACCTCATCGGCACCCGCTTCGCGGTAACTGTCTTGGTCCTCCGTCAAGGCATTACCTGAAATGTGGTCAATAGTACACAGGGGAAGCACAGGAACCGAAACAGACCTGTACAGCCCACGATAAAGTCTAGCCTTTCGTTGGTGCGAATTTCTTTCACCGCCTCTTCGCCGGTCATAACGGGCATGAAGTTGTCGAGGCAGATCAAATCGTAAGTGTAAGGATCCGATCCCAGGACCATGTCGACGCACTCCCGCCCATCCTTGGCGGTTTGGACAACACACCCGAGCTTCGTTAAAAGTCTGGACGAGAGGTCAGTGTAACGCATCGAAAAAAGAAAGAAAGCGGCATACTTCGAGGAGAGCACCCGAGTAACCGCATCGTCGTCGACAACAAGGACCCGCAGAGGATCGCTTGGCGGCACCACCGTGCCCAAAGGCGTCAAAGGCGTTGCCGGTGGCAGCGAGGGCGAACTCCGCTCCGGCTGCGGTTGTGCCCCAGGATTGCTCTCATACCGAGGCGGCATGAGTGCTCGCGGGACGGGCGCTACTGGTGGTGAGCCCGTCGCCGCCGCGAATGCGGGGGTAACATCTGTAGCCGCGGGAGAAGACTTGTCCGTTTCTCGTGGGGGGGAGGAAATCAGCGGGCCCTGGATGAGACCGGAGGCCTTATTGCGGACCCCAAACGTCCGTGATGACGTTAGGGTATTCGCGTCTCGTGCTGCCTGGATTTGCGCAGCGGAGGCTATCGGATAGCTGGGTATGTATATTAGCTCATGTATCCATGATTTAGCTGCACAGCTCACGAAAGCTCTATCCAGAACTTTGACCCTTCACCTCGCCGCGAGGTAACCCCCTGAATGCGAGTATGAACGTATCGCTCAAGCCACGAGTATGGGAAGCATACCAGCCGCCCACCGCTTAATCTCACGATCTGCTTAACGATTGCGAGACCAAGACCCGTTCCTGGATGTCGAGTCAGCATGCTCGGGATTGAGAGAACATGAACTGGGTTCACCTGATCCGCTCGATTGCCCAACAGTGGTCTGCAAATGAAATCAATGGATGTTTCTTAACGAGACGCATGCACGGGGGGTACCTGGACAAATGGCTGGAAAAGCCTATCCTCGACAAGGTCAGAAGGCTTGACTGTCAAATCTCATCAGCTGATACCAGACGATGACTGGCTCAATACAACTTACTCCCCGGACCAGAATCTTGGACCTCAAGGCGGAAGTTGAGGCACTGAGTCTGCACCCCTGTGCTACCATTCCTCGTCAGTGAAGGCACGCCGTTTCCATTGCTTTGAGCCGTTGCCGATCGCGTCTTTTCAAAGCTCCGACTATCATGGTCGTGGTCCTGCTCGATGTCTGGCGGGTTTCCTGGCAGCTCCTCCCGCATCGAGATACCCAGGAACTCCGTCGCGATGCGGATGAAGCCGCCTCCCTCGGGTGTGTACTTGACCGCGTTGGTGGCAAGGTTCGTGAGGACCTGGTGCAGACGTAACTCACTGCCGAGGACCCAAAGCCCTTCCGGCTCATCGGCCCCGCCCAGATCCAGGCCGGGGATGCGGTCGATGCGGTCGTCGAGGGAGCGTTCCAGAATAAGCTGTCGTGAACCCGTTTGCACCTCCACCTGATCTAGGATGGCGCGTATGGAGTGATGGAGAGGGAATGGCTGAACGAACCGGTCTGTTAGTTATGACTGAGGCGGACAAGATGAATTGACGCACTCGCGCGATGGTCTCGAAGTGACCCGAGTCCATTTCTAGCATGTGTTGGTCAGCTGTAGCATATTGGATGGAAAGGACGCACTCTCAAAGTCCAATACATCATTCAAAACCTGCATCGGCTCGTCAGAGAGGGCAGTCTTCGCAGGGCGATGCGACGAACCGTCTTCATCATCTTGAGACCCTGCTCTAACGCATAGATTTCCGTACTCTTGGCATAATCCTCCTTGAAGGCGTTTCCAGATTGAAGCAGTTGGAAAGCGAGGACTGAATTGACGCTGTCAGGCAACATAGAAAGACGTCCCACGGTAACTCACCGGCGTTGTTCAGCGGTACCCTGACTTCGTGAAAGATATAATTGGCGAATCTTCTCTTGGTAAAGCTGGCCTTGGATTCTGCTAGTCTCGCCTTATGCTTCGCTTTGAACGCATATTTCAGCTGCAAAGCAAGAAGGAACATCTTCCGTCTCGCCTATTCCCACGTCAACCCCGGTTGTCCGGAAAGACTGTACAACTCACATTTTCGATGGTATAATGCAGTCCCTGGATGAAAATGGAGAATACAGCCTTTGTGTTCATTAGTTGTGATGTTACTCGGAGCGAGACTACGCACAAAGCTGACTACGTTCCGAGCATAGATGCCCTGATCAGGGATGATCAGGGCGATAAGGAGAACGAAGAAGATGAGCTGTGCGATGCAGTTGTACAACCGCTTCGATATGATGAACATCATGAGCGCTGGGAACCCAGTCGAGTAGTAGCTCATCGCTAAAAAGTCCTGAGTAGAAGGTGAGCGAGACGGATGGCTGCGGGTAGGGAGACGTACCTTGCGAAAACAATGTTTGTCCGTAAAGAAATGACACTGTTTCATTTGAATGACCTCAGCGAAGGCACAGTACCACACGGCGATGCAAAACCAAATCTGGAAGATGATCGGGGATCTGCGTGGCATGTCCAGTGCGACCATGAATGGCGTAGGTATCGTGAAAAGTGTGAAGGGGCCCCACTATGGGGTGGATATCAGTTGAGGAATAGTAGAAAACCACCAAATGCTAACAAAAACAATCTTCGCAAATAGACTCTTCGTGTTACTATTGTTAAGGATGAGATAGAGCACCCAATTCAAAACGAGGACTAGTGCTTGTTATCAGTGCCGCGCAGCATATTTAGGAAATAGGCGTACACAGGGAAGCGGAGCTACAAGTTAAGTTCAGTCCCAGTGAGCAAATGTAGAACACGGAGCTGCTTACAAGGTGAGAAGCTTGACTGAGTGCCATGACTGCATCTGATATTCTTCCTCGTGCTCTGGAAAGCTGGGCTCGAAGAAATCCACGACTTGGGGCCAGCCGCGATACCGAATCCACGACACAAGACCGCCTTGATAGTACTTTTCATCGTCGAAGCCGCCGAATTCAAGTTTTTGCAAGCCGACGCCTGTACTGTTGCTTCCCCCGTGGCCGGAGCGCTGTGAACTGTCGGACTGGTGTAACTGAGGAGCTTTCTCCTCAGGATGATCGTCATTGTCGACCACGACAGCATCCAGGAAGGAGTCACCGTCTCCACCAACGGCTGGAGCCTTGCTCATACCACTTGCGGACGTTCGGGCATCGCTGTCGTCGCTGCTGACGAGCTTGAAGGTTTCGGACAGGGAACCGTCGTGCGTGGTGGTGCAGATACGCCATAATTTCTGGATGTGTCCACCGAGGGCGCTATCTTTGACGCGACCAACTGCCCCACATTGTTAGGAGAAAATCTAGGAAAGGGAAAAGGCGACGCACTCAAGGGCAAATGATTCCGGCTGCTTGGAGCACGCTCGACCTTGGAATTGAAGGCAAGCTGTTTGTCTGGCCGATAAACCGGCAGCACCGAGTCCGTCTTCATGCAAGCCAGAGCCAAAGCCTGTAGGTATGTCCAAGACCAGGAGCCTGAGAAAAAAACAAATGACGTCACAAAACGTAACATATTTCAATTTGAACTCGATCGACCACAGATTCAAATTGTTTCTGAACAACTACCTCTGTAACACTTCACAGTTCAAAGATTTCAAGTTGACTCGTACAATGTGCGGGAAAAGACGCACCAAAACACGCGCTCGCCTTGCGCTCGTCCATGGTATATCGCCCAAGTTGCTATGAGACGATTACAGCCGTCATTCAAGTTGTTTCTGTAGAAAAGATCGAAATCGATCGGAGGGACGACATTGGACGACATTGTGCATCTCCACCGGTTGATAGAGAATGGGCAGGTGGGCGCTTGAATCTGCTTTGAAGGAGAGGCTGATAACTCGAATGAGTTTTTGTTGTCGGTGCGCTCAACAACAGAGATACAGAAGTGACCCCTCGCAGGTGTCGACGGCCTGACAATATACATTTAGACGTGGTGAGTCCCTTGTCATTTTAATTGAGACCGGCAAGACCACTGTGAAAGAACCTGAACCTTCGTCCGGGTACAGAGCCTGAGGGATGGATAGACTTGCAATTGAAAAAGCTATCTGAGACTCCCGATAGGTAATAAATGGGTCCTCAGCGCACACAATAAATAATATGGAAGATGAGCTGATCGAAGCACCTGGAGAAATCGGCAGAACAAAACCAAGGCGAAACCCCCGAACACGCGAAAGCCGCCACGAGCCGATCAAAACAGAAACCACCGGCAACTTTGCAGGATCCAAACCAACAAAACTCAGGGACTTTGTCGCGCGGAGCAGCTTGTTTCTTCCGGGTGACGGCCACGAGGTTGGGTGATAGCAATCCGGGGAGAGTCGCAAGAGAAGCTATAACCTGTCCAGGAAACGCATTTGAAACATTTCGCTGGAATCTGGGATTTGGAAGCGAGTTTGGAAGCTGAAGAGAACAATCAAACTGGTGATTGGCCACTGGCAGCCTTGGGCCAGCCTGCATGTCAATGTCATGTGCCGCAATACGGGCACGACGCGTCTGGGCTGTGAATAATTACTGAAGCCAAGATCCAGCCACGCCACAGATGTTGCTAACACATTAATAATTTCTAGCGCGACAAATGCGGAGACATAAGTTATAAAAAAAGGCACCGGCGTAGAAGGTATGGTGTAAGGTAGTCAAGGAGGAGGAAAATATCCTCAAGCCCCTGAACGAGGGAGAACAAAAATTTGCTGCTGCCGAGTCGGCCAGGTCCGGAAGGGCTTTGACGGGATCACCCGAGTCACTCGGACTTGTCGGGCATGTTCTCGCAGAATAGTGACCTGGAAATACAGGAGGGTAGCTATGAAGTAAATGTTACGATCAAGGAATAAAGTACAGATACAGCGGTGGGCGAAAGGGCATTATTAGTTTGTGAGCAATACAACCTCGTAATCGAGGGAACAAAAATATACAGTCATAATCCAATCCTCTAGTGCGCGTGCCATTCTTCGTCGTGAGTCCATAGTCACAGATGAATTGCGAAAGGACCAGCTTGCAGAAGCTTTCGGTTGCATTCGTGGAGGAAAATGGTCGACTCGTACATATTGATAATGCCGGGATCGTGGTCGTCGTATAACCTTCGAGACGCAATGTACCAGCAGATCTAACATTTCCTGATCAGCAGGAAGGTCAACATGCGTCTGACAGATCCCATACCGATAATGTAGCGTCGAGAAACGGATAATCTCCATCCGAAAAGCCTTTGGTAATGTCGATAATCTTTTCGACGACTTCCCGATGCTTCTGACGCGAGTCCGCCTGCGAACGCGCGAAAAGACCGTATAATTCGGCCAGGGCCGCCAGGGACATGAGAATGCAGATTTTGAGCGTTGGTTGGGCTCCTTGGAGTTCGGGGATGCAGGAAACATCTATCAGAGCTGTGTTGACGAAGATGAGATGGGTGTGGATGTCCTCAATCAAGCTCCAATATTGTTTGGTCCACGCTGTTGGCGGAGGATCACCTGGATATATAGATCAAGTCGGGCCACAGATAAACAAGAACACGAGCATACCGAAGTTCCAGCGGTTCCACGCAGCAACCAGTTCTCGGCTATCGTTAAGAAACAGGATACTCTTTGCCCGAATGAAGTTTATCTCCGTGTCGGACCTGTGTACCACCTGCAGGAAAGAAATAAGCTTTACTCGGGTATAAAACAAATGAAGAGACTTGCCGCCAATCGTCGGAATTTCTCTAGCAAGCCGGGGTCAATGTTTGAATCCAAGTGGAAAAATAGTGTGCCGCAGGCGTCGAGATATATCAACTGCGAAAAGACGGCCCGGATTTCTTCTGCGACACTATGCGGTGAAAGATAGGATGCATCAAACATGGGGCACCACTCAAGTGCGGGGGCGTCTTCAAGTCCCAAAGTGGCGGCGTGATGAACAACGATATTGCTGGCTTTTAGAACATACTCTTGGGCGCCGCTGATATCTTCCTTATGAGCAGAGTACAGGCACAGTAATGTGTATGCCTGCAAACACAGCAATGGATCCGGGGGCGGCCCGGCAACTCCTTCCAACTTGTCGCGGATGAGAGAGTCGAGTTTCGTTTCAGGTTCTGTCTGGCCATCGAAGGATACCCAGATATCGGGATGCGAATGAGACTTCAACAGGTAGCCCAATAGCTCGCAAACATTGACCAGAGTCGAATCAGCGGATCCGATAGACAACGCTTGTCGCTTCTCAGTAGTGACGCTAAGCCCGTATTGCCAGCCGTGTTCTAAGAAAAGATTGCGGCTGCAAGTCATTGTCAGTACGTTCTATCTGGTCAGTAAAAAGAGACGGACACTTCAAAAAGTTCAATACTTGAGTCTAATGGCAGCGAGTCGAGAGTTGAGGGCGGGAAGGAAACTGAGTCGAGGAATGGTGGTAAAATGGGCAAAGTGTCGCATGAACCGGTCGAGTCCGCACCATAACACATCGTATTTAATTCGGGCCGTGGAAAAAATTCCGTGTCGATATATTCGTCCGGCAAATTTAACGCGGCGGAATCTGGGAACATGAAGTGCGGGGGAGTAGCAGGTCGAGAGGAGGAAGAGGAGGCCGTGCTCGCTGAGTCCGATTGAAGATAATCCGCACGATGGGGTTGCTTCGATAGTCTTTGTTTTCCCGGGCCTTTCTCTCGATATTGGCATTCGTCGGGCCGCGATGATTGTGTGCACGTCTTGCATGGCAAGTTACCATCGCACCTCTAAGATGATGAGCTACACATAACGAGACATGCTGCACCAGACGCACCCGCTTTCTCTGTCTAAAACCCGGGTGAAGCGATCAGGTCATGATTGACAAAAGAGTCAAACGGTCGTACCGGCATGTAATCTGACAAGGGTAAGTTGATGAGGACGATCCAAAGAAATATCATGACGTACACATGCGCCTCCTTTGGGCAATTCTGACCGCTGCTGGCCAACTGTTTTGGGCACATAAGTACAGGTTACAGGCGTCCTGGTTCGCGAGCAGGGACCGCAAGGGTCTCCGCCATCGCAGCGCTGTCGTTCGCGGCCTGAATCAACGTTGCATATATTATATTGCGAGACGTTCTACGCACAAGTTTGCGTTTACGACACAACACGCAGGTAGCAGTCTTGAACTTTGCGGGCTTCATAGCAGATGGATAAGTGTAGATGTTATTAGCGCTTGATTTCGCGCGTGCCATTTCTAGGAGACCGGGCGGTCGATTGCGACGCTGGTGCCTGAGCGTGGCCGACAGCTCCGTTGCAACCGAGACGGTGGCAAAATTTGGACGGATGGAGTGCCTTCGTTTCTAAATAACCGGACAATAAGTGATGGAAGCAATGTAATACTAGGTTCGGATCAAGCCCGCCGATCATTGTTTGTTGATGCGAACATCGTTTGGGTGCATCCGAGAATGTCCGGCTTGCCGGACCGGAGACAGGCTTGCTCCGAACCTAGGGCGGTGTTGGGCGGTTAGTATGCGAGTATTCAAACTTTCAAAGGACGACGACGAGTGAGGCAAAACCTCCTTCCACAGCCCAGAGTGTGTGTCGAGCGTTCGTAATTATCACAGCCCGATTTTAGCGGTTTTGGAAGGAGTTGAAAGTTAATTGAAAGCTGATTTGGGAAGGGAAGATTTGGGAAGTTTCCACAGAAGGTTCACGTTGATGCGATATCATATTGCCGACCTCTAAGAACGAGACCCTATGCTTAATTCGGTAGTAATTGATTGTCCACACAAATACCCACCAACCTGGGCGCGTCTCCACATTTCCACATATCGGTCTCCTATTTTTGGAAGCGCGAGCTCCAGCAGCCAAGGAATCGCGTGGTAACGTTACTTCTCCGATGCGGACCGTGACTTTGGGCTCCGGCTGCGCAGTGCGCGGCAATTGCTGAAAAAGGTGCCATACCAATGATAGCCTAGCGTCCATCCTACGTGGACATGCAATAAAAATGGTAACAGTTGTATGGCTCGAAGGATACGACTGCGACTCGATGGAGAGTGGATGATGGTGAAAAGAAGCCTGTGCCGGAGTCACGGGAGCGCGATCAATTCTCTTCTATTCTCTTCTAATGTTCACTTAGACTACTATTGCGGCTTTGCTTCAAAATCCAGTCCTATTCTGCCCACGTTACTTTATTTCTGCAATAAGCATCGGTCTCGCTCGGTGAGGCGCTCAAAGGGCTGTGAGCGACATTATGCCACCCAACCACTCCTGGCTCAAAAACACAGTCTTTTGCGTCCCTTTCCTGTGCGGGATTGTGCTCTACAATTGGTGGTGTGCGCTCCCGCCTTCACTTGATTCCTCATGCAAATCAAAACCTATTGCATGGGGTCCGGACGGGGTAGTCATTGGCATAGGTGCGTATCGCCGTCGATGGCCGCTCCCCAGTTGACCTGGCTGTCTACAGAGCTTGGATCTCTGTATGTATGAAGTCCCAGATCATACGTGTCTGATTTTTCCTGTCGCCACAGTTATTCTAGAGTGAGGTGAAGCATACATGCCCTTCTTTCTCTCACTTCCCTTGATTTTTTTTTTTTGGCCAGTCTCCTGGTTGATAGAGGGCAAGTGGAGGTTATCGGGGATGTTTTGGGTCGTCGCAGAATGCCATCTCGAGTATGTTTTACGGAGACTGACATAATGTGAGCACACTGTATTGCATGTTCTCATTCGAATAATATATCTTTAGTGTCGGATTCGCATGCAATGCAACTAACGCGCATTATGTTCGGCAACTGCTTGAGCCTCTACGGCGGATGCCGATCCAAAGCACCAATTGCCTATAGTCACCGCAAACATAAAAGGCACAGCTCAAACATTCGTCTGTGCATTAGCCCCTTCAATGTGAATTATCAATGATGCTTGACTCCTCCCTAGAATGCAACACAGATCACATCCATGCGAACACTTGTCTCCCGTGCAGAGACTTTTCACGGACACCCCATACTCCGCGCTATACTCGCAGTTCCTGCACGTACATGTTCGAATTCTACTTGAAAAAGCATCTACTTACACGACACCAGACTTCGGCGACACCCACCGCACTCTCCTCCACGAAGCCGCGCGTCTGGCCAACGTGACGCTCCTCCGCATAATAACGGAGCCCACCGCAACGGCCATTGGGTATGGGTTTGCGGACACCGCGTCGGACGAGCAGCGGCTCCTTGTGCTCGACGTCGGGGCCTCCGTCTCTGCGTCTGTGATAGAAAACGACAGCGGTGCGCTTGATTTCCTTGCGCGCGTCACGCGTGCTCGCAAGTCACCCTTCGACGACCGCATTGCGCGGTACGCCGAGGAGATGTATGTCGATATGTCTGGTAGCCGAGAGGCCGTCTTGCGAGAAGCGCTACATGTACGCGCGGAAGAGGCCATGTTCGGGCTGTCGACGCACGAAATGGCTGTTATCGAAGTCCCTACTGTCGATAACACGGTGTTCCCAGTGGAGCTGACGCGGCACGATTTCATCCGCATCTCTGTAGATATCTTCGAGGATGTGATGCAGTGCGTTGAGGAGGCGTTGGTCGAGGCAAATGTAACGGCGAGCGAGGTTGACCAGGCGAGTGTTTCTTATCCTTCCCTTTTGGTGTGCAATCTCATTGTTCTTCATTCAGATCATCCTCGCCGGCGGGTCAGCATACATCCCGCGCTTATCTGAGCTTCTCTCCCAGCGATTCTCTGATAAGATCCCGCTCAGTTCCTCCAATATACGGCGCGATGAGGCGGTGGTTTATGGGGCTGGCCTGCACGCGCGTGTATTTGAAGAAGCGGGTGACGACTTTCTGTGTTGCGTCGAGATCACGCCGCTCGCATTTGGAATCGAGGAGCCCGGAAGCATCTTTGCGGTGGTACTGCCACGAAACTCTGTCCTACCCAATAGCAAGACGAGACGGTGTGTGAAGTAGCCGCTCTCATTACGATTCGTGCCTACTGACAGTGACATAAAATAAGATTCAATCTCACAGAGCGCGAAGTGCGAATATTTGTTGGGCACGGGGAGTACACCACTGGCAACGCCACGCATCTCATCGGACATCTCGTACTTCCGCGTACCCTGACCGGAGAGGTGCAGCTCCGGTTCGATGTGGACCTGGCTGGCGTATTGACTGTTGTCGCTACAAATGCCCGCGGAAGGTCTTTCTTCTCATCTCCTTCGTTCGGTGGCGGGCACTAATTGAATCCCCAGGTCCGTGTCGACCACGATACATCCTACCAACAAATCTTGCGAGGCCACCACCCGAATCCTCGCCGAGCTCGAGGCTGTGACGAACCGGGACGCCGAGAAGGCGCGAATGCAATACGCCAATCACGACAGGCTCAGTGCCTACCTCACCGACATCGAGCAGTTCATCGCAACGCTCCCGGCCAACCACGGGGATCGTCCATCGGCAGACAAGCTGGTGGATTCAATCCGTGAAGCGGATGCGTGGATGTCACAAAATGTTTACACCGTTGACGCTGAGGCATTGCGGGAAAAGATGATCTGTGGGTCTAGTCCTTCGCTTCTTGTCCCAGCGCTAATACATGGACTGTGTACAGCAACGGAGAAATTGATCACTGTGGGTTTCCGTCAGCTTGGACTTGGAAGTGCAAAAGACGATCAGGCGAAAATGGAAGATGAACCAGAGCGAAGAATAGAGCTTCGATGTCTTCTCATTTCACGGGGAGCTGTCCGAAGAGAGGCATGAACACTTGTTTCGCTGCCTTTGCTCCGCGTGCTGCACACCTAGACACGCCGGCGCAGTCACCGGTGTCTGTGCGGCTCTGTGCGGCTCGCGGTGCTAAGTATACCTTTCATCTCAACCGCGCTACGCCGCCAAAAACTGCAAGTTAGTCTTGCCTTGTTCTCTCTCTTCCTCTTTCTTTTCATCGTGCCATCCCTCCCCGAAATCGGCTTATCGTCCAGAAAAATCTGACTGCGACCGAAAAGAATGTGTGCGAGTGTTTGCGAGTGTTTGTTTCTGGAGGCTATAGTCTTAGGTCGACAGGACGTAGAATGGTAGAATGGACCAGCGGTGAACAGGACTGCGATGACAGGTGCTGAATTGTCATCCAAAATCCTCAACCAGGAGGTAATTTTTGAAGAGTATAGTTATTCATGTGTTTATATCCGTTCTGCATTTCTCATCTACTTACTAGTATCCAAAATAGAAACAAGGTCCATGTAGTTTCTTTCCATTCTCTCGTCTGGGCGATTAACCAGGAGGAAGAATCATGTTCGATATGTTCCAGGAACCAGAATAAATGCCCCATAGACGGCCCGGGGTGTTCCCGCTCCGGATTTCGGATTTATTTGTTTTCTAGGCCAACCAGACTTCCAGCGACAAGGATAGCCCCCCGATCTTTTGCGAAAGTCAAATCATCCAAAGAACTGCCAGTTTGGAGTTGCCTGAGAGAGAGAGAGAAACAAGAAAGAAAGGAGCGGGATTCCCTCGTCATTTCAATACAGCATCGACTGTGATTCCACGCGGTTCGAATGTCGACCACCCAGACCCTTGAGTCTTGACCACTTGTAATCAAAAATTGGTACCGCCAAGTCCATCGGAAGTAGCCGGTAAGTCAAGAGCGTCCATCGCATCGATATATTTATTGCAGATCTTCATCTCCAGCCGCGTTACATATGTTACTGAGAGAGCCGGAAGTTACTGAAAGCCGAAAAGAGCGGAGACATGGTGGCGATGGAGAAGACGATTGCTGAGGGGATGAAGATAGCGACATCTGAGGGATGAAAACATCACATGTCGTTGTCTTCGTCGTCGTCCTCTGGAATGGGGACACCCTCTGCCTGTTGAAGTATTAATGAGCTGCAATCCGCGGGAGATTAGGTCTATGTACCTCTTTCTGCTGCTGCTCGTACAACGCCAACAGTTTAGCGTCGATGGTGACCTCCGCTGGGGCCAGCGCCACTTCCGCGACGAAGTTGAGGTTCGGGTTTCTGGATCACGGTAAGCGGTGGCCAATAATGCCTGATTTGGGGGAAGCTTACCCAGTCAGTTTGCGTCCGAGCCACAAGAACGGTTTTTCGAAGTTGTAGTTGGACTTGGCCGACATCTCCACATATAGGAGGTTCTTCTTGCGGTGGAAGGTGACCGCACTGGCCTTGACTTTACGCTCCTGGTTGGGAATCGCATCAGCGAGAAGGGACATTACTGGCGATTGAATTTGAACCGGACCTTGACGTCGATCTTGTTTCCGCAGAGAACAATAGGGATGTTCTCGCACACACGTTGGAGGTCACGGTGCCAGTCGGGGACGTTCTTGTAAGTGATCCTCGATGTGACATCGAACATGATGATGCCGCACTGGCCCTGGACATAATACCCGTCGCGGAGTCCTCCAAATTTCTCCTGGCCAGCAGTGTCCCAGACATCAAAGCAGATTGTGCCGTAGTTGGTTGCAAAAGTAACGGGATGGACTTCGACACCCATAGTGGCTGCAACGACGTGTATTGTAAGATGATGGATGCAGTGCGCCCTATGGGAGCCGCATACCATTATATCTCTTCTCGAATTCGCCGGTCAAATGGCGCTGCAAGTTTGTGTAAGAAAGGTGTTCGACGAATCCTAGGATAAATTACCTTCACAAAAGTGGTCTTGCCAGTTCCACCATCACCAACTATAATGAAGGGAGCAGAAAAATTGGTGCAAGGCGTCAGGCGGGTCGGAGTCGGAAATCGGGGAACTTGAGGGTTGGCGCACTGAGGACGAGTTTGAAGGTAGCGGATTGGTTGGCTCCAGACATAATTATGAGAGATATGAGAGATATAAAAAAGAGGTGCAAATCCGCAACTGAGAAGGAGGAAGGCAGAATACCCTAGTTTTATACTTTTTATACTCCGAAATGGCTGAGTCACTGCAGAGTCGAATATTCGGAAACGGTGTTATCGGTAGCGAGAAATCAAGAGTCACCAGAGAGTCAACCATGACTCCGCGGAATTGAACCTGACTGAATGCAGGCTATACTGATGTAGTTGCCAAGGATTCTTGACTCGGTGTCGTTATTTATTTTTCAAAAGAATCGGATTTCTTGTTAAGATTCGAGCATAGACAATGGGGATGTGGGCGCCGAAGGACGTGGGAGGCTTGCATTTTGGGAAGATGATGAACGAAAACGGAAGACTTCGAAGGTGATTTTGTGTTGGAGGGACTGAATAAGCGCAATTTTTCTTCTGGGGATGATGATATTGAGACGCGGCATTGACAGCAAGCAGCTGTGCTCGGAGGCAGGTGTTGTCACTGACACCTCGGCGCAGTGGGAACTTCATAGATGTAGCTTGCAGGAGGCTGAGCGCAGTTTGGATTCACCTGGTCACCAGGCTCCATGCACTGAGCACTCAAGAGAATAAATATCTGGAAAGTCCCCCTAACGAGCCCTAACATCGCTAGTATGTATGATCATCTGAAGCGTGTTGGGGTTGTCGGGAGCGTGGGGCTGGGTGTCGGTCTGCGCGGAAGCGTGCTGGTCTGTGCGGAAGCATACGAGCAACATGCGACGGCCCGTTGACTAAGCCAAATGACACCGCTTTTGTCTCTGGCAGAAAACATCGACTTGCATCGACCAAAACTATCTGCCAGTGCGCAGTACTTGCCGCAGGAACCAGATCCGAAAACGAATCAGCAGAGATGATTCAACGGGCCGATGTAGTCAAGAAAAAGGGATGAAGGAATGACTGTGCAGCGACCACCAAAGCAACCACTCTTGACTCTCAACTTTGACCCACAATGCCCAAATTCCTGATAACCAGCGCGACAGGCCGCCAGGGCACCTCGACAGCCCGTCTACTGCTTGCACAAGGTGCTCAGGTCAACGCGCTTGTGCGCGACCTTACCTCAGACGCGTCGCTCGCACTGCAGACCATGGGTGCTACCCTCTTCAAAGGCACCTTCGACGATGTCCCCGCAATCACTGCCGCAATGCAGGGTGTTACCGGTGTTTTCCTCAACACCTTCCCGAACTTGGCTGACCCGATGGGCGAGCCACGCGACGCAGAAACCTTCGTCGCCGCTGCGCGCGCAGCCGGCACCGTCACATCATTCGTCGTCTCCACCGTCTTCAAGGCGAACCTCTTCGGTGACGAGAAGCCACAGTTCCCTTTCCTCTCGCGGTACTACAGCAGCAAGGCAGGGGTGGAGAAGGTCATACGCGCGTCGGGGTTGACATACACGATCCTGCGCCCAGGGTGGCTCATGCACAACTACATTGCGCAGGGCACAAAATACCATTTCCCCGATTACATTCCATCGCGCGTGCTTACCGTGAGCTACGCGCGCGACTACGGTTTAGGCCATCTCGATCCGGCCGATGTCGGCCAGTTTGCGGCAGCAGCGTTGCTGGACCCGCCGCGGTTCGCAGGGAAGGAGCTCGATCTCATCTACGAGGAACTGACGTTCGACGAGATCGCGGCGCATTTGACGGCGGCAATCGGCAAGGAGGTAACGGTCAAGTACCGTACGGAGGAGGAGACAGCCGAGGCGAAGAAGGTGCTGCCGGCGGTTGAGGAGCAGCTCTGGGCGCCAACCGTAACTGCCACTAAAGGCGCTGGAAACTACTCCCAGCTCGTCAAGTACGGTTTCCGCTTGACGACCTTCGAGGAGTTTTTGGAAAGGGAGAAAGTTGCTATTAGAAAGACGGTGGGAGCTTGAAGGGGCTGTGAATCTGAAGTGCTGGATTTCAATCGATGTATTCTGCGGTGGTTGCAAACGTGTTTCCGCGAAAGGGGAATGGTACAACATCGAGGTAAGTATACATCTAATCCGTGACTCGAATCAGCAGTACCTCCAGTCACCATTTTTCTTCTACCAGCCAAATGCCGCCATCAGCTCCCGTATATACACGAAGTCATTGTGTATGTTTTGCCCATCCGATCCGGCGCAGTACAGAGAGGTACACAGATGCTCAAGCACAATCTGACTTGAGACAGACGCAGCCTCCACGTCAGCGACGGAGATTGGTACTCCAAAACTTGAAGCAGCTGTAGATCGGCGTCGATGGCCGACACACCAGGAGCCCCTGCCGTGGAAGACAAGTCGGGGATTCCAAGCCGGCACCCGTAGACAGCGTGCCGTCTATCGACGACGCAGTGTCCGCAAATCCAAACGACTCATATCCATCCATTATCCACTCTCTCTTGACGCCCGCTTCCCCTCGTCCCGACCCTTTGCAGCCACCACTCCGACCCCGACCTCGAGGTGCGGCAGGTCGGAGCCCTCGGACGATTGGGTCTGCGAAGCCACAGAATGCGAGGAATCAGGGAGGGAGTCATGTGGATATGCGGCTATGACCGAGAACGGCATCGCGATGAGAACTGCGACGCACACACTCGGATGCTCCGGAAATATTATGTTCGCAGCCTTCGGAATCAGGCTTTCAGAAAGATTCGTTGTTGTCAGGGCAGCATTTAACGTTGTAGACGGTGTGATGTACGATGCCGCCAGTGGCTATAGCCGAGTACCGTTGAGTTGCACGGAAAGAAAGGAAAATGAGACACCCACCATGATGGCCTCCCAGTCGTCACTCGCACCCGCATCCACGGATGGCGCAACATATGTGTCGTACAGCCGCGGCCTGTTGACCTTGACGTGTGGCGTAAGCGGAGCCCTGCGGCGGCGCAGCAGGAACGAGCGCAAGGCGCTCGAAGAGGCGGCGCAGAGAAGAAATATGAGCGTGCCGAGGAAGATGTAGACTGCGGAAAAAGTATGTAAGATGTTATAAAGATGAGAGAACGAGCCGACGCACGGTACAGCTGGGTAGACAACCGTCGGGTCGCTGGGTTATTACTGTGGCTGTTCCGCCCACCGTTGGATGGTGAGGTGGTAGGACTCGCGAAGGGGTCTGAGCTCGACGGGCTAGGAACCGATGTGGAAGCCGTATCGGCTCCCGAGGAAGAGGACAGGGCGCTAGGATGCCCTAAGGAGGCGGCGGACAACGATGAGGACATCTAGCAACAAACTAGCTTGCCACGCGACTAGGCAACTGTTTGCAACTCATTTTATGTCCTGCACGCACTAAACATCCTTGATAAGAATCTCTTCCCACTACTGTCGGCCCCTGAAGGAAGTTTTCTTGTAAAACGACGAGCTGTTGCTTGGATAGAGGATTGCAGATTGGTTGGACTTGAGCTGTAGCCATAGGATGGGAGAGGCGCAAGGGAATCGAGGCTTTGAAGGAGAATCGAAGTATCGAGTCAAATTGAAACAGGCCCTGCTGGATTAAGAAGTTTGCTTCGAGGGACTTGGCGGTGATGTTTTGTGGGCCAGTACGAAATAACAGTCAAAAAAATAGACATGCTACATTTTGGGTCCGACAATCGCCGCGAGTTGTTGGTTCGTGAGCAAGAGGCATCGACCACGGTTTCAAGCAACCATAAACATGTTTGCACCTTGTTCTTGTTTTGTTGTGCACCAATGTAAAACTTGACTGAGACCTGACTGCGTTGACATTCTCATCCGCTGCTTCCGACCCTTTACCCGCAAAATGTCCAGGTCTCACAAACTGCTGGGAAACGTATAAAGTTGGAACGCGTTGGCACGGTTGAACCCTACTTTTCCCTCACCCGTCTACAATGCTCTTCCCTGCCTCTTTAAGTCTTGCCCTCAGCATCGCGTCCTCCGTCTTCGGGAGTCCACTTGACGTTGGCGGTGTCCCTCAGATTGCCTTGAATACCACACAGATTGTGTAAGGATACATCCACTGCTCTCCTCGCTCCTCCGTTCACTGATAAGAACCCTAGGCGATGTGGAACGCTTATGAACGCTACGCAAATCCTCGCCGCAGAACAATCACTGCGGAACCTGAATCCCAACGGTTTGCCCAACGGTTCGCTGCCCGATCCCGGAAATTCGCTGCCCGACTCGGCGCGGGCGGCCACTCATATCAACGTGAGTTTCAAAAACCCTGCAAAGTTCAGAGGTTTTTAAGGTAATGCTGTTTCCAGGTGTATTGGCATGTCATCAGCAAGGATGGCACAGAAACTGGAGGAAATATCCGGTATGGTCACTTAACGCACGAGTATCACACACCACTGACGTCTTTCCAACAGCGATTCCCAGATTCAGGAGCAGATCAACGAACTCAACAGAAATTACAACGGGTCGCTGGTCTGGACACTTGCCGGCAAGGATCGGACTATCAACGCCGACTGGTTCAACAACGCCGGTCCTCAAACGAGCCAGCAAACGGCCATGAAGAACGCTAAACGCAAAGGCGGGGCTAGCGATTTGAACGTCTATTCTGTGGGGTATGTAAATACTGCTCTTTCGTATTCCCCGCTTATTTTTTCCGTGTAGATTCACGTCAGGATCTGGCAAGGGACTTTTGGGCTACGCTACCTTTCCATACTTGTATGCGTCAAACCCCAAAGATGATGGCGTCGTATGTTTGTTGAACTTGTTCTCGACGGTGATGCTCATCCTTTCCAGGTTATACTTTTTTCCACCCTTCCTGGGGGATCAACAACGCATTACAACTTCGGCCGCGTATGTTCAGTTTCTTTCTTTTACGTGTGAAAGCTGACATGATGCTTCAGACCCTCACGCATGAAGTTGGTCACTGGCTCGGCCTGTACCACACATTCCAGGTACACATCGTTTCCCAGTGAAGTTCTGTGATCTCAACTTTGTTTCAAGGGTGGCTGCTCGTCGTCAGACGGAGACTACGTGAGCGACACGCCCGCAGAAGCCTCGGGCGCATCTGGGTGCCCTACCAATCGAGACACATGCTCCTCAACTCCCGGTGTTGACCCAATCCGTACGTCGACCCTCTCTGTTGATTTTCATATTTGTGCTTCATATTTGTGCTTACTGGAACCCGCAGACAACTACATGGACTACTCGTACGATACGTGCATGGATAACTTCACGCCTAAGCAAATGGAGCGCGCACTTGCTCAGTGGTCGACGTTTCGTCAAAAGTAGGCCCGGGTAGAGTAAATCCTAATGTGTTTTGCGTATCTTAATGTTGGTTTCGAGCTGGTCATTGCGACGTGGTGAGAATCTGACTCTTTGGGCCTGATTTTATATACGTCGATTGGGTAGGTCCAGAGATGCGATATTCAGATTAGCTAACGGGGACGAATAATATCCAGTGAGTACCGCTCTTTTCGACTCTACACAGACTGCTTTACAGGTAAGCCTGCAATGTAGAGCAGCGGGAACACCCATCGCTCTCCGATTAACTAATTATAATGAGTCCCCAAGATGGCTGGGCCCATCGAAAAATTGAATATGGAGGGTGTAGCTTGCATCGACACTCTGTATTTATGGGCGCTGGGCGCTGACCTTTTAGATCAGAAATTGACCCAACCCCTCCGGTGAGCCACTTCTGGTCCGACTCGGAGGTCTTTTCAACATGGCACGTGCACGTGACTTATGTTGAAAAAAACATTTTCACGGTAACGAGTTAAGAAGCGCAGAGACATTTCAGGATATAGGGGAAGCAATTCATCCAGTCCACACGGCCGGCCCAGGCTGAGTGTAGCTTGTGGGGATAGGGTAGTATATGTTGATCATGATTCCCGGCTCCTACACGCGATATCAAAATTGCGTTCCCGGAGGTGGGGGGGGAGGTACATACCCTTCCCGTGTAGACACCTGGGATAGCAACCAGTGGACCAGGGGTTCCGCTTCCGCCCCCAGTGACAGCGACCTGGCCGCACGAAATGTACCACTGAGCTGGCATTGGATTGTTCATTTTGGCTCCGTAATTGCACGCTACACTAAATAACTCACCTCCTTGGAAGGTTGTGGCGGAGTGGAGCGCGAGGGCTTCCATGCGGACGAGCTGCGAGCGATCAGCACTAGGACACAAAAGAATCGGGCCACTCACGTATTGTCCCGTCGGAAGAGACTTTGGGATCGTGAAGCTAACGCTTGGGATGTCTGGGGTTCAATGATTTATTTACGAATCGGTTGGAACAGAAGTTGCATGGCATACTCTGAGCCGGGAAGGAGATAGAGCTTCCTCCGTTGGTCACCGCAGTGATTTGGTAAACCTGAGTGAGATATGCTTACATGCGAGTGTGTCGTAAGAGAAGGTAGTACGAACCTTGAACCACACAGCGCCATCGCCGGCGAATGAACTGACATTCCCTGTCGGCGCCTTGGCCATATAGACATTGACAACCTGCGCAAGGAATAATTAATGCGACCGCCAGCGCGAGATTGAATTTCGAACTCCGGGGTGATAAATGGTCTGGTCGCAAGCGATTCCGAGTTTTGAGCCAGCAGCAACGCTGATTGTGCTCGCAGTGCCGGCGGTTCCAGAGTCGTAGCATCTGAAGTCCGCACTGGTAACATCAATTACCTACAGCGACCGTCAGGGCAGAAACTAATAGCAGATCGGGATTTGCAAACAGGAGCTTGAGAGTTGAAGTTATTGGTCTGCCTAACGTTGGTCCAAGCCGGAGTCGTTACCCCCATTTACGATCAAGGAGGGGAACGTGTCTGATGCAGAATTAGTGAGCCACCACAGAAGTTCGACTTGATGGAAACGTTACAATGAGCTTGAACATGGCAGAGAAGCGAGGCAAGCGCAAGAGCAGCGAAATGTAACATTTGTGAGCCCGACTTCGAGAATTGGCGACACCTGCGCATTGTTTTGCAGCCTTTTTATACTCGGTGCAATTAAAGTGGTTCCGTGCCGGAAGCAAGCAGTTGGGCTTGAATTGGATTTGGTCTATACAAAAGCGAAGAATAAACGAGACTTCGCCATGCCGAGAATATTATATATTCTCCGCGAATTTTGTCAATCCTGCAGAGAGCGTGGGGTCGACGTAGACTTGATTTATGCACGCAGGTAGATTTTCTTCATTATATGTGACTTTTCTCTTCTTTTCGAGTGGGTCTGTCTGGGAATATCATCGGTAAAAGTTGAAGCAGTAATGCAAGTCGAAGAACAGCCGAGTCCGTCTAGTCGCATATTTGAACGATTTAAGAACATCAGCTGAGTATCCGGAAGATAGTCGCGGGGCCATGTGAAGCTAAGAAAGAATGAAACGATTTAAGAACTGCTGTCGGAGCAACAAGCGTCAGCAGAGGGTTAGTTTCTACCAAGGGTCTCGGAATATCTTGATGATCCAAGATTCTGCCGAAACAAGGATAGCCATTCATATCGAAGTTACGGCCCTAGAATGCCATTAATGATCTTTCTGTTTTCATGTTGGTCGTTTCCTTCGAATCATCCGAGGTAGGGTTTACTAACGGCACCACGCTATGAAGGTCCTGTTTGCAGTAAAAACGCTCACAATTCTCGTTCCACCAGGACTAATCCGCTCGTGAAGCCTCTTGCCAAGCAGAACAGATCGGACCCCAACTCGCATCTGAAGCAGGCCGACACAGCTGTCGCCCGACTCGCTTTCAGGGTAATAAATGCTTGCCCCATAACCGCCGTTGACCCCGGAGGTTTAATCCGGGCTGTCATATCGTATACGCACTCCGTCAGCTCGGTCACCTGGCCACCTTCACGCTATAAAGCTCCTTCCAGTCTCCTTCCATCTTCATCGCCTTGTCGAGCCAGCCAATACGACGGGCAAATTTTTCCATGTCCCTGCCATTATAATAATTGTGCCCGCCCCGGGGATGGTCCGGGAGGACATCTTCATCCTCCAAATCACGACTTACGTGAAATAAGGCGTATTCGCGGGATGCTTGTGGTATTCGGTACAGTCTGCCGTGCACGAAATAAAGGGGTGACTGCGCGTAATGGCGATAACCGAATGTGAGTGGAGGAAGTGAGGGTACGCCTGTCGATACACGGTTAGCGACTGAAATACATCCATATCGTACAGGCGAACTTGCCGTCATTGTAAGTTTTCACAGAGTATTCAGATACAGCGGCCTCGCCGTATTTCGTGCGCCGCTGTTGTAAAAGCTCTTGCCAATATCTGACCAAACTTTTGGTTCCGGATCTTGGAGCGCCAAACACAACGAGTTTCAGCGGTATGGAGCCGATGGAAAGCAGGTTCTCGTCGCGCAGGATGTCCAGGAGAAGGAGTTGTGATACTGCTCCGCCCATACTGTGTCCGGTGATGACGAATTCCTCCACATCGTGCTCCGCCAGTCCTTTCCGTATTCCCTCGAGCGCAAATGCCTTGATTCCCTTGTAAAGTTTCCAGAACCCGGAATGCACTTGACCCCGGCGTGAAGGATGCCGGTGCTTCAAGGCCCGCACGTCGTAAAATGCCTGCGTGGCGGATGTTGTACCAGAAAATGCGACAACAAGTTGTTTCGTGTGGGAGCGATATGAAACGTATCCCGGCAGATGCGCAGTTTTTCCTATGAAAGCGAAGACTAACGACGCATCCCGTAGGGAATGATACCCCTCCAACGGAAAACTCGACTCCAGAAGCGTGGTGAGGTTGTCGAAAATGAATTGTGTCGGTATTGCACTATAGGCCACCTCCGCAAATTGGCCTGTGATCGTTCACTTGAATGAAACCCCGTTTTGAGAGTAACGCATTGCATACCTATTTCGGAGAGATAATTCTGCACTTCTGCCGGTGCAAAGTCTTGAGATGAAAGAATGTGAGGAGAATACGTCGCTAGAATTTTCGATATCCATCGGAAGTTCATGAGCTTCTCGGAGGCATACATGTGCCTCTGCTCCTCTGTTAGAACATATCGTTGTGATTGTCTTGAAAGAGCCATGGCGGGAAGATGGAAGAGAGGTTGCACTGCCTACATGTCAATGCTGCTGACTGAGGCCTCTCACCACATGACTTTGTTTGCGTATCACTTCGCCCTATTGACGCGCTGCGTGGCTTGTTGACGCGTTTTGCCTTTTGACTCCATCCTCGACTATCCCCCACCACCGGTTTTCTATTCCTACTCGAACAACATGGACGTGGATATGGTCATTGCCCCGCCTATTCTTCCCAACTGCAATATGTGCCACAGGGCGCCGGTCACAAATGCGGGGTACAGCACTTGCCGCACTTGTCGCGAGAAACGGGCAGAGCAGAAGAAGAAGGCAAAGGAGCGGAGGCGCCAGGCCCAGATGGTGGTTCTCAGGGCGGCTCAGAGTGTGAATCTACCCAAAGCTTTGCCGGCGGAGAGTTCCAATGCGGGCAAGAAAAGAAAGCTGCCGGTGGACCAGGAGAGTGCAGCGGACGCGATGGACCGGATGAGGAAGCGGTTCAAGACGTTGGAGCCGTTCACGAATGCCGTAGTGTACTCCAAGGTGCGTTTTTCCTCATGATTCAGGTATATTTCTCATCGTGGTGGCAGGCGGCACTGGCGCCCATTGCTGACCCTGCCGACCCCATCTTCGAAAAACACGTCAATGCTGCAGACCTCCACAGGCATATCAAACGACTATATCCCAATAACAGCAGCTCGATTCGTTTTCACGGAACGTACGCCATCATCGCCTTCCCGGACATCGACAACAAGACCCGTGCGCGTCATGTTGCACGCGATCTCCGAGACAACACGAACCTGCACTTCAAGTACGCGTCTTTCATTTACTTATATACGCGTCATCTAAATGATTACCTCCTTCCCTTAGTCTCGAGGATAGGACCTCGCACCCCAGCCCAGATGGAGCGCAGACCCACATCATCTCGTACAAATGCACCTGTCGCGCGACATCTGCTGCACTTAAAGGCAACGCGAGCGATCTCGCGATATATTTTGGCTCGAAGAAGGCGGCAGCCGCGTCGAACGAGAAACCAAAGACCGAATGTCGCGGCCGAGTTGAGATTAGTGTCGAAGATGATCGTTCGCACCCGCTGGGCTTGCTGGGCCAAAGAGTGAAAGTCGCCATTACACATCCGAAAAGGGTGTGAGTTTCTGTTTATTGCTATACCGTTTCCTTGCACGATTAATCCAATTCACACGCTGCATGTCCACGACATGGTGGCATAGTCACTGTACCAAATACTACATATGTACATGCGGATCCACCAGGCCGATGGCTACTTCCCGAAAAACCTCAACAAGTGCTTAACAACTTCCTGGCTTTGCTCCTGCTGCACCCAATGGCCCGCGCCCTCAATGAGGATGAAATCCTCTGGAGCCATATTCGTACAAGCCTGACCCCGCATCGTATCCACGGCGCCCGGAAGCTGGTACGTGCCCCAGTCTTGCGCGCCGGCTATGAACATCGCAGGCACGTCGATCTTCTTCCCCGAGAAGAGATCGCCTTCCGACGACCACCTCGGGCTTGTTCCCATCCGATACGCATTCAGCCCCCCTTGAAATCCCGTCCGTGTGTACTCTGCAACGTACACTCCCAGCTCCTCCTCGGTCAGCCACGCGTTTGCCGCGATCTCCTCTGCAGAAGGACCGAACCCGTGCACGGACTCGGGCATGGTTTCTTGGGCAAGCATCACATAGTAGCGTGGAAGCAGCTCTGCCATGGCGGCCGCGTTGAGCGCTGCAAGCGCATGCGGAGCGTTCTGCTTCCAATCTGCGCTCTTAACGTGATAATACTCCCGCAGAAACGCTCTCAGCCCGCCAGGTGCGTTCATCATGTGCGAATTGGCGTCGTGGGTGGAGTAATACACCCAATAATGTTTGCGTGGGGGATCGAGCGCCGCGAGGTCCTCCACCATCTTTCTCAACGCCGAAGGGGATGGATTTTTGCCCAAGGGAAGTTTCGGTGGGCCTGTAAATGGTGCGCTCATCATAACGACGCTGCGAAAAAGATCTGGGCGAATCAGGGCACAATACGCTGCGACGAAGGAACCAAAGTCATGTCCTACGACAGCCGCCACGGAGTCGTAGCCAAGGGAGTAGACGATCGCCACGACGTCCTTGACCAGATTCGTCATGCGAAACTGAGTGAGATCATCGTCGTACTTGACCGTGGACTCGGTCTGCGCGCTTTTGGTCCGTCCGTATCCTCGTTGGTCGGGGGCAACAACGTGGAACCCTGCTTCCGAAAGTGGGCCCATAACCTTTCTCCAGGAGCTTGATATCGTGAGGAATGCGTCGGGAGACACTTGATGCGTACTCACTACGCCAGCTCTGGGAAACCGTGTAGGAGGATCACGAGCGGAGGTTTCGCATCGCTTGCCGACCGGGCAGGTGCCTCCAAAATATGGACTTCAAGATCGTTAATAGCCAACGTGCGAGATTCGATGCCCGGGGGTAAACCCGGAAAATCGGAGGACGAGGACATGGTGGTTCAGGAACAAGTTATTCACGGCTGATAAAGTGGAACGAGCCGGCATTTCCGTGGGACCGTCATGTTATTTTGGGTTCAAGTCTTCAAGAGCCTTCTGAACTTCATCGAGGCTTTCCAACCAGCACTCATCCTCGTCATAAGAAACTCTATGCACTCACATCCTCGACAAGAGGCCAACCAATTTTAGTGCGCGGTGCATACGAAAGTTAAAAACAAGCTTACATAAATAAAAATCCCTTTGTTTTCAACTTGTTTTGGATTCGAATACTATGATGGAAGAACCGATAAAAAGACTGTCACAGCATTTGGTCGTTGAAAGGGACTCTTTAAGGGAGATTTGCCCTGGCCCTTGATAAGGAACCGAGAAAGAAAAAACGAATAGACGAAGAAACTCAGAACAAGCTGAGAGCTGAAAAATTGGCTAATGCGACGTTGCTTAACACCCAACACTGATGCCTCTAGTAAAAGGCGAGAGGCATGTCTGATTGTGGGTGTTAATGTCGCTGAAGTAGTGTGCAAATTTTGGGATGTCATCAACAGAGTTATGTACCTTGTTCGGCGTACCGGGTACCTCGCTTACTTCATTCGAATCTGCCCTTTTCTTTTTCATCCTCTTTCACAACTCTTTCACTTTCTCTTTCACACCAATGGAAATCCTTATGTGTCCAACCTCAATATACACTGTCACTGTATTGGGTTCAGATCGATCGACGTCTATGTTACCAAGTAGGGTCTCGAATTCGAACTGGGCAGATTCGTGTCAACCTCGCTCCCCGTCTGGGACCTCCCGGCGGCGTCGTACATGTGCGCTTTCTCATCCGCCAAGCTGGTGCCTGACGGCGCAAGAGGCTCAAGCTTTCCTCGGCTCCGTAAACTCTCAGTCAGGACAAGAATCGTCACTTGGCACTGTTTTAGGCGTCCAGTCGGATCACTTTTGAATCCAGTACCTTCCCGCAAATTATACATCCTTCCGCTCTGACGGTGAGAGAATGTTTCCCGGTCAACACACTCCGGCGGGAACCCACTCTCTTGTCGCCTCAGATGTCCCACAGTTTCATTCGGCTCTCACGTCCATGGGAAAACAGTTGAGAATCTATGATATGTTCCCCAATCCAGTGCATTCCGCGACTTCAAGCCCCTTCCACGCGTTCCAAGGCACATCTCCCGACGCGAATCTTGCTTCCTCTCATTGGACATACATTCTCTCTTGCGGCTTGTTTAACGTCTTGTCGGATCTGTGGTTGAAATGGAACTATCTCATACCCACGACTTTCTCTTTTATTCGGCCATCCTTTGGTTTCGCATCTGTTGCGACGCTTCACCCTCGTCTCTGTCTGCATTATGCTTGCTCTGCGTCGTTTCTTTGCTCTTGCCTTTGTCTCTGTCGCTTGCGCAAGCACGCTCAATGTTCGTCAAACGACGAACACCAATGCTGCTATTATCTCTATTCTGGACACCCTCGACATTCAGATGCACCACAGCGGTCCCACCATTTGTGCGTCTCCTTTCATGACCATGCAAATTATGCAGAAAACTCAACAGCATCTAGTGACCCTGATGGCCAACCAGACCGCCAACGATGCCACCATCGGGCAGCAGATGACCGTCCTCGGGACCGCGTTTAAGAAGGCCGCAACTAGCCTCGCCGCCACTGCGGTCAGCGCAGGGTCCACCACCGTCTCCCCCACGAACGACGAGATCAGCATAACCTACTCCGACGTGATGCAGTAAGTTTGGTTCAACTCAACCTCTCCTCCACTCTAAACACAACACCTATGTGTAGACTTGTCTCGTCTTCGCTCTCGGGTATCATCCCCAGAGGCACGGTCCCCGGATTTCCCGCTATGGTAACCACCTTCGACCCGATCATGGCCAATACGACCCTGCAGCTCAATGTCACCTCGCCCGCCTCGCTCGTCCTCGTCCACAGAATGTGCGCAGTCCCTTTTTTCATCCTTTCGAAACGACTGATCCGTGCTGCAGGATGCTCGACGCGTCACAGTTCCTCCGCGCAGAGGGTTTCACGAAAACCCTCACTGCCCTCGGGTTCTGAGCGCTTCTTGATAGAAGCAACGTGGACTGGAGCGCTCTCCCTCCGTCGCATGCCGCCAATCTTTTTCTGGGATAACATCTGTCGCCGTTCTTTTCCACCAATCTGCCTGTATTGATAAAACCTGTGATAAATACGGCGCGCGTTTTGTGCAGTGGAGCGCACGGAAAGATGGTTGCAGGATTCGCATCATAATAGCCTGAGCATCTTGAGATGTGCGACGATGTTTTTGAAATTTCTGAATTACTTCAGGTCAAGTACCATTACCAGTGCTGCCACAGTGCTGCCACCGTCGGCGACGGCTGCCCAGTGGCTGAATTTCGAGAGGCCCGCGGTAAATCTAATTGTTACCACACGCGGAACGGCCACCGTGAAACCGGATTTATTTGGACGGGATGGGTCCAGCCAGCCAGTCCATTCAGTATTCGGTATTCAACCTGACCCCAGGTGATATTCAGCACAAGCCGTGGGCCCACCTCCAACCCCAACCTAGTACTGATGTTCAATTCCAACTTACTTTAAGTTACTTACCATACTCGGTGCTGTTTATGACAGGCTCTATATTTAAATACAAGACTTCTAGTCCCAGGACTGCCAGGGATTGCCGTAGGCACCGTTGCACTTCCCTCGGAATAAATTCTCGGTCCCGAAACCGGCCCAAACTTGGACTTTCGTTCTCGGACGAGCACAGGAGTGGCGGCCCGGAATTAGAACTTCTGATGCCACAGCTTTGATATCTGGAGGTCTGATCTCCGTCTATTCCCCCACTTAGAACTACCTCAGATTGAGATATTCTCAGTTCTTTCCATGATAGGATTTGTGAACTTGTTTAATTTCTAGTTTCACGGGGCCAAGGTTCTCTCCGCTTTCTTTAAAATCTTTTACTTCTTTTATCTCCATCCGTGTTCAAGTGACAATTCCTTTCACTTTGAATAGTGGCAGTCGCGTATTTAACGCTCATTGAACTTTGTTGAACAATACACGTGACCGCGAGTCGAACCTTGACCAGAATGGCGTTTTCGAAAGTCGTGCGAGGTTTTTCTGGCGCTGAGGGAAACGCTAGTTTGTCTGCAGACTGGCCACTCGTGGACTCGTGCTTCAAGAGAACGCCGATTTTATTTCACGGTGTCAACTATGGGCGATCCGGGCCGACCACGCAGCAGGCTCGTACTTACCGCCAGCCTGAAACGAATTCGGACCCGCCACGGGAAGCTCGCAAGACCGACGCGGGGAAATCCAAGTGAGATTTTGGGCGCTTGACGCAGACTGGAAAGAGACACGAATTTGAATCAGGGTTGAATCCATCCTCACCGTTATTATCATCTCCTGTCCCGCAGTTGGCATATACGTGCACATTGAGCAGTTGCAATTGAATACGTAGATCATGTGGCACCCATTAATTAGTGGATGCAGATCGATGCAGAGCAATGGAGCATGTTCCGACTGGCACAATCAGGCACAGTCAACATCGTTTTGCAGCAAGTGGTAGCCGCCGCAGGTGGGGAAAGCAAGTAGAGCGTGGACAAGGATATCGCGAGGATTATTGAGCCAAATCCGCAGGGAGGGTGGGATAAGAGACGGACGAAACCAAATGCGAAGCATAAATGATGCATATGCCTCGATATTCAAAACTTTCAGTGAGGAAAGATGATTGGCGTACTTTGAACCAGCAAGGTCTTCACGAATCCGCCGGTGCTCTTCAAGCCCACAAGGCAATTATGGAAAAAGAATGTTGCAGAGAAACAGCGCTAGAGTTGCTGTAGTCATTGTGAAAAGGCGGGGGAAGCAGAGGTTTCTCGTCGTCGATGCCGGCCTCAATTATGGTCTGCGAAGCATCGTAGTACGCCTGTGCCTGTGGAATTGGGACGGTGCTGGGCCGTCCGAGTTTGGCATTTTGGGGAAACTGCATGCGCCCTGGGTAAGTACATAATACGTACATGACTTGGACAACGAGAATGCGCTTCTGATCGATATCACTCTGCGAGCATCTGCGTAGTCCTCCCCCTCCTTGTGGCTGCGAGTGTCGCTCGAGAATCCCTGCAACCTGCTTCATGTTGGCGTGCGTTGACAAGATTCGGATAGTTGGATTCCTCAACATGCGAGCCGCACTTCTCCGGGGATTGGTGAACGCACTTTTGCTCTGGGACGGGACCAGCCAAGTGTATCTCAGTTTCCCGCAGCCTCTGTGAAATCGCACTCCAATCAGAATTTCGGTCACCTAACCCGGCCTTCGTCGGAGGGGACTCGCAGCTAGAGCGGAGACGCCGACACGAAGGTAATGTCAACTTGAAGAGAGGCCTTGAATTTTGTGCTGTTGTCGCTAGGACCAGGTTATAAAAGCCCCGAGTTCGCCTTGTGGCAAACAATGACGGAATCTGGCGTTTTTTCGCACTTTCCCCCCTAATCCCCTGCTCTCAAAAGCTTAACGGCGCCTTTCCGATTCTTGCGCTTCCATGCCCTCCGCACCACTCCAACCTAGTCCGGAGAGGATGCGCACTGGCGACAGCGGAGGCATCCTGAATCGAGTTCCGGAAGACGAAGAGCCGCAAAATTACAATGAAGATGTCGACTGGGAGTTGGAGGAGGAGCTGGTACTGGAGGAGCAAGGATTTTATAGAGGTGAATCCCTTTTTTTCCCCAAGTTTGCCCTGTAACTCTCGTTGGTAGGTTCCTACAAACGTCTGGTAGCCCTGTATACGTTGGCTCCTTTGACTGCCCTGATAGCCTTTGTCCTACTTTCCATACTTCCCTACGTCGCGTACCGTTGTCCGACGCCGCATTCGCCTACCTATCCATACCTGGCGATACTCCCGTTTCCCCTCCCAGAGATATTGGCCTCAGTGGCCCTCTACTCCCTCTCGCACATCCTTCGTGAGCCCATTTACGCGCTCTCGGCAATTCTCGTACCATTTCCTTTGCCTGCGACGCTTCTCTCGACTGCCTTGCACACCTTGCTCTCAACCGTCGCGCGCCTCTTCACTCTGACTCTCCTCCTCGTTCACCACCACGCGGTGTATGCCTATCCGACCTGGCGCGACTTCGCATTCCGTCGTGTCTGGTGGGCTGCCCTTGGCTGGGCTGCTGCCGAGACTGTGGTTAGCGTGTACCAAGGCTACGCCGGGCTCGCGCTATACCGCGACGTCCTCGTTCCCCCATCTGCTCCACCCAGTGATCCTGAGCGCACGCCCCTTCTTCCCCCGCGCCGCGCAGCTCCAGACCCCGATACCGAAATTGAGTACGACATGGAGCAGCTCTTGTCGCTTAAAGCCCGCGAGGAGCTCGAGGACGTCTTGGGCCTCCCGCTTATTGTCAGTCTTTCCGTCTCCACTCAAGATGCTCATACTGATTTACGTATTTCCCACAGCGCATCCCCGCATTCATCTCGTGCCTGCAGCGCATCAACTCATTGTTACTCTCTGTCGGGCTGTTCCTTATCCTTGGTGCCTCGCTGTACAGCAAGCACGCATGGGGTCTGGTGGCCTTGGCCGCGGCGACGCACCTGCTGCTCGCCGTGCTGCACGCACCCTTCATTATCCCACGAGTCGGCGTCCAGGGCGCAGCGTATGTCGGCGCGGTGGTGTCCCTGGGTGCGCTCTTTGCTGGGCTGGGTGTGTGGGGCGGCGTCTCTTGACGGAAGGAGTTCATGGTATTTTTCTGAGATTTATACACGGATGAATATTCAATGTATTATTGCACACTCTTCTTTTAGCATTTTTTTCTGGACGCACAGCTGTGGCGAAGTGCGCCACGCATCACCTGTTCGGCGTTTCGTACGACAATGATTTGCTCCCGGGGACCCACACCATCGTCTGCAAACCAATCATTGAATCAAATCTCCATACTCTCTAGCTGAATGAACTAAATCTTGCGCGCATGCACCGTATACAACACCGAGACCAACCCCGCCACTGTCCGCACCTCGCGCTCGACACGTTCATACATGTCCTCGACGTCCTCAGCTGGAACTGCACCACTCTCTATGAGCATTGGGCTCACGCTCGCGACGTAGCGCAGGAACACGTTACTGAACGCGCCCCCGAGCTCCTGCATCGCGGGGTCCGCGTGCCACGTCCCGAGCGGCATGCAATACTCGCTCGGGGTCACCGCGGCGAAGGCGCCGCAATGCGTGAGGAGAGGGGCAATGGGCGGCGCGACGGGGCGCAAGCCACGTGCGGCGAGCGCTGCATGCAGGTGCCCGAAAAAGGTCGTGATTGCGGGGGCGTGCGTCGCGGGGGTGCGCGGCGCGAAGGAGGGGTGGAAGAGCGGGTAGCGGCCCCATTCGCAGGACAAGAAGAGCCCGTTTGGGCGGAGGAGGCGCGCCACCTCGGTCAGGAGGGTGTCATACGAGGTCACCTGCGGGGACGTGAGTGGTGAGTGGCGCAGGAAGGAGGCAGAACGGCATCGCTTACCGCCATGGTGATGGATCGGGCGTGGATGAAGTCGAAGGTGCCTGTGGCCCATGACATCGGCATCTCGTTTACATCGTGCATTGTGAATTGCACGTTAGGGAGCGGATACCGTGTGGCGATCGGGACTTGGGGGGCATCAGTGAGCATTCCGATTAGCTGGGGACGGAATGCCAACCGATGTCAAGGCCGCGAAAGGCGACGTGCGGGAAATCGGCCGCCACGTCCATAGTCCTTCGAAGAAAATGAGGGCGAAAGTTGAACGGAGCGCACGACATGCGTACCATTTTCCGGTCCCGGTGCACAGATCAAGGGCATATTTCTGATGGCCAGGATCCTCGGCAAGAACGTCGCCCACTGGGCAGGAATCGGGGTAATGCCCTCCCAACAGCTCAAACAAGGCCAGATGTTGGACATTCATTCTCTGAAATAAAATAAAATAAAGACCAATAGGGAGGATTTCGATGAAAATGCACTTACTTCCTGCTCCGGTGTATCGACTGGAAGAGGATACGGGGAGGATTCATGAGAATGGAAGAGCCGACCGTCGCGCTCAGAAAAGTAGGCCGGAAAGTCCTCAGAGGATAGCTCCTCGAACTGGGGGTCGTTTACCTCCGCTCCAGGATATAGGCTGTCTTGCTCTGCCTCTTCATCGGAGGCGGGATCGTGATCAAGACGAACTGGAACGGGCATCTTTACGGCGTTCCAGTAGCACAAGAGCACAAGAGGCTCTTTATAGACAAGTAGAGCGAAGCTTTTGCCGTAGGGTGCCGATGGTGACGGATGGGGAGAGAGAGACCTGATGACTTCGACAATCTTGACCACGACAATTTTCTGATTCATTCGCCAATAAGCGCCGTGTACGAGACGCCGATCGAGGTTGATACCCCAAAATAACCCAACGGAACCGCCAGCAATGGGAATATCTGGAGGCTCATGATCAGCACAAATGGAATTCTCCGACGGTTTCGCCAGACTCGTAGGATGACAGCGGGACCCCAGGAGGTTCGGCGGAAAAAGTTGGCGCCCTTCTCAATTTTTCCAGTCAATTAGAGAACTTGTAGCTTTCAAAGTTAAAATTAAAAGAACGAAACAAAACAGGGATTTGAGACAGTCCGGAACGTTCACTACTTTTGTTCTTCGACTTTTTGCTGGAGTTTGTGGGTCCGCGCTTGGTCCGCGGTTGCTCAAGGCGATTCTGATCCGGCGAGTCATCGCGATTCGATCCGACTCCCACACACGTCGGGTCACGATGCGTCACAGTGTGACTCGGCTCCTTCTCCTCTTCCATCGTGGCTAACGCCCACAAACGAAATATCAGCTAGTTGAGGATAGAGAGAAGTGCGAGGGCCAACAATGCTTGACATGGATATCGACGCGTTCTTCGAGGAACAGGATGCTCGAATGAATATCTCAGACGATGATATGGATGAGTTCCTGGCTCGGAAGGCCCAAGCGCGGTATTAGTGAGTTCCTCGACCGCACATTCCTTAGTTGCGAGACACTGAGCCTCCACTCAAAGCCCTCCAAACCTATATGATTTCTCCCTGCAGATCCCGCAAGATAATTCACCCTCGAACTCTCTTCCGGATCAGTCGCATGGCGTTCCTCCAAATAATTTAATCTCCCTTCAGATTCCACAAGATAATTCTTCGAGCTCTCAGCCCCGTGACGTTTCTGCAAATAGTTCAATCCGTCGGAGCCCCAGGCACGCCTTCTCGCGTATTAAAGATGTGCCACTGACCCTGCTGCAGAACGAAGCGCAAAGAGCCGACTTCGGAGTCGATTGAACTACAGGGCCCTAAGCGGAGCAAGCATGTACACGGCGAGGTCGAAGAACCACCAGTGTTAGTCTTACCAAACTCCTATCTGTCGCCAAAGTTTCCGACTCGATTTCCAGGTCCCCCATATTCGTCGAAACATCGTGCCCGAAACGTACTCCGACGCCGAGACGCGTGCCTGACAATTCGGAACCTCCCTCGAAACAAAAACCGTCCCCTACCAAGTCAGACCCACCTCCTCGGAAGAAAGCTGCAATCGGTCCACCGTCTTCGCCCATCCCTCCTCAGCCTGAAATCATCTTGAAACGAAAACACTCTCCGAGCAAGCCAGCTCAACCTGCCCGGAAGAAAGCTGCGATCGATCCTACCATTTCCCCATCTTCGCCAGTCCAAGATTCGCCGTGAGTACTCCACGGAAACGTCTACATGCATACGTGTTCAAACTCCTTTTTTTGGCACAGGGCGCCGTTGTCGAAAAAGGAAAAGCCACCGTCGAAAACGCTGCCACCCGTGAAAAAGCCGCCGTCGAAGAGAGTCAAGCCATCCGTGCGGCCATCTGTGAAGATCCCACAGAGCCCAGTTCCCGTTCCCATCGACCTCGTATCCCCTATCGAAGAGCCCGATTTCTCGGTCTTAGTCTCCCGCTTCGAGCCGGAAGCGACATCGACTCAGCCAAAGCTCGGCGCGGAACCTAGCGCGTTCCTCCAACTGAAAGAGCGAGTGGAAAAAAAAGCGATGATGAAACGTGAGAAGAAGATTGCCAAAGCATCCAAAACGGGCGCCATTGTTGCGGGACCCAGTAAAGCAGCTATTTCCGGGGACGAGTCCATAATATCGGTCTCGTCATCGTCTTCCCTTCCCCCGTCTCCTGAGCCGAACCGTATCGTTCCGGTTAAGGTGAAGCAGAAGCAGAAGCAGAAGCAGAAGGCTGCGCCAGCAGAGCCTCCCAAATCCGTCAAGGCTCCACCAAAACAGAAGGGGAAGACGGCGGAGCGAGTCCGCATGTATCCCAAGGACTATGCCCAAATGCTCAAAGACAAGAGCGACTCCTCCCTTAAGCCGACAGGGAAACCTCAGTTCCTCAAGGGCAAGTACATATTTTATACTGGTGGCGATATGACGTGGGCTTCGAAGTCGACCATGAAGTGCATGGATATCGTGGGTTTCGTCGTTCCTTTTCCTTACTCTATTCAATAAATGCCCCCTCATAGATTGTGCAATACGGTGGCAACATTTGTCCCGTCTTCGATGGCTCGATCGTCACCCATATAGTAACAGACGCCTCACCGACGACTACGCTCCGAGCCCTAGGCGTCAAGAAAACCGCGGAGATACCCGACCACATTCCAGTCCTCACCTGGAGTTGGGTTACCGATTCCATAGACGACGGCCGGCCAGCGGAGCTCTTCCATTATGCGGCGTTCTCCAACCGGATACCTCCAGCCAGCTATCTTGCCAACAGCAGCAAGGGCAAAGGTAAACAACGCGCGGTGGCTGGCGACGAGAGCCGCATTTCGTGAGTGGTTCACTTCGTCTCCATCTGATGTTGAGTTGTGCTGACCGCGTCTCTGCCCGGGTAGTGCCTTCACACAGGATAAGAAGGAGCGCAGGCGAACCATCCACGACTCCGAAGACGAGGACTCTGACGCAGACGTCAAGCCGGGCCCTGGCCCACTTGCGTCTCCGCCGCCTTCTCCGAAGCACAAAGCCCGTGCTACCGACGCCTCATCCTTCCGCACAAAATCGGGCGGCAAAGCCGACCCGTTGGCGGAGTTTTATGCGCAGGCGAAAGTAGACCGGGATAATGCTGTACGATGCAACCATCTCCCTAATTTCTTTTTCAAACCTTACCCAATGGACACAGTGGTCGCGCCCCGGCGAAGTCGATGAACAAGATGAAACCGATGTAGAAGATGCAGGCGAGGCAGCAGGGTCGGACTCGGATGAAGAGTCAACGCGAAATACGAATCCTGGCCCCGCGCCAAAGAGAGTGCGTTGGTTTTTCCTTGCCAGCCATCCTTTCAATTAATTTGATTTTCGACCTCAGGGCTTCACTTGTGACAACAAGGAGGTTCAGCGGAAGAACGGGCCAAACGAGTTCATTGTGAAAAAGGCAGGGGGTTTCAAGTGCATACTGACGCACTTACTTACATGTCTTGTTTTATTTATCTCAGCTGGAGCAGCTCATGAATCTGCACAAAGCAAAGCCCGGGATGGACGACCATTGGCGTGCTTTTAGTTATCAGAAGTGTGATTCACACCCATTATTCTTATTGTCGTTTTCGCATAATTAATCCAAACCCCAAGGTCTGCGCAGTATTAGAAATCATCCCAAGCGCATCAAGTCGTTCAATGAGGCACGTAGCATCCGCGGTGTCGGCAACAAGACGGCGCTTAAGGTAGAATTCATTGTTTCTGGATATTGCGCACAGAGCTTGCTTACGACGAATCGCGATATCTAGATTATGGAAATCGTTGAGACCGGCGATTTGCGCCGCATCGGGTACGAAAACACCGCGGACGTGCAGGTGCGCGCGATATTCCAGGGAATATACGGAGTCGGTACGTGTTCAGTACATACATCTTCGACCATGGGCCATTCTCAGCCGCCGTCTGCTTTCATAGGGCAAACAACGGCATACAAGTGGTATGCCGCAGGGTGCCGCTCTATCAAGAACCTCGTAGATGGCACAGGAGGCGTTGTGTTAACTCCTGCACAAAAGATCGGTATCCAGTTTTATGATGGTGAGTGCATCTTAGGTTGAGTATCATCGCATGTCGAACTTACGCTGGGGTTGCAGATATCAACGACCGCATGCCTCGAGAGGAAGCCAAGGCTCTGTTTGAACTAATCAAACCTGTCGGTACGTCTTTCTTTCAACGCGTTGCCGTGCATAAATCAAACTACTTCTCCAGCGCTTGCTATTGATCCGAAGCTTGAAGTACAAATCATGGGGAGCTACCGACGGTCGGTTTCTTGTCCGCTGCCATGAACGTATGTTGATTTTTTTTTTGCCAGCGGGAAAGCCGACTGTGGGGACATCGACATCATGATCACTCGCTGCCCCGACGACGGCAAAACGCACGCGGGGATCCTGCACCATCTCTTGAAGGCGCTGCACGAACGCAAGATCATCACAGAGGATCTAGCACTCCCGGAGGACCCGTTCGACGAAGAGGCAATCTACCGCGGGCTGTGCCACCTACCGCACTTTGGAGCGCGGCGCAGACGAATTGACTTTCTATGTATCCCGTGGAAGTCGCGCGGCGCAGCGCTGCTGTATTATACTGGGGACGATATCGTGCGTCTTGCAGTTTGCCATTTATTTTTGGATGTTAACAGAAGAATGCGAATAGTTCAACCGCGCGATGCGATACAAGGCCGGCGCGCTGGGGTACTCGTTAAACCAGAAGGGCCTGTCCGCAGGTGTCGTCCGTGACCCGAACAATCGCACTAAGAAATTGAGTGCGGGTTAGTACCCTTTTTTGGCGAAGAGGTGCGCGGTGAACTGAACACATCCACAGGCAACGTTGTGGCGTCCGAGACGGAAGAGGAAATCTTCCGTATGTTGGATGTGCCTTTCCAGGAACCGCATGAGCGAGTCAGAGGTTGAAGCCCGGATTGTATGATGTTGGCGATGAGCTTATTGTGATTTTGCGGCGACCAAAGAATGTATCGATTAGCCAATCGATGTACTGTAGTCTGTAGCGCTAAGCTAATGTATTGCCTTTTGCGAATTAAAAGTTCAACCGTGGAAAAAGAAGACCGATCACGTGTTGGTTGAAATTGGCCGTTCGACCCCTGTGATTCATTGTGAAGAGAATTTCATGTTGCTATTGACAGTAATTAAACAGTATATACCATTATATTTGTATTTACTCCACAAAGTCCACAAAGACCATAAAGACCGTAATTGAGAAAAGAATGTGGGCACCCATTGGCAGTACAACCGACAGGAATGTATATACAGATGAACAACGAGGCATCATCATCAAAGAGACCACGCCTTCTTGATGATATCTGCCGCGCGTTCGGCAATGATATATACCTCGGCTTGCGGGAAGCCCGCGATGGCAGCCGGCTGCAAAAACAACGGGTTAACAACTGCAGTCTACGATGGTCGCGAAAAAAAAAAAAACGCACGAGAACCGACGCATCGACGATGCGGAGGCCGGACGCGCCCTTGACGAGCAGGTCAGGTCCCACTACGCCCCCCTTTTCAGAGGCCTTAGAGATCCTTGCCGTGCCGGTGGGGTGCTTCACGGTGTCGGCGAACTTGCGCACATAGGCCTCAATTTTTGCGTCGGTGTTGAGGGCCGCCGCTGAGCAGTCGGGGAAGGACTCGATGATCATTCCGCCCCATGCGGGGCCAGCGAGGAACTCGCGCAGTGTCTTAATGGCCTGGACGGCGGTACCAATGTCGAACGCCGTCGTGTAGTACGCGGGGTTGATGGTAGGGTAGGTGAATGCAGAGTTGCTGGTAATGCTGATCGAGCCGACTACAAGAAATGGGTGTCAAAGACGTTAGAAAGAGCAATCAAGATGGAGTGCGTACCGGAGGTCGTGGACTGGACAACGATGGAGACCGACATCCAGTTTCCTGTTGTGGGGGCGACCTGGCCGGCGTTTGGGAAGAAGGTGTTCTGGGAAAGGCGAAAATCGTTCAGTAATTAGAACACAAGGCCTGCCAGGGACTTACGAGGAACGACAACTGGAAATGGGGTGATTTGGGTCCGGCTGCAGGATCGCCGGCCTTGAGTAGAGCAGAGTTGCTGGGCAGGCGGAGGAATCCGATGGTGTTAACGATCGTGTTTCCTGCGGCCGGCCCGGTCTTGTTGGTGGCCCACTGACCAAGTGCGTCACCGACAGCACCACCGTCATTGAGGAAGGTTGAGAGTGTCGGAGTGTTGACTTTCCATTGCATGGCCAGAATCGTCTGGTCGTGCAAATTGTTGCCGACGTCGGGCAAGTCAAGCGCAGTCGTAATGCCTACTTTTTAAGCTGCTTGGCAGGGCCAATACCGGAGAGCATGAGAAGCTGGGGTGTCCCAACGGAACCAGCGGAAAGAATAACTGGGTGCTCAATCAGTGCACCGACTTTGAACACAGACAGAAACTAACCTTCTTTGGAGGCAGTGAAAGAATATGTTGTTGCTGTTGCCGACGTGAGAATACAACCAAAATACATGAATGTCGGTCAAGACGTACCGCCGGCCTTTTGGGACACTCGTACTCCCTTGAACTTGCGCGCTCCGGAAGTTGAGACCAACTTCGTGACTTGGGTGTCGATAAGGAGATCGAGATTGCTCCGGGAGTTCAATGCTGGGTGGAGGTAAGCAGATGCGGACGTGGTCCGGTCGCCCTTTCCAACGCTCGTGTGAAGCCAGCCTTGAGAAAACGTTAGGTGTTAATACAGTTCTAAATCATGATGACGCACCGAATCCCAATCCATTTCCGGAGTTCAGGTCGAGATTGAACGGAAACTTGTTAGGGAGGTCCTTGGTGGTTTGAATAACGCGACGGTCGGTTTCAAACACGGTCGGCGTCAGGCCCGTCAGGACGGGTCCTGTCCCGTGAACCTGTGGGTTGAACTCTCCCAAGTTGCTTCTGTTGTTCCAGGGGGCAGTATGCTTCTCGTTCTAGGAAGACAACTCAAAAACAGGCGTAGTGGAAACGAAAATAATGCGCACCTTCATCACATACTTCTGTAGACTGGCCCACGACCAGCCGGAATCTCCCGAGACGGCGGCGATCCGATCGAACTCCTCGCTCGATCCGCGGGAGTAGATCATACCGTCTACGTGTAACCAAGAATTGTTGAGGGATATTCAGCATATGAGCGGGCTGAACTCACTGATGGCACTGCTTCCACCGATGACATGACCGCGGGGGTATCCCAGCGTCCGACCATTAAGACCAGTCTAGCGATATGTCAGTAGGGTGCCCACTAATACAGGATTTGACAGACTTGAGGGGTTGTGGTGAAGTTCCAGTCAGCAGCCGTATTTAAACCAGTGCCTGCCAGGAGGGGAGCATATATGGTCATGGCCAAAGTTCCATTATCCCTGCAGAGGGTCAGAAATCGGAGCGGAAACCACCATAGACAAAAAAACACGCACATTCCTCCTGCCTCAATAACCAGTACCTTTACTGACGGATTCTCGGTGATTCGAGCAGCAATGACAGAGCCAGCCTGAATGAGGAGTGAGATCCAGGCCACCACAAGACGCTTGAACACTCAACGGTTCCAGCTGCACAAAAAGCAAGTGAGAAACAGGAACGCGCGGTCAAGACTAGGGATTGGATGCTCACCTCCCACAATAATGAAGTCATAGGTCTTGGAGGTGACTTGGGAAGGCGCAGTGAAGATTTTTCCCAGACAGAGATTTACAACAGAGAACACGACGAGAAGGAGCGGGAAAGCCATGTTGGCGGCTAATGGCGTTCACAGACCGCACGCGGGGATTTATGGGCCTGCTGAAGACACATTTGACGACGTAGATAGCGTCAGGAACCTGATGATAAATCAGAAGGAAGTGTCCCGAGGCTAGGCGTAAGTTGAGATCTTTCGCAATGTGCCGTTATGTTTCCAAAAGGATCTACAATAGCAGACAACAGTCTACAACAAGGTTCTAAGAATCATGATACCGCGTCCCGTTATACCCGTCGGTTGCGTCGGTTGTGGGGTTCTTACAGCATCGTCAAGGGATATTTCACAGACGCTGCAATCCTCCCTCACCAGAACGAGAGCGTAGAGAGTTGCAAAGCCTGCGGCGTCCAGCAAGTATACGCAGCGGAATCAAACTTGACCTTCGGCAATCATCGGAGGCAACTTGAACCACGGTACCTTTCTTTTTTTGGCAATCATGATCCGGAAACGGGGAAGCCCCTGGGAAGCCGGATTGAGGTTGAATCGCTCCGGTATCAGACAAGAATCAGAACAGTTCAACAGTTGACCGCGCGTAAGTTGCCAGCAACGAGGCTCTCATCACTTCTATCTATCCTATCCGACCAGCCGTCACAGCTCGCCATCCTATGTAGCCTCGGAGTCCTTGGTTTATTCAACGCTGCTTCCAATCATCATGATGTGGACGGTCTTGTTTTACAGCTGCGGTTCATCCTGCTCTGCATATAATTTCCCGGAGCGGTTGCGGGTTTCCACGAAGGACTGGAGTACTCCTATTTCGCGTACCTTGGACGACGGGAATTTCCCTTAGCGTCACCAGCACCTATTACGGTGCCCTGGTTTACAAGCGCATTCCCTAAGATTCCCTAGCATATGGTTCAATCAGATGCCCTCGGGGGCTTGTTCTCGATGCTTCGGTACTTCTTTTTTGCTCCATCCTGCATGGCACAGCATGGCAACTTTTCAGATGTTCTTGGCCCCTGGGCCATTCCGTGTCACGACTCACGAGGGCACCGCTAAGTTTGTTTATGATTGGCCCGATGCCTTCCATTTCACATTTTACACTACAAAACAACCGTACAACCTGAAAGTAAAATGAGTGAACGAATGCGGTATTTAATGCGCAAACTGGTATCTTTTACTACGAGTCCAGTCGCGTGTGAAGAATCGCATCTGGATGTCGGAATGAACAATGTACAATATAAATATAAATAACCCAGGGACTTGCAAGACCGTTACAAAGCCGAAGGATGGTATTTGTCAGACTGTATGCAAGTGATCGTCAGATCTGTGGTTCAACACCAGAAAAATACTCACGTCGTCGGTGACCGTCTGTGTAACAGTTGTGATATGTACCTTCCTGGGCCCTCCTTCCGAGTCGTTGTTCGTGCGACGCCAGTTCATCTCATGTGACATGTGTTCGCCACTGTAATTGTTCCCGGCAAGGTTGCTTGGCGTGCCCGAGATTGCCCGTGCGTTCAGGGTAACCAGCAGAACATTCGAATATCTGGGATAGCGGTGAGATTCGGTGAAAAGCAACGGATGGACTACACACAATTTTCCAAGCATGAATGCCCTGGAAAATGTCAGTATTAGCATTTTGGAACCATATTGATAACATACGGAGTCTGGTGAAGGTTATTCGTCGGGAATAAAATAAAAAGCACGACATCCGCGATTGCCACAACGGTGGTGATGGCGCCCCTGAAGTTAACAAGTCGTTATTCAACCAGCCGTGTGCAAGAATAAAACAAAACACACGCACGTCTCAACTGTAACGATGGGATTTGTAGGCCAGTGCGACGACAGGAATGGAGAAGCTTACCTGTATTATAGATGAGACGAGTTATGATGCTGTCCGTTTTTTTCCAAGGGCTCTTCAATTTATATTGGGTGAGCTGCGTGAAAGCGATGAGGAAAATAGGTAGAACAGACATGAGTAACTCACGATCACAACCATGGTCGCTGTTATAAACGTATCACACACTGCCGCACCGATTAACCACACCTGAACCCGATGAGAAAGAAGGAAAAGGAGGCAAGAGTGTTCGAACAGACCTTGACTCCAACGATGAGCCCCGGAAGTTTGGAAACGTCTGTCAAAACTGCAAATTGGGCATCGCTGATGATTCCAGCGAGGCTTTGCATCAACGCGAGCTAAAATAGTGCGAGTCAGTCAAGACGCGGAAGATGTTCAATAATTCCACGCACCAGTACAATGACGCCAGCAACCACGCGATATATTATATTATCTCCCTTGAGAATATAAATTCGCCTGAGAATGTCCAGTCAGTCCTGACCTTCGGTAGGCAGCCGCTGTAGCACGGACCGTGCGAAGAAGACCTGAACAACAAACGAGGCTACAGCCTCATCAGGTGCGTATTAAAGCGCGACGAAAAGATACGCACTGATTCCAGTGAAAATGGGTGTCGCTAGACTTGACCAGGCCAGATGCGCGAACGAGGTAGGGTCCCCCCATCCAGCGACGAGAATCGAGTAGGCAAAGTGGCTCGTGATTCCCGTTTGCGCTAACTCCAGGATGTAGAGCGTATAAACTGTGTCTGGGTCAGAACGGAGAGCAAAAGCGAGAATGGAGCTGACCGAGCGCTTTGACCCAGATGCTCTCCCTCGGGAAACAGATGTGGAACTTATCTGGAGGTAGTCGGTCAGCCTGACGACGTATGGGATGCATAGAACATTGGTAACGCACAAACTTGAAGAGTGAGCGTTCCCAGCAGTAGCCAATTAGCTTGCGTTCCAGCAAGCTAGTAAAATGTATTAGAGAGAGATTTCAAGGGAAGAACCGATTTACAATTGGCGCAGTGCTAGAGGGACAAATGTCAGAGTTGACGCGGACACCAGGAATTGCACTGCGACGTACAGGTCTGCAAACTGTGACATCGGGACAACGGGAGGGGGGAGAGGACGCAAAGGTGTTTTTCAGTCCATGCCCCCGTCAATATATATGTATCAGCCGGTCTGCCAGAACTTTGCTTCTCGGGACGAACACATGAGAGAAGTCAACCAAATGGGTTCAGTTCTCGGTAGGCAAATCCGCTTCGCCGACCCTGTCATAGTGATCTTTCTGGATCCTTAGCGCAATCGAAATCAAGAATCCGTGATGGTCGACCGTGGCATCTACTTCTGCGTATCCACTCTTTTTCAAGTTTCGCGGATTGTGCCCTGTGAGAGCTGGTGAGAGTTTTAATATTTTCCTGGGTTTGGGATGGGAATAATAATCCAAGATCCTCGGAGTATGAGGACCGAACACGTGCAGAAATAAAGGTGATTTTCGCCCCTCCTCGGTGAGGATAAATCTCAAATGGCCCTATTCAACTGGAAAACGACGACCAATGCCAAAACCAGGAAGTTGGGTGGAAGAGTATTGCACGCGATGAACGGGGTTTCAAAGGATGCCCACCCGCCGTGCTTCTGAGAATTAGCTTTGTCGCCTTTGGGAGAGTCTGCAAACCGAGGTTGCGGTGAAACTTGGCCCATCAAAAGGTACATAAACAGACATAAACCGGCAAGAGTCATCACTCCACCGATCCGGTTACATCCGAATAGATCCTAGATCAAGCAAATCAAGCACCGAACACAGTGGTTCCTCGGCGGGCGTAGTCTCGACGTCTCGCCTTCAATGGTACGTCTCAGCACTTATAGGCCTAGGGACTACTTATTACCCGCCTGGCCGCGGTGGTTTTACACCCATTTATCTGAATCGTCTTCAACATTTTACTGGGCATAATGTATTTGAATGCTAAGTGTGCATCTGCCACTGGCACTGGCAAGATATCAGCGCAATCAAAACCTAATATCGTTTGTGCAGACTCTCCGCTTTCCAATCGGCCTTGGTTTAGGCTTCAGCGTAATTAGGTTTCCTCTATTTTATGATTTGCTCAAAGTTTTTTCATGTCTTCAAGTAAAAACCTTTCTGCTTCGCGCAAGGAATGCGGGACCGAACGACTTTTTCTCTTTTGAACAAAGGAACGTCAACATCCAGTAATCAATGCATCGAGCGCGACTTATGCCGAAGAATACAGACAACTCCAGAGCTGTTGGAGAAGAAAAAACAACTCAGCAAGTACCCTCCTCAACAAGTTATCAAGGCGTTAGTCGCGCCAAGAAACCATCAGAATTCAGCTCGCGGATCTATCATTCCCTTCTGACATGTCCGCGGAAAGGGGAGAGATAAATGTCCGTGAAAGAGTTTGAAGGAACCCATGATGGGACAGATACATATATATAAGGGGGTTGTGGCACGGTTGTGTCCCGCGATGGTTTGTCCAAACAGCGATGATTATCGTCCCACTGATCCACAGAAGCGAAGGGTCGTCTCAACGTACCGCGTTGCAGGCTGTTGCAGGACGAGGCGCAACATCGGGCTCAATACACATGGAAAAAAAGTATCCGGGACCGTGGGATCCAACACAAGGAATCAGCTGTCCAGTTGATGCAGTAGCATACGGATCTACGTCTCAAAACGGTTATGAATGAACGAATCTCTTGTTTTATTCTCGCCGGAAACATGCTGGTGCCCTTGGAATCCTGGATCTCGAACCCTGAGCTGTAAGATAGCATGGTGTCCGCACCTTTGGTGCGGGACTACAACTAGCTCAGGGGTTCACCGTCTGAAATGAGCAGGACTACTCGATTAGATCGGTCTACCGGACTAAATATCGAAACAGACCATGATCTACTTCCCAGTCGACGCAGCAGCCAGCTGCTCAAGGAACCGATTTTTCAATAACAAGTCACTCAGAGGTGAATCAACCAACAAAGAATCCTTTGCGCAGATATCTCATGCATGAACTTAAACATGCGTGGACATCGATCACCACGCATAGGCATGCATAGGCCAACCACACCCATTCTCATCCATGCGTGCCGAGGAAACCCTGCAATAATTCGAGCAGCGCGAGCAGGCCTGGACAAAACGGACATGAATCTTCAAGGTTGGTGAAAACTCATTGACAATTGTTAGGAAATGACGCGCCCTAGATTCGGTTCAGGATCAGTAAAGGCGACTGAATATATTGCACCTTGTTCCACGCCGCCACTTTCCAAGTGGTGCATCTAAAATTCGATACAGAGGAGCAATGCAAATGTACCGGGAGTAAGTGCTTCTTCCATCACAACATAGCCTAGATCGCTTATGTCTCGATCAAGCATTCCATTCAAAGATGTTGCGTGTCTCAACTCCAAAGAAACCGACTAAGATACAGATGCGTTAGCTAATCGTGAATCGTGAGAAAGGCTGTTATTTGGGCGCATATGACTCACCACTTTTCTTGAAGCTGCTTGAAATGAAATGTGTCGTGGAACCTTGCGTGGAACTTACATCGCCTTCCACCTCTGCATTGAAGATTCTCGTGTTGTTCAAGTTGTGCTTATTTGGAATTTGCCGATAGCTAGCTTTGATTGGCCATGGTCTCCACGCAGCGTGTTTCTTTGTGGTGCGGGCTACACACTGCAGATTGACCGGATCAAATGTTGGGCCGATAATGTCAGACACGTGATCGCGTCCTGTTTGAGCGTGCTGTGCAAGGCGCTTACATTTTCTTTCAGTTTCTGTCTTTGAATCTTTCACGTTTCTGGTCGGCTCTCCTATCACCACTTATCCACAGATTACCCCAGCAGTGACAGATATGGCTAATCCTGATCCTCCCCAGCTATCCGAAAGCCAGTACGCAGTACATCGCAAAGAGTTGCTCACTTTGATGAGCCAGTTGCGCTCGGTGGGAGCGCAAGGGGAGCTGGACTTGCCACGCATCACTGTTATCGGAAACCAGAGTGCCGGTAATACTATTGTGGAACTCAGTGATACGTGGATACTGAGCTGTTCCTAGGCAAGTCTTCGGTCGTGGAGGCTATATCGGGGATCAAGGTTCCGAGGGATGCAGGCACTTGTACAAGGTTCCCCTCATGTTTCTCAAAGACTCGAGAACCACCGTTTAGTGCTATATAACAGATGCCCGATGGAATGTCGCCTCTCATCTTCAACCAATGCATGGTCGTGCCGAATCTACATACGTCTCGAGTTTGACGACTCCGGTGCGTTATCGTTTAGCCCACAATTCTGCTCCATTATTCTGATATCTCTTAGGACGACCACGACAAGATATACAAGAATACCCGGTATGTCTCTTCTATTTCCCCCGTCTCGTTGTTATTTAATGCCCCCCACCAGTTTATTAACATGATAACAGACAAGAATGAAGTCGAAGTCGCGTTACGTCGCGCGCAAACAGCGGTGCTGAATCCGAGTGTCTCTTTCGACGAGATATTGGATATGAGCCCCCAGGAACTAAAGAATGGAATCGCGGGAACGACGCCCTTGCTTTTTTCCCGCAATGTTATCTGTGTTGACCTTGAAGGTACGTGGTACAAATCGATTTGGTGATTGAGAGTATATTTTTAACTAAAACCATAGGTCCCGATCTCACGGATCTCATGTTTCTCGATTTACCAGGGATTATTCAAAATGCCGAGGCCGAGGTTGTGCAATTGGTGGAGGAAATGGTTGTGTCCCACATCCGAGGAAACTGCCTCATTCTGGTGGCCCTTCCGATGACAGGTGCGAGCCAGAATTGCGGCGGATTGAACCAGACAGTGAATAATCATATGCAGACGATATCGAGAACCAGAAGGCCTTGCGACTGGCACGCCAGGAGGATCCGGAGGGCAGGCGCACGATCGGTACAGCTGTTCAATCCCCGTGCTTCCTGCCGCTCAAACAACCCCCAAGGTGTATTGACAAAACCAGACATGCTCTCAGCAGGGTCCAAGGTTCGCGATCTCTGGCTTGATGTCATCGAAGGCCGCAAGCATCCCCTCCACCGCGGCTATTATTGTACTCGTCAGCCAGACGATGAGGAGCGGAGCAATAACATCACGGCCGCTCAGGCCCGACGTTTAGAGGCCAAGTTCTTTGCGGAAACCTCCCCCTGGTCAACAACGGCTCTCAAAGACCGCTTTGGGACGGAAAACCTGGTGTCAACCCTCAGCACATTGCTTGTTCAAATCATCAACGACAGGTTTGTTCGAGATGCTTTTCATGTTCATGTTTCGTATGACGCTTATTTGTCTTCAGACTCCCGGTCATTCGTGAAATGGCCAACGAACGCATGGATGCATGTCGCAATGAACTCGCATCTTTACCGGAAAAAATCGTAGGCGAGCCTGCGACGCACATGTTGAACCTAATCACGGCATTCTGCACCGAAATTCGGCAATACGTCGAGGGCCAGTCCGACATGAGTAGTTTGATACATGACCGCAACGCTGCATTCGCGGCATTCAAGATCGCCATCAACAAAACGCAGCCACACTTCATTGCCCGCGTTCCGGGCCAGGCGGGCTCGCACTCCTATCCCATAAACATCGACAACGAGCCCCCTGTGAGTGCCCCGATTCTCATTGCCAACCAGAAACCCGTGTATCTTACTGATGTTCGAACGCACATCACGACGTGAGTATACTGCAATCGTCTCCGTGTCACGCAGCAAGCTCATATTCGGACCGATTCAGATCGATCACCCGTGAACTACCTGGAAATATCCCTTTCTCGTCAAAAAAATCGTTGATCACCGCCTTCCAACAAACATGGGTCAAGGCCGCAGCCGCCTGCTTTGACCTAGTGAAACAGTCCATGCTGGCGCTGCTCATGCGATGTGTTGACGAGAAATTTGGCCGCTACGAACTCCTCCAGAGCCGTCTGAAGTACGTATGCTAGTTTTGATCCTTCGCCAAATTTTATACCGCACAGGCACTGTATCACGGAGTTGGCAGGAAAGTACTATGAATTGTGTGTGACCTTCCTCATGGCGATGCTTGAAGTCGAACAAATGCCCTTTACGATGAACGACCACTACTTGCAGGCGTCAACCGAAAAATGGCTCAGTCGGTACAAGGACCAACGTGCTGGGAAGGCTAGTACTGGTCCCGAAGAACCAGGCAGCAAGAGGCGCAAGTTGGCCGCCACTCAAGATTCAACGCCCCCGGTCAAGTCTGCCGACGCGTGTGAGTTCTTTTTCTTTCTTTCTTTTTTGTGCTCTTATCGCGGGTTCTTACAGTCAAGTTTGGTTCGTCTGCAACCCCGCCCGCCAGTGTTTTCGACTTGACAAAGGGTCCATACCCGGGTGCGCCGCCCGACCATACGCGCTCTGCGCATGCCGGCTTGAGTGCGTTTAAACCCAAGTCAGAGGGCCCAGTGGCGGGACCGTCGTCGGCTGGTTCGGTTGACGCGGTGATGTCTGATCCCGACAAAGTCAACAGCGTGCTGGCGCAACTGGCGGATCTAGGTTATCCTGGCGTGACTGCAGATGATTTTGGCAAGTTGCGCCAGGTTGACGAGTATGAGACGGAAATCACGGTAATGTCTGAAGTTCGGGGATACTTCCAGGTGCGCTCGTTCCTGACCAGAGTCTGCCGTCACTGATTGCTGCTGGCTCAGTGTGCCTATAAAGTTCGCAACGGGTTGTTTCTCTATCTGCTTTCAACGGCTTACTTCCCTTGACTTCGCAGCGTGTGATAGATAACATACCGTCGCTCATTGACGCCAAGTTCCTGCGAGCGATTGCGCAGACGCTTCAGCAGGATCTCATATCTGAATTCGGCCTCGGCAGCGAGAATGCCAACGCCGTGTGTGCGGCGTTCCTCGCTGAAGATCCCAGACTTGTGGCTAAGCGTGAAGACTTGATTGCAAAAAGGAGAAGACTCGAAGCCGTGCAAATCCAGTTGCATAATTTTGGGCTGAACAGAAGTGCGGGCAAGGGCTGAAACTGCAATGTCGTATGATACTCTTTGTAATTTGGGAAGGATCCGGTTCAAATGGATCTTCTAATTCAGCTGCATATCACAGGCATGGAAATCTGTTTGGAAACTGCTTGAAGAAACCTAAACATACAGGTACAAGAGATATGTGCTGGTCTGGATATGCGTAAGATGAATTAAATGTAATCTTTCTTCCCTGCAAGCTTTCAATTGATATGAACGTGCCTCCCCATTTGAACAGAGAAACGAGGCCTCATCCCAATGAAGGTGACGTAGAGAAATCTGAAAAGAAATAAGCAAGCTTTGGGGAGAACGATGCTCTCCACTGGAATAGAACTCACCTGGGGATTATGGTATGTCTCTTGTGAGTGTCTGTACGGCCGAAGGTCAGATTTTCAATTGTCAGGGCAAGCGGATTGACGTGCGCGCAACGCGGGGTCCTTGAAGACTTGAATCACATTAAGTGTGCTGAAAATACGATATAGATGACTTCAACGCACTGGTAACCCATTTTCGTGGTTGGAGAGAGTGGGAGGAAGGAGGAGAGTGTAGTGTGGAGTCGATGGTTTCAGTCTTATTTAACCTCGTCATGACATCACCATATTGGCATCGTCGTCATAAGTTCCTTTCACGATTGACTCTCCAAGGCTTTGAAATAAATCGAAATGAACGCAAAGTGAAGGTAAAGCTACATAGAGATTGAAACAAGCTTAACTTGGAAGTGAGACCAGGAAACAAAACCGTGGGAAGCAACCGTGGGAGATTGAGCAGGTGCTATTTGCATGACAAGGCGACAGCATTCAAAATAAACAACGTCGAGTCAACTTTTTGATCAACGACTCTCATGTGAGTGAACAGTGAGTCGACATCTTTGAAATGACTTCCTCTTACTCAAATTTTCAGCTCCGATGGCCGACGCTATACTTAAATTGTGTAACCGCAAGCCGGCAGCGCCTTACAAGTCTGGATTCTTTTGAACTCGACAATTTACAAACATCCATCGTCCGCTTTCGCTCTCAAGAGATCACGATGGACGACTCCTTGCCTCAAGTGAGAAAAAGTAAAATGAAACAATTGGTCTGGCCCGACCCTTTGGTTGTGCCACCCATAAGCACCCATACGCACAGCATAATCCTCCTCCACGGCCGGGGCAGCAATGCCGAGCGTTTCGGACTCGAACTGCTCAACGCACAGAGCTCCGACAGAAACAAGACGCTCCGGGACCATTTTCCGGGAATGAAGTTCCTCTTCCCGACGGCCAAGAAGCGCCGGGCGGTAGTGTTCAATCGCACACCCATTAACCAGTGGTTCGACCTATACTCGCTCGAAAACCCGTCCGAACGACAGCACTTGCAGTATGACGGCCTTCGGGAGACGAGTGGGTTTTTGCGTGGCCTCATCAACCGGGAGGCTCAAGTCGTTGGCGCCTCGAACGTTATTCTTGGGGGATTGAGCCAGGGCTGCGCAGCTGCGTTGCATGTACTCTTGAATTTTCAACCCGAGAATGGTTGTGCTCTCCTCGGATTCGTCGGGATGAGCGGTTGGCTGCCGTTTGCGGAGATGCTGGACGCTGACGGTGGCGTGCGAGAAGAGGAGGATATATTCGGTGCCACAAATGAAGACCCTGAACACACCGCGACTTCAGTTCAACTCCGTGCTGTCAATACAGCTCGGGATATCGCTTCATCGCCACCACTTGGGAAAAACGAGTTGCCGGTGTTTACGCAAACGCCGATTTTTCTCGGGCATGGAATACACGACCAAAAGGTTCCACTGAAGCTGGGAGAGATGGCGAGGGATGTGATGCAAAGACTCGGATGCAAGGTTCAGTGGAAGGACTACGACGAGGGGCATTGGTACAAGGTCCCTGACGAGATCGACGATTTGGTAGCCTGGTTGAACCAACGCATAAACGCCTGAAATATTCAGACCGGAGGTGGTCCAATTTAGCAGATCAGGGCTGCGCACAGGGTTGGGCGGATAATTCCGAGAAGACAGAGGCTGAAGTTACATCGCCTTCCAGTCTCAACATTGAAGACTTACGAAACGTCTGCCTCACGGTCAGCATATCCCTGAAATCTGCGGCCGTTCAAAATACCTAAACGGCAGGCTGCCATCAGCGTGCAGGAAGGTCCCTCGCGCGATCCAGGATAAGAGACTCAGGATAACTCAGATTTTGAAGCCCAGCTAGGCCCCCTTTCGGAACGTTGACGTGCCGGGTTGATATACTCAGACTTTCCAGAATATGTAAGGCACACTTGACATTCGACCATCAAGCTTCGATTGAAATGATTCCACATAGCGTCGAATGTCAAGTGTGCCTTACATATTCTGGAAAGTCTTACAAGGATAAGATTCAGGATAAGATTGCCCAGCGTGGTCCCGTTTCGGAACAAGATTTCCTGTTTATTTTTCGAACCAATTACCATTTTTGACATGGGAAAAACACCCCCTTCGACTTAAGGAGGCTTCGATAAGATTGGAAAAGACTGGGAACTTTCACTTCTTCGGAGAGCATCAGATATCAGGGACCCTTCAAGTACGAGTACATATAATAGATATCGGAGGAGTACATAAATTCATTGAATATCCCTCGAGCCCGTTATGCTCTATGACGGTTTGTTGATTTCCTGCTGGGCGTGACCCTTGTCGTTTTGCAGATTTCCCTGCGTCTGCTGTGACTTGTCGCCGGTTATGGCTCCGATTACGCTGTCCTTCTTGCCTTCTACCCTGTCGGCCGTGCCCTCGACGTAGCCCTGAGCTTGGGCAGCTTTGTACTCTGCTTCACCAGCAGCATGCTCCTCCTGCAAAGAAAATATTGATGAGAAACGGACGGTGTGAGAAAGCGGTGAACATACTTTGCCAGATTGTTGCCATGAGGTAGCACCGGTCAGGTTTCCGATAGTCTCGACAGCCGTGCCCTTGGTGGAGTGGAATTGACCTGTGGTTTTACTGCCAGAGGATTAGAATTTTTTTTCGAGTTGGTGAAAAAAAATTAAACATACTCGGGTTGCGACATGTTTGATAAGTTTGGTGGGTGGGTAAAAGTGGTTGATTTGTGGGTTGGTTGTTTGAATCAGCTGTCGCCTCACTGCCTTATATACGCCTCCGGACGGACCATGCAAAGGAAACCGAGCGTATGGACAACCGACGAGTGAATGACGGTGTTGACGTCATTCGTTTCGTGACGCGTTAAGGTCACGTGTACGTGTTTGATCGTATCAGGATTGCCGTTTGATCGCCGAAGGAGATGGCAAGCAGATGCAAACAGTTCTTACACGGCTGCACCGATGGCGTGAAATTTTGTTAGGATTCCGGGTCTTGACATTTTCATAAGCGATTCTTATGGTATTCGACAACGGGGACACGCAATGATTTGTTAAAACGGCAATATCTTACGACTTTCTCAACATTGATGCTTCTCCTTCAAGACAGACAGCCACCTGCAAGCCGCCCTGCCTTTGCTTGCTCGCATTCTTTCTAGGTCATTGCGGGAGAGAAATATAAGACAGATATATATATTGCAGTATATTGTGGACTATGGTACAGGAAACAATATCATACAATAACCAACTTACTACTGACGACTTGAGGGACTCTTGAGTTTGCTCTGAGTCCCAATGGACGGACAATCTTGAGTAAGAAGAGTTGCAGCAAAAAGATGTTGAGGCCGAGGGGAAAGAACAAAGAAAGATTGAAGGTTTTTGATATAAATAGAGCTTGCAACCTTGGCTGGGGTGGAATAGACGGCTTGAAGGTAGAGCCTGGATACATGGATTTTGACTATGTTATTGTCTGCGACTCTTGAGGGATCCGGAGCTTCAGGGCCGATGACGATGCAAAATGGGTGTTGGGAGTCTTGTAAGAAGTTGAGGATGTCAGACAAACACAGCGTGAAAAGGTTGGGGCAAGGAATTAGAGAATGCGGTGACGGGGGAAGGGAGGAAAAAACACTCAGAATGGCGTGATCAAAATCAACATTGATACGTGTTTGTCTGATGCGCACGGACCACATGAACGGCCGCACCTGCCGGCGCCCTAGACGACGAATTGCCGAAATTTGCCGACGAAGATTGAGAAATTGTTGAGAATGACCATAACAATTCCTCAGAACAAAAGTTTTAAGATTTTGTTGACGAAATCCTGTCAGAATCATCGAACACCGCGTTACTGTTACCCTAACTCTAACAATCTTACAGCTTCACAAGACTTCCGTTTGGCCGTGTAGCCATTCTTTCAGCTTGCCAGGTTGTCGCTTCAGGTTGACATGGCGAATATCTTGAGCTTGTAGTTGGATCCTGGTGTCTTCCCTTTAACACCGTGCTGTTTCTCGTTTGCGGGCACTCAATGTCGTATCTGACAATTCTGCTCGGCCTGTATGTCGGCGCTCAAGTCTTGCTCCTGGCTGCAGCGGAAGCACTCGTGACGAATATCTTGACCTTGTAGTCAGGTCCTGGTGTCTCCTCTTCCGAAACCATCCTATTTCTCGTTTGCAGGTGCTCAACATCTGCGCCTGTTTGTGCTCGGTGTATGTCGCCCGTCGCTGGGAACCAGCGCCATCGCATCCCCATGCACTACATCGGCCCTCTGTGGGCGCGTCGCAAAGAACGTCTCTTCGTCGTACGCTTCTCTCGGTCCTTAGCGCTTTCCCTTATCGTAGGCTTCTTTTGCGCGTTGCGCTTCCACTATCGGTAAAAAAATGTACTTCTCTCTTTGACCGCCATTTTCGCGCAGTGGACTTGCGGTGGACGCAGCGTTTCCGTACGCTTTCCCCGCCCTCCGTGCTGGCTTTTCCAGCGTGGTCCCACGCCTCTTCTAGCCCCATGTGCCCCTGAAGCACACATTTCCCATGTCGCGATACATCTCTTGTGCATAAGTTCCTAAGGAGTATGTTTGCGTGCTGTACCAATATGCGCCTTCGAGTTTCTTTTTCGTGCTTTGTTGATGTACAGCGTCGTGTTTAGCGTTTTCATACGCTCATGGGGGGGAGCCTCAGCTATTGTAGTCGATCTGAGACAAATCTGAGAGCACGAAGTGCTGAAGTCTGCTGAAGTGATCCGATAACTGATCGCCGCGCCTTTCAAACTCCGCCATTCCTTTCTTTGAAATTCTTTCATTGAACCACCACCATCTATTCCGCCACTCGAACAAGCTTTACTTTCCGCACGAATCCTCAGGCTCATTTGAAGTCGTGCACGTTGCAATTCATACACGGCAATCTCCCCGTTGATTGTATGTACACTCAATGTACATATATTCGCTAAACCTCTTTTCTGACTCGGATATACGCGCGATGATTGCTACCTTTCGATCCCATTTATCGCATGTTTCCCAGCCCCTACAAACTATGGAATTTTCCTTCATCCACAGCAGGCGTACTCTTCACAAAGCATTCTTTCAGTCTCTATTAGAGCCTAAATAGCCGCTCGCTCATCATCCGCCATTTCGCGAGCTCCGCACAACACTCTCTCCCTTCACAAATTTCACAATCCGCTTTACCGAATCAATCGTGGGTATGTTACTCCGTGCGCACTGAGCGCCCGCGATGCCATCTCATATGTCTTTTCACGTTCTGGCAGGTTCTGGCAGCCTGCCCGCAAAGATCAGTTTGAAATCCGTTGAATTCAGTTTTTGGTTGTTCTGTTGTACGGTGCCCACACGCGCCCACGGTTAGAGTTCTCGCTTCAGCCGGCCAACTAGCTACAGGTCCCAGAATCTTCTACCGGATGGTTCTCCTCTCGTAAGACCAAACTCTTCAATTTGCCATACGTGGCCTGCGCTGGGCCAGCATCAACCCTGCAACTTTGCCGGATATCAATCAATAAAATATCACCGCCGCGTCACTTTACGGACTTGGGGATGAAACGCGCGTTTGCCGACGTTGTTGCGCCTCGAGGCCGCGATGAGGCTCGGGATAGAATATTCCCCCGCCTTCTCTCCCGAAATGCGCCCAGTCTCACCGGGCCTTGGAAGGAAGCAGCACCTGAACAGATCTTGATGCCCTCTGCCTCGTTGCAACGCTTCTTCGCGCCGGACGTTCCAATTTCCCAGGATCCACTGCCTACTTATGGCAGCCCTCTCATAAATTTTCTGAGCCCTCTGTCCTCCCGCCAGGAGACGCGGAACGCTTTCACTTTACTTACGCGTCGTTTTCTTGTCTCTTCTCCTCTCTCTTCTCTTCTCGCTTTCTAGCCCGCCCTTCATTGCTTGTTTTCATGCCGGCCAAACGCGCCCAACCCTCATTTGATCACTATGGCTTGCACCAGGCTGCGCTCACGGGCGACGACGACGGCGTCCGGCGCGCCCTCCGATCTGGCGCGAGCGTCAACGACATCGACTCTGCGGGCCGAACCGCGGTAATGTGTGCCGTCGCTGGCGAAAAGTGTGTTGTCGTGTGTTTTTCTTTTTGAAAAAAATCTCATTTTACCTCCAGCTGGGAAAACATCGACGCGTCAAACGCGTCGTTTACGACTCCAGGGCATCTTAAAGTTGTCCGAACGCTATTGAGGGATCCCCACATGTCGTTGTTCACGCTCAACGCGCCGCAAATGGCGTATCGTGGGGTGACCCCGCTCGGGATGGCGGCATGGCTCAACATGAGCGATGCAGTTCGCGTGCTCCTGGAGGAGAGCTCGGAATACGTGTCAGTGGACGGAATGGATGCGCATGGCGTGACGCCGCTTATGTGTACGCTTTTTCACGAGCGCCGCTCCTACCGCGTTTAACTTATTTAATTGCCCAAATATAGACGCCGCGCGAGATGGGCGGCTGGACGTTGTACAGATACTGGTATGTTTTCATGACATCTACCTTGAACCGGCCGCTCTAACGCCCTACCTCTTGTCATAGCTAGGCCATGGGGCGTGCCCAGACCTCGGGGATGCAAACCATCGGACTTCGGTCCAATTTGCCCTGCCCTACCCGCAGATTGTATGGCTTTGCGAGGCGGCCCTCCGGCGGCATCGATGGCTGGAGAGTCAGGTACTACATCTTCCCTGCCTTCCATTTCTTCTTCCACCGGGCTCACGTTGCCGTAGTCTCCGGACCGCAATAGAATTTCCTCCAATCCGGAGTCAGAACACTTACTCCACATTGCCAGTTCAGCGCTCTCACCCACTCGGATTTTCGAACCCCCTCCTCTCTCCGTCTTCTCCAGCGAAGCTACTGCCCGCCTCACCAACACCATCATCCAATCCGTCGTCTCTTCCGATGTCGCGTTCCTCCACTCCCTATTATTTGCCCCCGCCATTCCTGCCTCGTCCCAAGCTCAACTGTACCCCATGTCCTCCCCCGTTTTGGTGAACCTTCCAGATACGAAAGGCTGGAGCGCCATCCACTACTGTGCCGCCGCTGAAAATCCGTCCATCCACATCCTCGACGCCCTTTACTGTGCCGGTGCAGTTCCGCTCTTCACCACTCACGAACATTTTACCCCTCTGCATTGCTTTGCGCAAGCTCCCCGCCACTTTCCTCGCGACCGCCCGGAGCTATGCATCTCCCTGTACCAATTCTTCACGCATCTCGTCCATGACCTCCGGAGCCCCCTGGCGGCCAGAGACAAACATGACGAAACTTGTATTCACATTGCCGCGGAACAAGGCAGCTGTATTGAAATACTGTTACTTTTACTAGACTGCGACACCTCCGGCACCGTCCGGGAGCTGCGCAATGCCCGAGGGTGCGTTCCCCTTATTTCATAGGTGTCTTGACTTCCTCTAACCCGTAGTCCATAGTCTCACAGCTCTGGAAGTCTGTAAACCCGAGTTTCGGGCTGCATTCGGGGAACAGCTGGAGGATCTTCGTTCGGGCTCGTCCCTTTCTTGTTACACCATCCGGCCGTCAACCTCCATGTCTTCTCTGGCCTCTTGGATCTCTAACGGCGACCCAACCGATGAGGCTGCTGTCCTTGACAACGTCGATATCTCCGCATCTTCCGAGCAGCTCCTTGCTAACCTACGCCTCACCTCGCCCGCCGAAAACCACGCCGCCACGCCGTTCCACCTCAACTTCCTGGACAATCTCATCCGCGAGGCCGCCGACATCACCGCGATTGTCTCCGCTCACTACCGAACCATCACGGACGAGGCGTCAAAGGACGTACAGATTCTGCGTAGTAATGCGAGCAAGCTGCAGATTCTACTGGATCGCGCGCGCCGCGACGTCGACCAGGCAATGCAGTCGCGTGGCCTTGGACCCATCGTCTCTTGGAAACGCTTCAATCGGGAGTCAGAAGACTCGCAGGCCACAGCGGTGTCTGTCGACTCGCCCCTCTCTCCTACCGAGGGTGCTGTTGCTCCCTGGCCCAAGTGGCACGACCGTTCCGTGCTAGAGGGAAACAAGTCCTCAGAGCATCTAGATCGATCGCGTTCGCCCAGTGTCGAGCATACCGAAGCTGCCCTCACGAGCAGTGACAGTCTAGTCGAACATGTCGTCAGCATACGCCCAGATGAGGTACTTCCGATCACCGAATCCCCGCCGACAAAGTCAAGGAAACGCCAGAGCGGAACGACGAAGCTCAAAGCGTGGATGAAGCGGAAACTTCTGCTTAATGACATCGTCGTCGATGACAGTTTTCTTGCGACGAGAGGGGCTTTAACTGTCCAGCGTCCGAAGCTGGATACTATCCCCGAGCAACATGTGAAGCCCGTTGTCACGGTGGTGGTGCCTCCTATAAGCCCAGCTGTGGATCTTGATTTAACTGCCGATGCGTGGATGGACGGTCTCCTGCGAACATCACATGCGACGCTCCAAGCTGCCAGTCGCGATCTCGACCTTATCGTAGAGTGCATTGCCTCTGTAAGCTAGACTCCCGCTTCAAGCGCCGCTGTTGCTTACATTCATTTGCAGGCGGAGCATTTCATTACCATCGTCGATCGCTGTGCGGCGAGGGCGGAGCGGGTTGTCCAGAGAGCGCTCAAGGTATGCAATAGCCCCTCGCGCCAGATCACTTTGTTGACCTTCCTCTCTTAGAAACGAGAGACAGCCATCGCAAAACTTCGCTTGACTTCAGATGCCGGTTCTTCCGGGGACGACTTTTTCGTCCGGCCTGGCGCGATTTCCGCCAAATCCAGCATTGCATCTCTCTCTTCGGTCTATTCTGCACGCTCATCCTGTGTATCCCTTGCCGCAACGTTGGCAGAGGGTGAAGATGACGACACTCGCGTCGTTCGTCGACTGTTATTGCGCAAAATTGACAACTCGGTCACTGGCGCTCAAAAAGAACTTGAAAAAGGAGTCAACTGGCTTCGCACTGTCAAGGAGGTTGTTCGGGGAGCAAAAAAGAGGGCGTACATCTAATATCTACGCTCTCCATGGTTGTATGTATTTATAAAGTCGTATTATAGTGTTGTACCATCGTTACCTAAAAGCATGTCCATTTGTATTATATTTACAATCCAATGTTGTGTACTTAGTATGCCTCCTGCCGTGAGCTTCAGAAACCTTAAACCATGTCAAGGTCAAGTGTAATCCTGGATGTGTTACGGGAGGTGTCCAGCTGGTAACTTGTAGCCTTAAGTTGGTACTTGGAGGTACAGTGCAGCTGGCGTGGAGCCATAAGATGCCGTCATATAAGTATTAATGTCTCGTCTCGTTTAATCGACGCGAAAAGGCTTCACGGCATTGATAGTGCGTCACCTCCCCCCTGGGAACACGCATCAGCGATGAACTAGAGGGGCGCAGAATGGGGATTACCTAGGGGCGTGTACTGCGATAAAACTATTCCCGATACGTTTATGGCATTGTGGGCATCTAGAAGGGCGGAATAAGTTCATTGACTAACCACAGGCCCGAGGTTACGCACATGCGACTGTCGGTGACTTTGACCCTCTTAGTCTGCAGAGCCATCAACTTTCTTTCGACTTGATCGCCGCGAGCCTTGCTAAGATGCCGAACAACACGGGTGTCGAATATTGGTGCGCGGAGCGCTCCAATGAGGAAGGTACGGATTTCTTGCGTCGTGACCAACGGCGGCAGAAGTTGCAGCGCATCAACAGCGTCTAATTGAGGAGTGTGTCGCGCGATGAGTTCTAAAGCGGGCTGAAGGAGGTCGGAAGGGCTCTTCACAGTCGGGCGGAGATATAGGCGTAACAATGTCAAGTATACATTGGAAGTTTCTGTGCCGGCACGGTAAACACGCGTGCAATGCCTGCAGACATGATGATAAGGAACTCGATAGGATCGGACACAGCGAAACACCGACTCTTCAGCTTTGAGATAGTCATGCAGCCGGTATACATAGAGCTCCAGGGCCTGATCATGCCGCCCAAACCGCCCTAATAATATGGCGCGGGCCTCGAAGAGATCTGAAGATGAGATCAGCGGATGAAGAATTGCGAATAACGCTCTGAAATACCCTCTGAAGATATCATGCTATACAGGCGGTCGATTCTATACCGATCGGTGGTATCAATGAACTTCAAAAGCTTGGCATAGTATTGCGACCAGTCTGAGGCTGGTTAAGACTTAATTATACGGCTCGGTGTACGACTCACCCTTGTCATTTCGTTTCTTAGCAGAGAGTGTCATTTTCAGATACAACTCTGCCAATCGGTCGTGGAAGGTGGTTGATTCCTCGCAGCGCTCTTCAATAAGAAATTCAAGGTATCGGATGCACAAAAGAGGATTTATGCTCTCCAAATAATCTGCTACAGCTGGTCGAGGCAGTTCGACGTCCTCAGAGGTGAAAATCTAAAAAAGGAAAGTGTCATGATGTCATTGCTGTGAGAGCTGCTTTAGAAAAAAAACCCACCTGGAAAGCCATCGCGCTGTCCTGTTCAAATATCCACCGAGACGACGCAAAAATTTCGTCCAAATGCTCCGGTCCCAGCTTTTGAAGATAGTATATTGAAGGTGTGAGTTTGTCCTCCATGTCCTTCTCCTCTTCGCTCAAGCTGCAAGGAAGTTCACAGGTGCCCAAGCTTAGTAGGTGGCTACGCACTGCTTAAGAAGATCCAATGCTTTACGGTGCATCTTCTTGCCATTATACAAATCCCTAAGCTCGGCAAATTTCTGAAGCAAAGTGATCAGCTGTAGCTTATGCATGGGACACGAGGTAAACAAACCTTCCGGGCACGAAGCTCCTCTTCGACCTCTGAAACCTCACACCAGTTCGATACTCTACATAGAGAGCCAAGAAGCCCCGGGCGGATGAGAAGATAGGATTTGAAAAGAGCAGTGTCGACAATCTGCGCGAAGCGGAGGAGCTGTTCTGGAGTGAGGGCGGACAGAGGGGCATTCGGAAGGGCAAACAGCTCGTCGACAGAAGTTTCCGAAAGGAACGCAATCTCATGGGACTGGTTCGCTGGTGTGATGCCTACTTCCGCCAGAGCGGCTGCTACCTTCGGACGGCGATCGGACAGGTACCTTAATAAGGTCTCCACCGACCGGGGCAGATCGTCTGCAGCAGGTTAATTTGGGAGACAATACCACGTAACAGAGGACTCTCATACCGTGGACGGTCTGTCTAGGTTTGGATTTGCGAGTCGTCGATGCTCGATCGTCGTCCTTCAGTGCAGATGGTAAAAATGCGCCCAAGCCTGTCTTGAATCGGCCTCGAATGGTACCAGAAGTGGTAGCCAAACTCTCCAATGCCTCTATGGTGGCTCTGTCGTGGTGGGGTTTATCGGGGTTGGGGCTGCCTTTCGGTGAATCTGCCAGGCTTGGTGTGGAGGAAGTGGAATCGTCATCAACACCTCTGTGGACCGGTCCGCCGAACAAGGGTATCCAAGCGTCTTGTGGCACAGATAAGCGTCCAGCAACCGCCTCAGGATACAGTGCGACCACTTTCGCAGGATTGACATCCAAAGCGATAAGCGTGTCAATGGCGGTATCGAATTGGGACGCGCGGAACTGCGAGACGGCGTTCAGTCCACGGATCCGAGTCGCTCGTTGCTCCTATATCATTCCATTTAGAAAGGAGGAAGCCACAGTTCATGGCAACGTACCTTGTCAAGGAGTGCGGTAACGTCGATTGTATCGAGGAGAGCCAGGGCGTCGGAGTATTGTCCTGCGACGACTAATTCGTCGATCTGTGTGTCCCAAGATTTCATCCGGAATTGCCAGATTGTACTGCCTTCGGTTGCGGCGGCGGTTCTGTCGGTGGGAGTGGTTACAAGGAACAGTGGTGATTTGGCTGAAGCCGAGGGCGTGAGTAGTCGGACTGTGGCATTCGCTGTAGGCGAATGAGAGAGTACGGAAGACAAGGATGAGGGGTGATTGAAGGGGAATGAAAGGGTTTGCGTTGGCAGCAATGATATCGAGGAACGAATTTGGACCACTGTTGTTGGCGCCAAATTGGACGGCGGCCCCGTCCCAGCATTCTCAGTTCCAGGTTTGGGGGAGGGTGGAGGGATAGATCCAGGTGGCAGAACAGAAAGTATATAAGGCTTGACAAATGCTATGACATGATTGTTGAAGGCGGCTCGCTAGATATTGAAGAAGCATACCGATTTCTTCTGGAGGAGCAGGCCACTCCACGGAAGCGGGTCTTGAGGGTGCCGCATCAGGTCCAATGAAGATGCCCTCATCTGCGTAGTTAAGCCTTTGCAGGTGTTGTGCAAAAGACCTGGCTTACTATCTTTCAAAATCAGCGCTTCCAGTTCGCTGATCTGAAGGACCCCAGGTTTCGGCTTTGCTCCGAGACCAAGTGTCATGTATCCACCTAGTCCGAGACCTGAGAAGGCGCTGATTCCGGTTACAGCAGCGGTGACAGGCAGCGGGATGGACACGTCTGTTGCCGCCATCTTGGAGATGGAGAAAATCGCGTATTCTGTGGGAGAGTACGCGAAACAGGCTGTGTCCGTGTCCAAGAAGGATATCACCCGCGCAGAATGGGGCAGAGGAGCTTCCTGAGACTCGTCAAGAACGATTGTAACATTTTGGGCGAACGGCTCACCACGGACTCTTGCGCCTCCCCGTCTTTCCAAGAATATATCACCACTTTTCTTCTGCATCCTACGACTAACTGCGTCACTAACGTGGGGATTGATGATGCCTTCATGAAGTCGCCCGTCGATGAATCAACCTCGGTTGGAACGTGTTCGATGGAAGTGTGGATTGCGAATGAGAAGGCAGCTTTGGCCTTGAGCAATGGAGTGGCAGGGGAGAATGTGGGAAGCGGAAACAATGTCACGGTCGCTTCTGTAGCAAAATAAATATTGAGAATCGGTCATCCAACAAGCACTTGCCAGATAATATGACCAACGAATTAATGTCCTTGATGAATCCAATTTGTTCAATGGCTCTTCTCGTCAACCCTTTCTTGGTTTCCACCAAAGTCACTGTTTCTTCGCCTTCCTCAGCTATTCCTGAGCGTAAGCACCCATATATCGGAACATCAACAGCCCCGTACGGATTTCTTCAATGCCATATATATTGAGGCTTCCCGTAGCAGTCCCAACGTACAGTCTGTCTCCTAAAGACCTGTAAAGCTCAAATAGACGGATGCTGAGATAGGTCTTTGCCTTGGACCGTCAAACTCTCTATCTTGTCCTTGAAACTGGTCACCACTGCCGTCGGAGTTTCGAATGGAGCCATCCCAGTAGGTTCCATCTGGTGCTGCGGTGGGCCGGCGGCCATGCTGCTTGGCGACGATACCAATTGTGGGCTGAGCTCGGGGGAAGGTCACGTGTACCGCGCGCCAGCCTGCACCAATACACGACCAAATAAATGCCGCGCGTACGCGTGCAGATGCATTTTTTTCGGCGACACACTCAAGTTCAGCAGCTCAAGCGAGGAGCGTCATTCCACCAAAAAACATGACATAAACCCCCCACTAAACCAACGACACGCCTGAACATCCACTTCTTTCTGTTCAGTGCCGACTCGGCAGGAGTGAAAGCGAGAAATGTTTGGCCAATTTGGGACTTGAAATGGGCTACATTGGGAGTTTAGAGAGTACTTTCCACTGGCCTAAATCCTGTTTTGCGAATCCCAAAAGTGACGTCACATCAAAAATCACATGCCGACGGCCGAACCACCTCGGCACGCTGACTAAACACTGGCAGCTTTTGAAGTTTAAACTCGACATTCATGGCGTCCGACCCGCAAGGTGTTCCTAAACGCTCTCTTCGCCAGAAAACTCTCCCGGTCGTTACAAAACTTATTCATGGATCTGCTCCTTTCATCACCACCTTCCTGCTTATACATCTTACCAGCCCGATGCTCGCGAACCTTGGCGGGAGTTCATTGGCGTCGCAAACGATGGTACGCAGCTTCGTTTCCCGTGGAACTCCTCTTATTCTCCCAGCTCCTCGGCCGCGAGTACTACCAGACAGATTTCGGAGAAAAATATCTACTCTTAGGACCCCTTGTCGTCCATTCCCTGTCGGGTATCGCCAAACGAGTGCTGTCCCCGGCGAAAGCGCCTCCGCGGCCCTGGACAAGCCTTCTCGCGCTTACAGGCTACGCCAACATGATAATCTTCCTTCCTGTTCATTTCATGACGCATCGCGTGCTGCCAAAAAATCCAGCCCCTCCCATTCACGCGCTGGGCCCAGCCGAACTAGATTTTGAATTTGTCAAGTATGGACTCGCGAACTGGCCTTGGAGGAGTTGGTTCCTTTATGGTGGCCTTGTTGCTGGTGTTGTGTTGCATGCAGTGGACGGCGAGCGATTGTTGTACAACACTTACTTTGGTGAGACTATGGGGCGGATCAAAATGGCCGCAAGGAAACGCTTGCTTGCCATTGGGCTGGGACTGCTAGCCGCTCCCGCTCTTTCAGGTCTTTTCATAATGTCAAAAGAACCCCTCCTAGTATTTGCCTCTACCGCCGAACGTTTTAACGCCACCTTCGTCAAGTCTCCTTGGTATAGAATATGATGTTCGTGGTTACCTTCTCATGTCAAACCTGCTTTCCACTCACACGCAGCTGGAAAGAACCTTGCAGTTTTTGTTGTTACTACAAAACCGTTTCAGCAAGTTGTGTTTAGTCGTACATGTTTAGTCGTGCGTCGAGAGCCTGGCCGGGGACGGCAGCGCCAAGATTTTTTCGAGTGATTCCTTGCGCGGTCCTTGATAGAAAGAAAACAATCTCATCCACTAACTGTAGTTCCGCGTAGTGATTTTATGACGGCTAGACGTCGGGGGGAGGGGGAAGAAAGAATTAAGGATGTGGACAGGCGTCGTCGGGCCCGATTTGGGCAGCGTACACATGTTTTGCAGCCGCTTTGATTCCAAAATATAAGGATTTGTATGACCACCGGGGTAAATAATTAAGATACAGGACATATCCAAGGCCGTATATGTATGCGTTCCACCCGATCCAGTCCAAAATATGCATCGCTCATGACTGGCGCGTGATCCTTTCCACATCGCGCCAGCTTTTGAGTAACGTACGCCGGATCGTCGCCATGCCCGGCTCCGTATCACCGTGCTCGTGGTGCCTGTACTCCTGGTCGGTATTGGCCGTCAGCTCTTCGGCGTTGCGGCGGTCGGCTGGGGCGAAAGGCTGGTTCCACGGGCTGAAAACGAAGGCGCTTGGGTCGGGCATGGTGTGCTGCGAGTACAGAAGTCAGTCTTGGTACATGGATATGTGAAGCGGGGATACGTACTGCGGTGACTTCGTGGAGTTCCCGCTGGATGGCCAGGCAGAAGTCGTCGAGGTCTATAAGCGACGTATGAGACGAGAATGGGAAATAATCAAGGTGCCGGCGTACCTAGATCATTGAGATCGTAATTGAAAGGGTTCTCGCTGAAATGATCGTTAGTTAGGGTACGAGAGATGGTGCCGGGGCTGCGTACATTTCCTGCCCTGTAAAAGAAACAGGCATTAGTGCTAGACACGAGGTGGGTAGCAACAAATCGCGTACCAATTTCGAGGAATCCAAGAAGCAGGAAGGATGCGAAAGCAGTTCCAGGGATGACCAAGTAGTGCATGACGCTGACCACCTGGAAAGGCAGGAGAAGGAGATATAACCTACGGGCTGTGAGCTATTCATCTTCCAAGTCTTGAAATAAACGCACCACAACGACATCCGCAGATGGGCCTGGTAAGCAAACGGTAGGGGAGTGTTTCCAATGCGGTCCAACTGAGAGAGCGTGTCCTGAAGACTGGCGATGTTGTTCATGAGCCCAGTCGCCAGAGCGGGTTGTAAATAGCCATTGCGCAACAAGTCTACGAATAGAAAGATCAGGAGGATAATGTATGGAAGGGTAGAGGGCACATACAAGCAAGGTAGCTGTGAGGAGGACAGTGAGCGTGAGGATGCTTCAGAGGGAAAGGAAACGTACGACGAGAGATAAATTGTGATCTACAAGAAATGCTATGAGTGTAAGGCGATAAATAGAGTGTGTGACCGTACCTCCAAGGGAACGTTGCTCTCCGTAAAGCTGGGCCTGACTTTCCTGCCCATAGCGTCCCGCTGTGTACGCTTGCTCGAGTTCCTTCGGCAGCACCGGGTGAAGACGTTGAAGACGCGCAGGAAGGGGAAGAAATCGTAGATGGTGGTAGGGGGCGGGTTGCGGGCCGGCTTCAAAGGACGGTGGCTCTGGATATCCGCGAGGGCCTTCTCGGGGTCGACTGAGTTCGAGCGGCTCATGTTGCGGCGGCCAGTGATTGACCGGAACCAGCTCTTATCAGACTTGCCGTCGTCGTCGACCTCAGAGGGGACGGCAGTCCGCATAGCGTCGGTAGTGGCAGACCGCGAAGGTGGAGGTGGCTTCGCGTGGTGGAGAGGGTGTTCATCATTCTCCGAAGCCGCCCAAAGGGGCAGCATGTCCGCATCGGTTTTGGGGCCAACAGTGTTGGCGTAACGGGGAAGGAGACAGATCAGAGGATACAGATCCTCGTAATAGACGCCAGGCTCGCCACGCAAGAAGTGCTATTCCAAATGGTCAGCAAGGAAAAATCGCGAGAGGTAACAGACATCGACTAACCTTCACAGAAACAGAGAAACCTTGTACCTAGAGGGAGTTGAGCTATCTGAGAAATTTGGCGATCGGGGCCTCACAAGGTTAATCATAGACTTCTTTTCAATGACGCTCTGAACAGTCGACATTGTCTTCTTCTCTTTGTCGGTGCGTTCAGTAGGAACGTGGATCCAGATCTAGAAGAACACCAGTTAACGATACCCAACCCAGTCAAAACTGAATTCATTTACGATCTGCGCAATATTCCTTGAGGCAATCGAGATGTTGGTCCACATCTTGCGACCTTCTTGATATCTTCGGTCGCAAGTCAGCGAATGCAACAGTGCTGCAGTGGGAGACGTACCTCTCGTATGCAGTTGAAGTACGGAACGAAATGACCAGACCGAGGACGGTACCTAGAACAGTCAGAAGACTACTGTTCACGGCAAGATTGTGGATTTTCATTTCGGTGATCGTGGCCACCACTATGTACAGCTGAGAATCCGCAGGACAGCGGAAATCAGGGACACTTACTAGTGGCAATTAGCGTGAAAAAAGCCACCTCTGGCCAGATGTCATTGACCTGAGAGGGTATGAGTTACAGCTGAAAAAGAGGGGTACTATGTACTTACCACTGTAGAATTTATTTTCTTCATCGACAATCCCCCACGAAAGAGAGGATTTTGTGCAACCATTGTGGTTTGAAGTGAGGGGAATTAGTGGGAAAAGAGCTATAAAGAAGCGTTGGGATCCTGTGGCGTTGCGTCTTCTAGAAGAAGGTAAAGAATGCCAACTAGTCCAAAGTGCTAGATGGGTTCGGGGAGCGAACGACGGACGTTACGCAGGCCACAAATGCGGGGAAACGAAGGAGAGTTGGAGAGTGCTGACACAAGCCGCTTTTGAATGAAACTACATCATTTTCGACGCCCGATCAGACACTGGGCGCTCCTTCGGAGAACCAGATGAGCCCGGCCACGGTGGCATCTCCACGCCGAAAAACGTGCAGCCTGGCTATGGCTATGACCCGCACAGCGTCCGAGCGACTACGTATTGTCTACAAAAGTTCGAGGCAAAGAGGCAAGCTGCGCCATTTTGTGCGGTTCCAAAAAGAAAAGAGCGAACCATGTGACCATCGAACAAACAAGCCACAACCGCACAACGACAAGAGCCTAATTTGGCAGTTTGCTCAGAAGTGCCGTACGACGGAACGACGCTTCCCACACATTGCACCTTCCTTGATCAGAACCATTATGGTCATCCAGAATCATTTGCGCTGGCCTAACCATCCGTTGCACCCAACATCATTCTGGGCGCTCTTTTCTGCGGTGACGGGAGCATCCCGGGGCCTCGACAGCGCTACAGCGTTATTGGTTACATCTCAACGCCCTGCAACCGAGCCACGCGACGAAGTCGCGATATGGTTAATAGTGCGCATAATAACTTCCGCTAGTTGACGATGATGTGATTCGGAACGCCGAATACATTGGAAGCGCCGACGCTCATCATCAGATAAGAAGGGACGCTCCGGGAACCCATCTCAGGTGTGCGCGGTTGGAGACCTGACTCGGAAATTCCCTGTACCCATGGATCTTTCGGCGGATTCGGAGCCACAGACACACCGTGAAATTGAATGCCGATAGAATACAAGGCGAATTAAGTCCACGTCGATCCCCTTTAAATGTCTAGATATCAATCAAACAAAGTGTTGTGCTCCCGACAATCAACCCCTAATGTGATAGATTCTAATCTGATTTGCTCCGACATCGACGCGTTGTTGTTGATTATTTGCGCCCCCATCGCGATCGCTTTTTGAACCTCGATCGCTTTTTGCTCATCTTCAAATCTTCAGATTGAACTGAAAATTCAATTCCCGGGACGTATTATCTAATTATAATCTGCACCAGCCATTTCGAAAAACCATACTCACCTTTCTCGATTTCTTGAATCTCCGGATGGCGTAACTCCGTCCTTCCTTTCGAACAGAAAATGCTCCAGACTGATGCCCTGTTTACACGGCCATGAACCTGGACCACGACGCAACAGCAGCCTAGTGGCAGCGCTTTTTGGCAGTGTTCAACCCATCACCGTTGGCAACGAACATTTTATTTTCTGCTGGCAGTCACCCCTCCTTGGATTTACATAGTTGGAACAACCGGGGTCCCGAGTTGGCGTCCAGGGCAACCCTACGTGATGGTGCCCACGAAATATGTTGCGAGTCATAGTTTTTTTTTTTTTTTTGGAGCGTTTGGTATAATGAATCAGAGTCTGCAGGCGAGTCATAGTTCAAAGAGTTGAAATAGGCAGATCACAAGATATTTAGTTGTGAGAAAAATAAAATACTGAAACGGAAGAAGGGAAGGGAAGAAAGGTCAGAGAGGAGAATGAAACATCGTTCAGGCAAGTGAGCCGTGTGTTATTGCCTTTGCATCATATGGGTCTTATACATCAGCAGACAAACAAAACGGCATAGGCATAACAGCAGTACTAGGTCTGGACTCTGGTTTGACTCTGGTCGTCCTGGTCGAGTGTTTTATCAGTCGACTTGCATAAATAGTGAGTATACATGGAATGATCCGACTTTGCCCGGAATCCGAGGAGAATAGAGGAATCGAATTCAAGATCTAAACATACGCGAGAGCCTGGCCACCAATTCCAATTCCGAATTCCCCGGCAAGGAGTAGAATGGGTTTACGTGGAAGCGCATTGTGTGAGTCGCGAGCTACATTTTGAACTTGAACCTTCATCGAAGGAGCCAAGAAATTTCAATGACAATAAGATGAAAGAGACGATTCGAGAATCACGCGCATCCACCCTCGCGTTGGCAAATTTCTTGTCTGCACACAAAGTGATATTGTGAGAATGGTATATATTTTTCACAATTTCAACTGGAAGCGCTTCTTCAATTGACAATTCCGACACCAGCATGGGCCTGGACGTAGCTGGGGACCGCCGACGCGGCCATGATGCTGGCGCTCTTGAATGTCGACTAAATTGACTCAGTATGACTATGCGTCCTAATACTACTATAGATGTAAACCTCACCGCCGTGAATCCGTTGAGCGTGCCGGTATCCGTTCCGGCAACGAGCGATCCGGAGGACAGCCTGCAGTTGATTCAGCGATTACATGTAAATCCCAACCAACGCTGACGTACAGGGTGTTGGTGACACAAGATCGCCCAAGCAGGGAGCTGCAGGCCGAGGCCTGGGTAGAGGTCGTCGGGATATATGTCTGTCCGGCGCCGCTGAGGGTGGGGGAAGTGACCTAGGCAACTATCGAGTCTGATTAAGGTAGATAGTTCAACAGAGCTTACCGTGTTGAAGTAGTTTCCCTCGAGCAGAATTTTGGAGCCGACCTCGGGATCAATAGCATGGCCGGCAACAGAGACTGGATTGACATGAATGGATGAATTCGTCGGCGGCGACACGGAACTTACCAAAGTACTAATGTGTTTCAGATCGGTGGTGCAGCGAAGGGTGCGGTAAAAAAGCGTACGTTGTTGTAAACATGAACGTTCTGGAAGTAGCCTGACGTCCCCTGCATACGTGGGTCAAAATTAATTTTAGTGTTTGCGAAAACTCAACATACTCCGACCTAGAAAGAATTCAACATAAAATCAACAGAACAACAGTGGGTACGCACATGGGGTCCACGGCCACTGATCCTGAGTTGACAACACCCCCATTGAATACTGGCACATGAAAACTAAGAGGATACGAACTTGTAAAGGCTAAGTTGAATGTCAGCACGCAGTAAAAGTTTTGGACCAAATTCGACGTACTAGTTGAGGGCGAAAGTGATCTGATCTCCAGCCCCAGTGAAGAGGGCGGTCTGTGGAATGAATTAGAAACAGAAGAAAGACAGTGTCCTCGTTCAAAACCGACCCAGTAATGGCAACCTGAGATAAATGAGAAAGCGTCAAATGAAACCTTGTCAGACGGCTAACCGTTGCAAGTGGCGGAGTACGTCGAATCTCCCTATACGAAATGAGCATCGTATCGCCAGTGGTTTGCTATGAATGAACCAACATTGAATACATTGTTCGAAAACTAGGCATGAATGAGGAAAATGTTGACAACGTAATGCATAGATGCGTACTGTGGTCTTTGTGACGGCGCCGTAGCCCTAAAATTTTCCGTGAGTCTGCATAATTGGTCCCAAGAAAGAATAGAATGCTGACAGTAACGACCATTTGACGACCAATGTGTTGGAACTATATGTAGTTAGTAGCAAGTTTGCATCCCTACAAGCGTGTCTTACATAGTTGGAATCCACCTAAATTGTTAACTGGGTCAGCGAGCAAGAAAACAATAGCTACACGTATCAAAGTACCCAGATGTTGCTCCCTCCGTCGATTTGGAGCGCATCCTGTCACAGCTGGGTGAGTGAGCGGCCGCGGGGAAGACTCCGACCACGTACACCACCCTATGAATTCATCAGATTCGAAAATCAACATGCGCGAAGGCAAACATTTGGCTCACCCAAACATATTGGGCATTGAGGTCGGCTAAGTTCGCAAATTAGAAAACAATCAGATCGAAAGTGAGCCTAGACAGACTGAGTTTGATGTTCTGCGTTGTTCATGAGTCAGAATGCTGTGCCAAAGTGAATGAAGTACCTGGATGATTATATTGTTGGCTATAGTTGTAAAGTAATGATCAGAAAGAGCATGAGGGAACAGCAAAAGGGCTTACCGCCCGTTATTTTCAGGCCTTTGCCCTTGCTGAAGTTCAACAGATGAGAATAATAAATGATAAGGACTCAAATAAAACTGTACATTCCACCAGCAGATCCTTTCCCAAGCAATGTCTTGTTACTCGCAACGGCGAGAGGTTTCGTCGCGGCAACATTCCAAGTTGCAGTCGACTTGGCAGCGCTGGGTTGTTCGTTCTCACACCCTATTACAAAGTGTCGGATAGTGCTAATCGCGAGAAGAAGAATAACGTACATGAGTTCGCGTCAATTGCGAGCTTGGAAATTTCAGTGAACATGAGGAGAGAGTTGATTTGGAAACCACTTACTTGGGGATTAGGCGAGCATGTCCATGGTTTACAAACAGTTCCGGTGGTCATTCCTTCGTTGGAGGTGAAATCAAATTCCTTGTCCAGGAGGATCACTCGTGCGGTGGAGTCGCTTAGCCAGGTCGTCAACTGGGCGAGAGAGGAGGGAACTGCAGCAGTTGCACTTCCTCCGCCAGTTGTGCCAGCGGCCAGACCGAAGGGAGTTCCTACAGCAGACGACGTCCGGACGAGTGCAAGAGCAACGCAAACGAACAATGGAGAGATGGAGAACTTCATTTTTGGTCGGATAGAGCTCGCTTGTAGAAGGTGCGACTTTTAAGTCCTTTTCATTCACCTCTTTGCGGATAAACAGAAGCCTTGCAAATCCTCGTGGGCCGGAGGAGCATGCGACGTATAGAAAGATAAAAACAGCTCGATGAGCGCACCAGCGGATACGCATTGCACATCAGGCACCCCTGCCAAGAATTGAATGCTTCTCAGATGACCTCAGCTGTGGCAAGAATCTCCAAAAATCCAGGACCGCAACGGTCCAGTGTTGCGAACAAGTACCAGACGATTGCAGCGCTAGTGGTGCACCAGCTGCACGTTTACGGGGGTAAAACGCCGCCGGCGGGCCGGCCGCCGGACAAGATGTTCCGCCTTTATTGCACCAGTTGCAAGTATCGAACATCGAAACAACGACTCCGTGAATATCCGAATATCACAGCTGACGAGCAATCCGGAGTCTTTAGAGGCCATCGACCGGCGCGGTCACATAAGATACCAGCCCAACGCATGAAGAACGCCAACGCCTGAAGGCTTTGCTTCTCATTTTTGCTTCTGGGTTTGTTGTGCTTGGGACATTGCTGGCGAGTCAGAGGAAAGGAGGGAATCGGATCAAATTTCTGTTTTGGGACTTGGCTCCAACACTCATGTCCAGGGCGGCCTGAGGCTCTCATGGATCCTATTCAAGCTCTTTCCGACCCATACTGCCATGGAATGCAAGAGCACCCGTCTGCTCTTATTGAGCGTGCCAAATTAGCCGCCCTCGACTCAGAATCCAGAAACAATGCATCAGCTTTGGATCCGCTTTCCTTGCATATCTCTTTGGGGTTTGCTTTCTGCATCTCAAGCAATTGGTTCATAGGAGATTCATTAAAAATTGTGTTTACAAGGTTGGCATATACTATCGGCTCAGCTATTGGCTCAATCCCGCCATCCTCCGACTCCTGTCTGGCTGCATTCGTTCTTCCGAATAGCGTCGGTCTCACCGCGGGTGCCCGCGCGTGGTCGAAACATGCGCACCGCTCCCAACCGCAGGCAATGTCAGAGGATGAACAAAGGACAGTGGAATCCAGCACAGGATGGTGGGGTACGCCCTCGGGACCGGTGGCCGTTATCAACGAACGCGCACTTGCGCTGTTCTGGAAGGTCATGAATGCAGCGACGTGGAAAAATTTACACTGGCTGCCACACCAGGTTCTTGTGTACGAGGTAAGGGTGGCCGAGGGATACGGCATGCGCTGGTCTCAGGACCAGAGTGGTATGCAAACAGACGGCGACAGGTTGCAGACACACGATTGGACATTCCGTGGCTTTGTAGAACCCATGATGGAGGGGGGTCACGAAGTAGGATGGCGACATTAGGAATAGTCAAAGTAGCAGCTTCCTTGGGGTCCTGGAAATAGGCGGGCCCTCGACTAATTAAAATAGAAGAGTCAAGTGGGTTTTGGGAAGGCGTCAATTCGGATGAGTTATGAGGCTCCGAGTCGTTCTGAACCTGAAGAAAATCAGCAAATATGCAGGACTCCAGCCATAAAAAGCTATCGTGAGAAGCGGACCGCTTTGAGTTGTGTAACCTAGAGGAGGTTTTACTGGTTTTATGTAATACAAGGCGCTTCTGAGGCGGTTCGGGTTCTGAAAAGATTTTCAGAGAACCACGCCAGAAACCTTTTTCTTGCTTTCAGGTCAATGGATTTGAAATTGGTTCCTCTCACGGTTCTGATGCAAGATAATTCCCAGACCCCGCTTACCGAAACTCTTCGAATTCTGACCGTCCAAATTTAAGATTCTATTCTCGCTCTACGTCTATACTCTAACTTTTACCAAAAAACTCCTCCGCCACAAACTCCCAGATTTTCTGCGGGTCGTTGTATTGATCACGCGTGAACTGATATTTCTTTGTTCCCTGCTCCCAAACGTACTCGAGGATACCGTTCTTCTTATCTTTGTAAGGAATAGCGTTCCTGAAATTGAGCGTGAGCGAAGCACGTATAGGAAAAGGCTGCGGGGCCGCAGTTTCGTTCTGCAACCCCGCGTTTTCGAGTTCGAACAGGATGTTATCAAAGCCCGTCACCTCCGAACCCTTGACGCCCCCGTCGAATTGCGAAGCGGTCGAATTCGGCGTCCCACCGAAGACGGCAGATCGCACACCGTGCTTCTGGAACAGATAGCTGCTGAATATGGAGCACGTCGACGCGCATATGCTATTGGAAACGAGCACGTAGTCTTTATTGGCGAAGGGCGGGGCAGTGAAACTCGTCGCATCTTTTGAACTGGTCCCAAAATTATCGAGGAAGGGGTGCGAGTACGCATCCTTCGCGCCGTTGACGGTCTGAGAAACGGGTGGGTCCATAAACTGCTTGTTGGAGGTAAACGGCTTGTATTTTTCGGACAGATAGTTGCCGTAGAAATACTCCGAATCAGTGTCGTTTTTGGCGGCAGCAATATCTGATTCGCGCTTGATGAGGTCGTTTATACGGTAAACGGCCGGAAAACCAGGATTAGGGTCCAGAGGCCATAGGCTCCAGATCGCAATCGCGCCCGCCATAATATATCCCCCGCGGTTGCCAGATATATCGATGAGTATGTGCTTGACACCTGCTTTCTTCAAAGCTGTGAGACCGGTGAAAAGAGTGTCTGATATCCCATCGAAATAGGCGCGATAGTCATAGCGGATGGTGGGTTCAAATTGTTCGAAGTAAACCACACCAACTTTTGGGTGCTGCTTTAATTGGTAGATGTCAAGGGTGATGAAGTGTCCGAAAGAAATGACTGGAACCAAGCCGCCTGTTAGCTTCGAACGGAACCATGATATAATAACTCACGATTAGGTTGAACATAATTGGTATCCGGAGTATCTTGCGGAACTGCACTTCCAGCAGCACGAATAGGTAGCGGAGCATCAGGAGCTGTAACCGCTTTCCGCCTTGATTCAAAGTCTAAACGAGGCGCAGTACGACTTTCCATTCCCTCAGCCGACAACAAGCACGTTTTGGCAACGAACGAAGCGGTGGTGTTACCTTTCCCGATGAAAGTCGCAGCCCAAGGAACAGCAACCGTCTGGATGCCGTTTGCGGTCTGCAGACGAACAATAACCTGGTCCGCCCCCGGAAAAAAGGTCCGCTGTCCGAAACGCCCGATCTCCTGTGTGTAGAGGCCAGCATCTGAGTCCGCGGAGTAGCGGGACATAAGGCGGACGAATCGCGTGTTCAAAATTTCGTAGCCCCCCACCAGGCCATCATAGATGCTCGACGCATCGGCGAGGTCCGTCAAGTATTTTTCAGCCTCTACACCATTAATAGTGAGAACGCGGGCGCCATCGTACGGCCGCACAAAGACGCCGATACCCTCGAAGTACGCCTCGAGGCCCGAACGGTTCTGGTTGGGGAAGTCATAGTTGACAAGGAAGGTCGGGAAGGCCGTACGGTCGAAAGGGGTATCAGCTAGGGTGCTGATGGAGAAGGGAAGATTCCAGCTGAATGCTGCGGTGCAGTCGGCGACGTATATAGTATGGCCGTCCTGTTCCCGGGCGTAGGCGTCTGTTACCTGCACGGGGTTTAAAATCCTGAAATCAACCCCGTACGACCGACGAGACTTACAGCAATATTGAAATCCCAGTCGGTGTGATATCCCGAACCGGAGACCTTGTGTTGAACGCCTGCGAACATTCAGTAGAAGCATCAAACACGAGACTGACCGACCTTGCAAAAGAGCCCGAATGTTCACATCATGGGGAATCAAAGGGTTTGGTGAGCGCAAAAACCATGTCTCGAGCGAGTAGTACGGGAGAGATTTTATGGCAGTATCGACAATGGCAAGACTGCTAGTCTTGTTGAACGGCACAGTGAGCTCGCAGGCATGCGCGATCTCGCTGGACACCCATGTTGAAGCTGCGGCTAGTGCACAAGGGTCGCCAGAATCACTAGAATCGGTTAATTCTGTACGCTGAGTTCGGATAGTTGAGAAATTCACATTGCGAGACTGAATCCTATGAATGCCGCTACGACGAGAGTTTTTTTGCTCAACGTGGCCATCGTGAAGGGAGAGGGGGTCGAAGGGAAACCAATGTGTCATCCCGTTGAATATTGAGTTTTTTCACGTAACAGACCATTTCGCAGGACACGAGAATGTCGAGGAAGTTGAACCTCAAGTTCGATGACACCGCGTCGTACCAAATCCGTATAGGGGACATTGTGATGGGTAGGTACAAGCCTTCTAGATCGATCGAGAAAAAGACCAGATACGACTTGCCTAGTCGTCGAACTTGAAACAGGTGGACAATCTTCCACACAGGACTTGCAGAACGCGCAAAATCAGAGTGTGATGGCGCCATAATCCAGCTCCCCGCCGGCCCGGAGTACTAGTAGGATGCACACCCTGATTGGCGCTTTGTGTGTTCAACGTCAACCAGTTAACATGATCTGATGTACAACGTTCAACCGTACCCAAGGAAAATCACGATTCGGAGCCACTACACGGATAGTGGGAATTCGGGTTTTACAGTCTCGAAAGAGCGGCCCTGGTAAAGCGCGCCGAATCGCACCTTAAACGCTTGCGCGTTGGGACACGCCCGCGCGATGTCCCGGACCGTATTTTCGCCTGCCCCACTGACAAACAGATTTGTTACGCTCCGGGATATCCATCCGATGTGTCTTTGTTTTTCCTGCTTCTCCTGCAACGCTTTGATCAGCCATGCGGGCACGTCGGCGCTGAACGAATAGTGCAGTTCTAGAGTTGTTATCTGGGATGGAAGTGCCGCGAGCCCCGCGCGCTGGAACACGTCATCGAATCCTGCATCGAGATAGTCGATGGTAAGACGGCGGAGATTCGGGGCGAGTGCGTGCGCGTCTAGATTTTCGAGGAGCTCGTCAAGCACCGCGCCCATTGGTAGGCGCATGCGGCCGTTTTTGTCGGGATGGACATCGACATTGGCAATTCGGATGCTAATGGACTGGCATGCGAGGTTGGCGGGCCGCTGCGTTATTTTCGTGGGCTTTCGAAAATGGCGCAGAAAGCTACCAATGTACGATGGCGCAGGAACCTCGGGGGATTGTACCCGAAGACGTTGGAGGAAGTGGTCGCAAAAAGCGGAGGAGGGGATGTAGACATCGCGCGACGATATGAGATCGAAAATATCCGCCCAGGTGAAATTTACAAGCGCCGAGGACCGTATGAGCGTGATACGTTCCTCGGAAGTGAGTGGCAAGTGCCAAGCAGTAAAGATGATCTTCTCCATGAGTTCAACAGGGAGTTGGGGGATGGTGGACATTGCAAGTTGAGAGGAGATTGCTTACAGTTCGTCCCTCCTTATATACAGTTCGGATATTGATTTCAACCATCCGTGAAAATTGTTATAAAAGTGGATCCTTCCGACTTGGGGGGCAGTGAGACCAAGAGGATATTGAAAATGGTCCAGGCACGACGAGCTTGCGTCGGACAAGGGGAGTAACGAGGCGGTGTTGTGCATTCCGCGGGCGGAAGATCAGGATTCGGAAGCGATCCAGTCTCAGAAACTCCAGACAGGTACTGGACCTGAGACTGGCCATGTTATAGTGGGCCACTGTCTCGGAAGAAGTAGGATCGGGTCTGGCCGGGTATTTGCCCGTATTTACGGATATCTAAACACGATCACGTGCGTCAGTTTAATCGCATTTCTGAATCTTAAATTCACGTTCTCGTTCTTTCGTACCTCCAACGATCCCTACATAAATCTGCCTCGCAGTGAGATAATAAATGACACATCTGATTACTAAAGATATCGCCTCAATTCTGAGTCTCTAATAGTAACAAGGACGGCGGGTAACCTCGGAGAAACCATACTTGGAATTACTTCGTTAAATCCTTGGAAATTCCGAGACTGGGTTATAGTTGCCAATGAGCCTTTTTGAACTACTATTCAGCAAGCTTTCAAGCGCTTGACCCTTTGCGTGCCTCCAGGCCATATTTGTCCGTGTAAATATTTCCCGCCTTTGGTGATGTGCATTCGCGGCGCGCGCGAGGCAGTTGTTGGCCAAAGTATTCGATAAAACAGAGACCGCACGTCATCCGACAAACTCACTTAGTATGGTCAGTTTTTTTGTGGGGCCTGACACTGCCCAGGATCGTATAAGTCTTTCAGTTTAAGCATCAGAAAGGTGTTGACGGTTTCAATTGTCAAATATCGAGCTGAGCACAGCCTGAGACGACCATATAAATATATGGAGATCGGTTGCACTAAAACCGTTGCCTAGAGAGGGGAATATATGATGCGACAAGTGCTGCTCTCATTATTCAGTCATATATTTCTTCGGACAGAGAACCGCCATACTTACTGATTCCAAAGTGGTCTCGAAAATTATCTAGGTACGAGGGCAGGGACTTATTGAAGATAGCTTCAATCCCACCGAGGAACCGGGTGTCAACTTGGGGTCATTATAAAGAATTACACCATGGAACCTGCCTGCAGCGTTGAACCAATGAAGTGCGAGAGTAGCGGCTATATCTTTTCCAGCTGATCAGAGTAAGGATCTCAACCCAACGGAATATGGCGCATACCCGTGTAGCTCATCTAGGATTCAAACTCAGGCGAGATATCTAACGAGGATCATGCTCAGTTTCGACAAGTCTAATCTGTCGATGAGTACAGTAGCGAAGCAAACACAGGTGAATTATTTAACAATAGCGGATGGTTTGAACAAACCACCGTTACGCGGGTGGGTCTGGTCTGTTTTTTTTTGGTGTGGAGGAGCGTGGAGACGGTTTCTCTCCCAAGTTTCTCATAAATATCCCGATTGGGATGCTAGCGGTAGTTTGCGCATGTTTGTCAAAACTCTCAACCATCCATGCATCCTGCCTTGATCCTGCCACACCTTGCAACCTACATTTGCGACCAACGAGCTGCTTTCCCCCAGAAATACGCCAATATCAGAAGCTGATCTTTCAATGGCCGTCCCATGCGAACTCGCTGTTTTTTTTTTTGTGTGTGGTGCAATTGACAGAACGCATGTCAACATCCGAATCTCGCTAAATCTCGACTTGGCGCGAGTTAAAGTTCATGCGCGTTCTAGTACCGCTGTCCGGTAGGAATCTGAGCGCCCTTCAACCTTTCATGTCACTCCAAGTCATCGAATGACCGCCGTGCGCTTCCTTAGCCTGTTGCTGCTGTCGGTCTGCGTTTTCTCTCCTTCTTCCTGTTTGCTTCATGTCCCGCTGGATAGAGGGTGATTGATCGACAGCGTGCAGTCACGCGGTTTTCCGCATTTCTGTGGAGCATCAATTGATGCGCAATCTTTTACCGAGAAAACACTGGCGCGCCATTGGTTGCCATTGGCTGCCACGGACGCTTTTAAAATCTCCTTTCGGCCCGACGACGACGCTGATTTCTTCCGAGGTTTTGGAGACTGGACTGCTGACATCGCGCATTCGAGCACGACGACCGGGATGATCCTTACTCGCAACCCGGTGGCGACATAGTCCCGGTCTGGGGAGTGCCAAGAACGCATAGGACGAACATATTAAGGTGAAGGACCAAGGAAGAGAGAGCTAGAGAGCTGTCGACATCGGGAGGGGGCAATATGTGAGTGTGCAGGTGCAATCTTATCCATAGTTCATATAATATCCATGTGGCTTTCAGAAGCTCGCAGATCTTTACATCTATGTAGTTCTCGCGAATCTCTGATGCCTGCGAAATACCTGGTCACTGGCACGGCCGCTGAACGGCATTTACTCCCTCTTCCTTCTCTTCACCCACTGCGCTTGGGTTCTACCGTCGCCTCTCCGCGACCCTCACATTCTTTTGCCGACATATTTGGGCTCTTCGCATAAACGCGCTCCATTATGCAGTCCCGGGCTTCTCGCCATCGCAGCTTGCGCGATTCTATCCAAGCAGAACTTGTGTCGCGCGACACTGCTGCTCAGCTCGAGGAAAGAGAGCCATCCCTCCTCAATCTCCCTATACCGATACCCGATATCCCTATCCCTATCGTAAAAGATATCCTCACCCTCGTCATTGGCGGTACGACAGTCAGAACAACCTCCACCTCCACCGTAGCTACTACTCATGCAACAACGCCCACGACGACGATCACAACCGATGGACCTACGACGACCCCGAGCTCTGGAAGCGGCAGCGGGTCAGGTTCAGGTTCAGGTTCAGGCTCTGGCTCTGGTTCTGGTTCTGGTTCTGGTTCTGGTTCTGGCTCAGGCTCTGGCGGCTCAGATGAGTCTCCGAGTCACTCCAGCTCTTCCCAAGGATCGTCCGATGGCCCCTCCGCCAACTTACCGTCCAATGCGAGCGCGACTGGATCGTCGGACTCGGACACTTCTGGAGGTGTTAGTGCGGTCAACGGTCCTGGGACAAAAACTGGTGGTCTCCTTGCTGCTCAGACTCCCGTGGGCAACGCCGCTCCCGATCCAGCCAACGCTATACCCACGGGCCCCACCTCAGTCGTGGTCACAGGCGGAAAGACCCTGACCGTGATTGGCTCGGTCACTTTTTCCAATGGTGTACCCACCAGCACTATTACTTCGTCGCCTGGCGGTAACGGTTCCACTGGCTCCGGCGCGACTTCCGCTGATTCGGGCGGCAAGCACGGTCTGCCTACGTTTGCCGTCGCGCTGATTGGCGTTCTCGGAGCGCTCGCTCTCATCATCCTCATTCTCCTTGGCATTCGCAGGCGTGCGTTGGCCAAACGTGCCGCTAGAAAGCAATGGTGGTCTGGTGCCGTGGTCCCCTCTGACGTATGGTCAGGTCGAGATAGCGGCGACGCTACCGCGGGCAACAGCGAAACAACGAGAAGTATCCGTTCCAGCTTCGGTACTACTTACGACCACAGTTCGTTTTCTTCCTTGGACCAATCTCGATCGATACTGAACTGAGTTTCGTTTCTCAAGGCGAAATCGTTTTCGACGACAATGTTCCAGCACTGCCACCCATGGTTGAAATTCGCGGAGGTCCCGGGATTGTCCCCAAGGGTGACAGTAGCATGCTCGGCAATGGGAACCCAATTTCGCCGATTTCTCCGATTTCTCCGTTTTCGCCTGCCCTCCCGATTCCTCTCCTCGTCTCTATCGACACCTCTCCCGTTTTTTCCGATGCTAGCCGGCGGACGTCGACGGGCAGTAACGTCAGTGCGTCCGGAGCCCAATACCTTACATATGATCGCGCAGACGGTGCAACAAACAACCAGCTCCTCACGCCCACGGCTTCATCCCCCATTTCTGTCCGCCCCTTCTCCCCTTCCGAATCTTTTGCCTTCCCCATTCCTCCCCGGGAACACCGCTCAAGCGGATGGAGCACTGTGCCTCGAATCACAGAAACGAAGGTCCCGAGCCCTCTTCCCACCGCCAGGCCCTCGGAGAACCCCTTCGCAGACGCCTTCTCTGTACCCGCCGACCCCATGTCCTCCCGCGCCTCAGCGGGGTTTGCCGCTGTTGAGACGATCTGGCGGCCTTTCGAGCAGACGCTCCAGGACGAGATAACGGTCAATGTGGGTGATCAGGTGAAGGTGATGGCGGTCTACGACGATGGCTGGGCTATGATCGAGCGGGTTGGCATGGGCAAGGGCAAGAACGGGAACGATGGTGCCGACGTAGGCCTCATCCCCATCGACTGCATGCGCAAGGCAGATGAATCCGTCTCCTCGTTCCTGGCTGTAAAAAGGGTGTCATCTGTAAATGCGACGGGCTACGCTGCGACGGCTGTTTAAGCATCGGGAGGTACGCCTTGGCGCTCATACGATTTTCCCGGAATTGACCAGTCGTTCGTAGGCGTAGGCTGCACTCGCCCTCCCGTACATCCTGCGAGACACACATACACGTTCCGTTGATCTTATACCTATCCACTTTGGCGGATGAGTCCAGTTCCCAGCGAAAGGTGCCTTTTGTACTTCTCCTTCGTCCGCACCTTTCTCTCTTTGAGAATCCTTCGCATATATACATTATTATTTCACTTATCAAATACTGTACATGCTTATTCTGCGAGTCGGTTCTTCGGCTTGCAGATTCATAGACTATACCTTCACCCTGGGCTCTTGGTTTGTAGCATGAAAGTAGCAATCTGTAGCTTCGCACTATTTGAACGAATGTTTTAACTGCTTTGTGCACGAGGCATAGTCCCTGCACATTGTAAGATATATCAGCTAGCAACAAGCCCACTGCGACGATATAGGTGCACATTGTTATCAAATCACAACAGCTCCTCCTCTTCGGCCTTCCAGTTCTTAGCCTGGTCCCAGTACCCTTTGAGCTTCTCACCAAGCAACTCCTTCGCCGCCCCGTCCGTCGGACAGCTCCGCGCATTGAACTCGCTGAACGAACGGTCGCGCAGCATGCCCTCCCACACCAGATAGCATTTGTTATCCTCCAGAGATATTGCTCCCTCTTCATCCACAGCCTTGCCCTTGCCTTTCCCGCTGGCCTCCGCGCCTTCCCCATCGGACTCGCGGTTCTCGAGGACGACCTCCTCGGCGCCACGTGGTCGCGCCGCCTCCGTCCACGCGATACGGTGCATCATGAGCCGCTTGTAGTTCTTGATGAACTTAGCAGCGCCCTCGACGTACACCATACTGAAGTGAGGATTCAAGATGCACAGACCCGTGAGGTTGAGCTGCTCCGCATTCTTGCGCACCTTCCACCGGTGCGCACGGTCGGATAAGATCTTGATCCTGTCGCAACATGTCAGTTTTTGTGCAACGGGGTGCAAGAGCGTGGACCCACTTGAAGACAGCGCCGTAGATCCCCCGCTTGTCTTCTTCGACTTTCTTGGTCTCGACCTTTTCGCGCCGCTGCTCGTCGGTGAGCTTGCGCTCAGTGTTCATCTTCTCGTGCCCATGCTTGCGCATGGCGACCTCGCGGCGGATACGCGCCTCTACACGCGTAGGGTCTTGCACGGCGTCCGACGTCAGGACCTTCATCATGTTCGACAGACGCACTGAGGGTATTGTTAGCATTAACTTTCCCAGCCATAAATAACTGACCTTTGGGCGGATCCGGCGGGATGAGACCCATAGCCACGCGGTCGCGCTTATCCTGCAGATCAGCGGCCCGCTTGAGCTTCCTCATTTTCTTTTGCTCCTGCAGACGAGAAACGTCAGAAGACTGATCATCTGAGAAGCATGGAAAACGAGCCTTCTTGGTCAACATCATAGGCTTCAGGGCAACCTTGTTCTTGTCCCCCGGTGCAGGGATGGGAATCGGGTGCTGAATGTAGATGGTAATGGGCGAGTCATGGGTCCGAATGTTGAGGTTGGCCACTCCAAGCTCAATGTCGGCATACCGTTTGTTGGGCAGGAGAGGCTGGTCCCACCATTCGGCCTCTGGAGGCGGAGGACGCTATCAAAACCGTTTAAGGTTGTGGGGCCGATGGCAAATTACAGTCTCTAACCTTGATCCCTCTTTCTATCCCCATGTCGCCGTCCAGACCAGCCTTGCGAGCACTCTCGGCGATACGTTGCTTCAGCGCCTCGAGCTGGTTATCCTGCCGCATCTGGTTCCCGAGCTGGACATATTTGCCCTTCGGATTGAAGCGGAAATTTCTGTTCGAGCGGTCCTTCGGCGCGCCTTCGAACAAAGTGGTGTCCTTGGAGGTCGATGCCGATGCATAGGGATTAATCGACTCTACCACCATGGGTGGCGGTGCGGGAGGCGGGGTGGGTATGTTACGCGTGTTCGCCTGCAAGTGTTTTGAGAAGAGAAGTAGGTCTCAGTTGTGAGTGACATACCTTGATGGATGCAAACTTGGGCTGCATGGGCTTGTACCTGTCCTTCTTTGACTGGGGTGCCGCAGGGGTCGTGTCGAGCAGCAGCGGATGGGCAGCCATCTTGAGACCGGCGCCCTGCTGGGTGGCCTCGACAGGACGCGTTTTATTACTCTTTCCAGACGAAGGCATAGACTAGTCAAAGTCAGTACAGTATTGCTTTCGAGAACATTGCATATCACCATGTATGGGTTATCTTTAACTGCGAGTCGGCGGTGGGCATCTTCGACGAGATTCTTGATGCGCTTGTTTATGGCATCGGCAGATGGAGCAGGTGAGCCAGAACCAGAGGCCGGAGTGGGCCCGCTCGACACGGTCGGTGAGTGTTTTACCGCTGGAGCAACGGGTTTCACAGGTACAGGCGCAGCGAGACCCAGCGATGGATTCTTCATCGCTGCCAATTTAGCAGCAATCTCAGCCCGCTTCTGGGCGATGAGAGCAGCTCCCGTAAGCTGAAAGTCATGAGTATGCGAGGCACGGCAAATGCAGGGCAAATGCAGGGATTGGACTCACAGCTGGGGTCGAAGATGAGCCATTGGCAGCGTTCTGAGGGCAGAAAAGGTTATAGAAGCGCGTCAGAATGATATTTAATGAGGCCAATTCACCTTGGGAGGAGAATGGAGGGAGATATTGACTCACATCGTTGTTGCTGGTAAACGAGTATAAGAAACGCGAGATACGCTAAGAAACAAGGACAGACCTTTTCAGTTTCTTGCTGCTAGACGTCTCCCCATTGCCGTCAAAGGCACGCTTCTTGTCACTCATCGTGGGCGACGACGAGCTCGAGTGTTTGGTCGTCGTCGGAAGCAGGTGCTCGCTTAGTCAGCACCATGTTTTCTCTTTCCTCCTTGTCGCGCACGCTCGCGCGACAGCAGGGAGATGCGCCCACTGCGCTGAATCCGCTCAGCCTCTTCTCTAGAGCCCGCAACAATCTAGCCCCGCGGCAGGTCAAGCACATCAAGCGGCACAAGGGCAGGGTGCCCATTCCCATCGGTGGATCGACCAAGGGCACCACACTCGCGTATGGCGACTGGGGCGTTAGAATAAAGGGCAACGGAGCGCGTCTCACGGCGAAGCAGCTTGAGACGGCCGAGGAGGTCATCAAGAAAAAGCTGAAAATCATAAAAGGCGTCAAAGTCTATCTGCGCGTCTTTCCCGATATCCCTGTCTGTATCAAGGTACGAGGAGGATATTTACGGGTAGGAAACTGTTAAGCTGGCTCTAGGGTAACGAAACGCGTATGGGTAAAGGAAAGGGGACGTTCGAATTTTGGGCTACCCGGTAAATCGACTTGCCAATCCTTGTGTGTCTGCATCTCACATCTCAACAGTGTCCCCATCGGCCGTGTTATTTTGGAGATAGGTGGTACCCCGATTCGAGAAGAGCTCGCTCGGGAAGGTTTGTCTAGGCGTCTACTGCCCGTTTTAGTTAGCTCATTGTGTCACTTCAGCTCTGCGAGTAGCGTCTTCCAAACTCCCTACCCAGATGGAGTTCATAAGCAAAAGCACACCTCCGCGGCTCGGCAACCTCGTTCTTCACCCGCCAGAACCTCCCCGGACACGGTTGGAGCAGCCCCCTCCCTCGCCATCTGTAGATTCTGCTACCCAGCCAAGTGTATAATTTTTCGCCCCTTCAACATAACTACTCTTTTCTTGTTCTTGTGTCTGAAGCCTTTGAAGCCCGATTGTCACTCCGTCTAACCACAAGAGCGTTTCCCGCTACTGGAGCGTCTGTCAAAGAGACTGCTCCGACACTCACCATCCACACAACATATTTTTCCTTTGGTTCCGATTCTCGATACGTCGACTTGCAATGAGTACTCCTTATGCTGACTTCCTCCTGAACGATCTCAAATTTATCGTCTTAAGTTTTATAGGTATCGCTGGTGTCTCGCGCCCAAGTGCGCCCGCCGCCGTATTGTTAAAGAATTGCGTAAAATACATTGAGTCAGTGGTAATATCCGGTGAGTACATATGATAGAGATGCAATGAGTGTTGTGCCAATAAATACGAACCCGACCTCCCCCAGAATATAAGTAGAGTCGCGCCAGGACAAGCGGACGTGAGCGGGATATATTCAATCGCGAACCAGAAGATTCTGCTCTTCCCACACCTTGCAGCCGAGCCCTGCAACACCGTCAGTATTTCATTCATGAGTTTGACGTGTACGCACCACCTTTGCACCGGTACTTGCCGCCCTTGTGCTCAAAGTCCGCGCCGCAGGTGTAGCAGAACTGGACGTGTGTCAGCGAGGATTTCCTGCGTACTGGAATCAAGAAAACGTACGTGGTGCTTGCAGACACATGTAATGTGACTGGGATCGAAGGTCAGATAGTTGAAACATACACACGCTTGGTTTACTCACTTGCATCCAAACTAAGTACAAACCAAATCAGCATTACGAATCGAAGAAACATCTAATTAACATACCTTCAGCTCGACCATGGCGGAACACTGAATTTTATGGGCCCATGAATCAATTTCGGTTCAATTGGGAGATAACGGACCAAGACGCACCTTTGGACAACGGCGCCACTTCTCCTGCTTCGCCAAATTAGCAAAAGCCACGTCTTCCGGAGCCCGTTCGGTCATCGGCAGTGCCTGGTACATTGCGCATGTCAAATCTACGGTATTGTTTCAGCTGGAGCGCGATGACGAGCAGCAGCAGCACATACTCTCATGCCAGATCGACTTGCAGGATTTGCACAAGGAGCATCTACACCGTGGACACTGTTCGCATGGTCAGCAAAAATTATACAAGATGCACGGATGGGCACCGACCTGAACAAGCGACTTAGCGTGCTCGACGCCGCTCGGAGCTGGCGCAACATCGTCTGCGTCGAATGTCTCGTCGCAGCCTCTATGTGGACTGTGGCCATTCAGAACCCGGTACAGAAAGAAAGGAGTCAAATAAACGTACCAGTATATGAGGTTGAGTGAGGACAAAAACCGTGCATGCGCCCACTCGTCCATGTTAGACTCGCCGAGACAAAGTCGTGCGGTCATGTCGCTGATCTCCACCGGATTCTCTCCAGGCTTGACCTGGCATGTCTGGGCCGCACGTCAGTCGCTGTCAACGGACGCGACAAAAGCACATACTGGACATGATATCGGGAACACAGCGCGTTTCCCGGGCGTGGCGGTAGGAGGTGATTTTAGAACGGTTCCGTACGTCGTAGGGTCAAAGGCGATATTGAGGCTGTGGTAGATTGCCTGCGCTAAACACGGCTGGAGTCCACAGTAAGCCACAACTCCTGACGTGGATGTGAAAGGAGTCACCCCGCAGAAGTAATGTTTACAGCTTGCGAGCTGTATGCCGTGTATTACCTGCTTGCGTGGCGCCCGCTTTGGACGTGGCCCAGCCACAGGGATTTCTGCGATGCTGTTCTCATCCTCGTCGTCGTCCGAGTCCGAAACATCCGAAATCTCTGCAACCATCCGGTCGCTGAAGGAAAATAAGATTCAAATAACTCATGATACGATTTTTAGAATGAACCTCTTCGTGCGCTGCCAGGGGTTGACAGAGATCTGGCAGTGTTTGAAGCAGACAGAACACTTCGGGCCTTTGGGCTTCGCCTTGACGGCCGCTGGCGACGGACAGTTGAGAACGAGGATACGTGTTTTGCGGAGATTAGACGCTTACGAGCACCAGCATCCGCGCTAGCACGCTTCTCTGCAGCTAGAACACGCGCCTCTGCCGCCTTCAACGCGAGTTTGACAGGGTCAGTCCGGTCGTCGTACTCCTTCATGAATTCCTTCATAGCTTGGGAGCCTGGGGGCTCAAAATTCCCCGACTGAATGGTCGTGTGAGCAGTTGCCACAAGCGCCAATAATATGAAAGCCGCAAGTGCATACATTGGACATGCAGTTTCCCATTGTGGGGCCCAGAAACGCAAAAGGCTCGCTAGTAGTGGCGAGGGTCAAAACAAAAGAGGAGGGAGGGAAGGCGTTCCGGGTCGACCAGGGCAGAATATAAGGCTCCGAGTCACGAGAAGTTGACACCGCCAACAAGAGGATTCAAAAAAGGCATCTTTTGACGACGAACGTGCCTCGTTAGGTCCGAAAGCGGTGAAGATAATGACTGAGGCCGGTAGCGCGTCGTAAATCGCGGGTTGCAAGCTGACGCAGGTTGAAGCTGTTGAAATAAATGTGGACCCGCAACAGTGCTGCACCCCTGCTTTAAATTTGGATGAGGATAATGAAATCACAGAAGAGCGTTTGCCGGCCCGCTTCTGTGCGCTTCTCCGATCATTCCAAATATGGGTTCTCTAAAGTTCAAGCTTCGAGCTCAAATTCAGGTCAGTATTTTGGCACTTTTCGCAAAATTCTATACAGTGGGCGGTGAGATTTGGGTCTCGTTGTGGTCCGGTGATTCGGAGACTCCCACGATGTGAATTACTGCGAACACTGCCCAATTCGCTGATCAAACGTGCAAGCCTGCCATATGTAGCGGTATCGACTGCAGTGTAGAGATGCCTGTATCAGCCACGCCAAACGCCATTACTTATCATAGGGGCTACCCACACTCCACCTCACGGGACAGTATCTTCCATTTGAACTGAAATAATATGAAAGATAAAAGACATACGATCCGGTTTCAAATTCAGTATCTCTTTGTGCGACGAGAGTTTGGGTGAAGTTGAGAAGAGCTCAGTCCAGGTTGGTTGAATGATTAAAATGAAAAGACCTGAGATTAACCTCGAGTCATAAATAAAAACCCAAGTGCAGATAATCATTACGGAGTCCGGACACTTAGAGGGTTGTTCAAAAGCGGATGATATCCGGTTGCGTCCGTACCGATGCAAATCAACCTCGGGTCTCCACATTTCTAAAGATAACGAACGTGCCTTTTGCCAAGGCGAGATTGGCAAAAACCGCTCATTACGATTGACGTAGGGTTGTAGATTTGCATGTCGCTGAAGGTCAATCCTCCTATTAGTGCTAGTGGTGTTGTCGAGAAGATGTATTGGATGAGACCGGGTTCAACATGGGTTGCGAAATGAGATCACAGCAGAGTTTGTTCCGGTCGATCCTCAATGACAGCCAGCGCTTTACCCCGAATTTAAACCTGGATTCTCAGGATAAACCATTTCAGTTGGTTTCCTGTGATAGCGAGCTAACAACAGATGGACCCACAAGTCAAGCTTTTGGTTTGTTGGCACGGGTCTAGTCGGAAGGCCCGGATCATTACGGTACACAGCCACCTCTTGTTGCAATTTTTTCAAAAAAAATCCCACCCTGCCCTCGCAGCCTTGACCACAGAAGTATGTCCCAAAAATATGCGATATCATGTATCTGAAAGAGGCTTCTGGCCATCGAAGCGACTGGTTAAATGGGGGCGAGGACTGGTTGTAGTGCTGTCCAAATACGAATATAATACGCCGACCACCGTATCATATTCATATCCATATCATATTCACCAGATTCACCATATTCATATTCAAAGGGTTGAATATGAATATATTTTGAGTATATTTGAATATATTCGACTAATCTTTATATGCAGAAATAACAGCAGATACTGTTGGTAGATAGATGCAGTGCATTCAGGGAATGATTCGTAATGATTTGAGGGCCATAGAAGACTTCTGGAATGAGCAGAGCGGAAGTTGAACATGAATACCCTGGATCAAAATGTTTTTTGATGGTCCCAAAAGGGGTATAAGGTCCGGGCAGCAACTCTTTAGCAGTGAGTTGTGCCTCACCATCCTCTGGGGTCATTTTTCATTGTTTTGGATGCATGGAAGACCACTCACAGCCCAACAAGCAGCCATAAAACAGGAAAAAACACAAGCTGTACCATATTCAACCGTATTCAAATATATTTGTATTCATATCGTATCGTATTCATATTCAACGATGAAGCAAGAGGCCATATCGTATTCATATTTCGTTGAATATATTCAAAATATATCGAGCGTATTATATTTTTGGACAGCACTAACTGGTTGAGTTCAACATTCAAGTCGGGTCTTGTCCGTCACACAACTACAACAAAAACAGTTGAGAAAATCAGAAGACAGCAGAGGGAATACAGTATACAACATTTCAGTTAGTACAGTTAGAGAAATAGTAACCAATGAGATGGGCTTGAACACAATGAGTCGTGCTGAGTCTTTAGAGGACCCGACCGCGGCGACCCGGAGTTTCGATAATTTTTAGTGGTATCATTACACATGCGGAAGGCCGCCGTTGTGCTCCTCCCAAAAGCGCGGAGATGGTGGAGTGAGTGGTGAGTCGAGTGGGCCGTACATCCCATGCCTACGTTGGGAGAGGAGGTGAGTGTCGATGAATCGAGGAAGGGCTGAGATGGCAGTGGGGTGCCAACTCACCTGCGGTTCGCGGGAATGTCCCACGTGTGTTTGCGAATGTCCCCGGTAGGAGAGTATAGCGGCGAGGGCCCGGGGGAGGCTTGGTACATGAGACATGTGAGATCTGGAACAGCGATCAGATGTGCATCCCCCAAAAAAAAAGTATGTGCGCCAGACCTTCGTGCCATACGGCCTTGCAGGCCTTGCAGAGGGATCGTTTACAATGCGGACACTGTTTGCTTTTTTAAATGGGCTTGAATGAGGGAGATTTGTGAGACGAACTTGTACACGGTTCCTCGAATATGCGGGGCTCTCAGGAACGGCATCGTCGGCGTCAAAGACCTCGTTGCAGCCAGGATGTGGACTGCAGGCAATGATCTCAACGGTCGTTGAATTTGACAAAGGGAAGAAAAACATACCAGTATATCAGGTTGAGCGTCGACAAAAACCGTGCATGTGCCCACTCGTTCATGTTCTTTTCACCCAGAACTAGCCTCGCGGTGGTGTCGCTGATTTGTGTTGTCTTGCTGCGACAGGTCTGCGGGTTGTGTTAAACACGCGCGCGCGGTAAAAAATGAACGACCCACGGGACAAAATACGGGGAACTCGGGGCGCCCAAGGCCAGGTTCGTTAAGCGTATATGATGGCAGTTTATCACCGTACGTTGCGGGGTCGAAAGCCATATCGAGGCTGTGATAAATGGTCTGTGCTAAGCACGCCTGTTCAACCGATCAGAAGGTACGAATGTCGATCGAAATTAGGAAATTACCCCGCAAAAGACGTGGTTGCAAGGGATAAGCGCGATTCCATATGGGACCGGTTTAGGGCGATGTACATCCGTAACCTTTGAGACCATGAGGTCGCTGGTAATAGATGTTTGTTTGTTGTATAAATTTGGTAATGTTGGTTCAACTTTACCTTCGGGTACGCTGCCATGGGTTGGGACATATGTGGCAATAAGCAAGGCAAATAGCGCACACCGGCATTCCAGGACTGGGTCCTGGCATATCGGGGGCTTGTGATAAAGCTTCAGACGACGCAGATTCCCAGGAAAGATTGAACGCTTACGCGTAACAATCCCAGAAGACAACGTCTCGGGGAAAAGACGCTCTCGGGTAACGGTTTCGACACTGCCTCTCTCGGCAATAACAGCACGCTGCTCTGCTTCGCGCGCCTGTTCCTCCGCCTCGCGGACGCGTTTCTCAGCAGCCTTGACCGCTTGCACGACCCGTTCCGACTCGAGCTGCTGATCGTACACATTGATGAAATCCTGCAACGCCCGTGCGCCTGGCTGCTCAAACTTGCCTTCCTGATGGGTCGTGTGAGCCGTCACCGCAGCTGACGCGGAAGACAAAAGATGGATGGAATGGAGAGGCGCACATTGTTCATGAAGGCTTTGTATTTTTTCAGCATCCTGGAGGCGAGAGCGACCGACGAAGGCGCAGTGGCATCGATGGTGGGTGCCTGGAGTCACGAGAAAATGTAGGCGCCCGAGAAGACCTTACTTAAAACACCGTAGTGTGCGACGAACGTGCACTGTTACGTGCATGCCCTGATATGGCGATTTGAAGAGAGAGAAACATACCGAGATGTAGGTGTGGGCGGACAGAGGGCCAAACATTATCCTGCGCCACAGAAGGAGAGCAACAAATTGGTGACGAGTAACCAAGGTCAGGTAATCCGGAGTGAGCTCGAACTTAGGTGGAAGTTGATGCAAGCAATTGACCGCATCATGCAGATCATTCACCTATGCTTGGTTGAACATGGTTGCACATTGTAATCTCTCAAATCTGCCTCCCTCATGTTGAGCTTGGGAAGAGAAAGGTTCGTCCAAGTTTCTCCTTCAGATTCTCGGATCCTATGTCGCCGCGGAAGCAAACTTCAAGCGTCGATAGCACTTTCCTGCACATCGCGAGCTGCTTATAAGGCTACATCGCAACGAACGTTCCGCGCCACATTAAAGAGTTAGTGTTTGACTCTTCTGGTTAATCATGGCGGCCTTGAGAAAGGTTATAAGGATGAATGAAAATGGTTCAAAATGAATGAAATGCTAGGTTGGTTCAAGGTTCATCAATTAGTTGCCACATTTCGGCCGGCTGCCAGATATTTCGAGGACGCGATGTCGTTACCCCCGCGAGTTCCTGGATGGTTCCTCTTTACTCACGCCAGGCTGTAGGAGGCTGTAGGTTCCTTTAATTTCCGTTGTGCTTCTTCGTGTTGCAAATTGTGCACGTGAGCGCGTCTGGAAGCAGCGTCGTTACCGATCACGTCATAGTTTAAATGCAGAGATCCAAAGAAAAGTCGGCGCTCGTTATCGTGATGTGAAAATCTGAAAGTGCACAATGGTCTTCACGGAAGATTTCAAAGTCGGCCTGTCACAGTACCCAGAGTGTAGAATGAAGTCCACGAATGGCGGGTTCGAGGTTATCCGACTCTTCGATAGCATCTCATCTTCGCGTCCGCAGTCGTTCGTCTCAAAGCTGCATGTTTGCTGCGCAGATTACAAAGTGTACAGAAGAAAGAAAGGTCCAGGGTATGATCCGAGATTAATTCGTCGTCGCTCCGTAATAGGCTTGCGGCTGGCCCTGTGCAATCGGCTCATACGTGCCGTTTCCGGTGTCTGAGCGACCACCATCAGTATGGAGTGAGATGCAAGCCGGGGCAGAGGTACTCACAGCGGAAACCGCCCATGCCATAGCGCTCCTCCGCCTTCATCTTCTTGTAGATCAACCAAAAAGCGTGAATGTGTCCAGGGATGTAACCCAGGCTGCAATGTTGTCAGTATTGGGTGAGAGAACGAGCGAAAGAGAAAAAGAGCGCGGATGTAGTGATTGGATGGGAGAAAGAGAGTGGTGTGCTGTAGCGAGTGGATGGGAGAAACGTACATGGTGAGGAGGATGTTTATGAGGAGGTCGCAGCTGCAGCCGGTGATGAAGGCAGCCGCAGCAGGGGGAAAGAGAATGGCGACCTTTGATTCATTAAGTCAGTTTCTCAAGTAATACGCAACAAGCACACTGACGAAGATGAGGAGAACGTCAGAGCCTTTAACCATTGTGAATTTGTTGCGAGTGGGTAAAAGTGGTTTGAGATGGTGGTGGTAAGAATTCAAGGTTAAAAGGCGCTCGTGGTGCCAGTTGATTGTGACGTATAGTCATGTGACATAGTACAGCCACCCTCTCACGTGTGCCAAAATTTTCTGAGTAGAGTCATTTGAGTGACTCGTGTATGCGACGTTTTGTTCGACCTCTCCCACCGTCACTAATCCGTGCTAGTCCTCGAAATTACACCCTTTTGAACGCGTCTTTTCTGCGAGCAATGGCGACAGAATCTACTGGAACCCATAAGGACCCCGTCACTGGCGAGATGATCTCCAAGACGTTAGTATAATCTTCTGGGGCTGCATTTGGTGCTTAACAAGAGCTCAGGGAGCTCAAGCGCCGTGAAAAGGCCCGGGCGAAGGAGGCCAGCAAGGCCAGCAAGGCCCCACCACCTCAGGCGGCTGCAGCACAGCAGGCCAAGCCTGCAGACGATGATCTGAGCCCAAATGTAAGGAATCGCATTTTTTGCACGCGATTTCGTGCTGATTGACTTGTTGCAGCAATATTATGAGCTCCGATCGCGTCAAATCCTCCATCTCAAGGAAACCCAGCAGCCGAATCCCTACCCCCACAAGTTCCATGTAACACGCTCGATCAGCTCGTACATCGATACATACGGCCCAGAGGGAAAGATCCTGCCCGGAAACAAGCTTGAGAGCGTGCAGGAATCTTTGGCTGGTCGGGTACACAACATCCGAGCGAGTGGTGCCAAGCTGGTATTTTACGATCTGCATGGTGAGGGCAAGAAGGTCCAGATCATGGCCAGTCAGCAGGATGCCGCCGATCCCGACTCATTTGTTGCCACCCACGAGCTCTTCAAGCGAGGAGACATCGTCGGTGTTACCGGCACCCCTTCGCGCACCAAGAAGGGCGAGCTCAGCATCTCACCCTCCTCCATCACCCTCCTCTCCCCCAATCTCCACCAACTGCCCTCCTCTCACTTTGGGTTGAAGGACCAGGAGACGCGGTATAGGAAGCGCTACCTCGATCTCATCCTCAGTGACAACACCCGCCGCCTGTTTGTCACGCGCAGCAAGATCCTCAATTACATCCGCCGCTTCCTCGATGACCTTGGCTTCATGGAGGTCGAGACGCCCATTACGTCCCTCCTCGCGGGGGGCGCGACCGCCAAGCCGTTCGTCACTCACCACAACGACCTTGATCTCGACCTCTTCCTTCGCATCGCGCCTGAGCTCTACCTCAAGCAGCTCATCGTCGGCGGGCTTGACCGTGTGTACGAGATCGGGCGTGTGTTCCGTAACGAGGGGATTGACCTCACGCACAACCCCGAATTCACCATCTGTGAGTTCTACATGGCCTACGCGGACATGGAGGACCTCATGGATATCACCGAGGCGATGGTCGAGGGCCTCGTCAAGTATCTCACCGGCGGCACCACGATCACCTACCACCCGGACGGAAACAAGGGTCAAGAGGACGCGCGCGAGCTGGTACTCGATTTCAAGCGCCCTTGGAAGCGGTACGACATGATCAACACGCTGGAGGAGAAGCTGGGCGTTACGTTCCCGCCTGGTGAGACTCTTCACACCGCGGAGACCAATGTCTGGCTGCGCGATCTCGCGAAGAAGGTACTGTTTTGGTCATCATGTCGGCTGATTCGCTTACCTTCTTGTAAGCACAACGTCGACTGCAGCGAGCCGCGGACAAACGCCCGACTTCTGGACAAGGTATGCCTGTTAACATTCCTTTATGGTCTTACCTGATCGTCCTGCAGCTCGTCGGAGAATTCATCGAGCCGCTTTGCATCTCCCCTTCGTTTATCGGTGAGCATCTAGATATGTATGTGCAACGAACCCGAAATCTCACCTGTATTCGTTCAGTTGGGCACCCGCAAGTAATGTCACCCCTCGCCAAGTGGCACCGCTCGCGACCCGGGCTCTGTGAGCGCTTTGAGGGCTTCATGTGTGGCAAGGAGTTCTGCAACGCCTACACGGAGTTGAACGACCCCTTCGAGCAGCGCTTGCGCTTTGAGGAGCAGGTTCGTTCAAGCTGCCCTCTTTCTCACTTTTCTTCGACTGAGAGACTCTTCCTTCCAGGTACGGCAAAAGGACCAGGGCGATGACGAGGCCCAGGGTGTAGATGAGACCTTCATCGATGCGTAAGAGAACTCCCCGTTTGTGTTACCTTGACTCACGACATCCAGTCTTGAGCACGGTCTTCCTCCCACTGGCGGGTGGGGATTGGGCATCGACCGCCTGGTCATGTTCCTGACTGACTCTAACAGTGCGTTTCCTCTCGATTTCTCTTGATCCATCTAATCAGTCGCCTTCGCAGACATCAAGGAGGTGTTGCTCTTCCCGGCCATGAAGCCGCTGGAGAATGCACCGGCGGAGCCCATGGTAGTCCCGTCCTAAAAGCTATTTAGAGTAGTTTGTATGTTTAGAATAGGGTGTTTAATTAGTCATCCAAATTGCTTTGTGACAAGTTTGTCGGTTCGGAACATCCTTACACCCAACCACCATGTCAAGTCCTTCGACTTCGACTTCAGCGCCCTTCGTCGCAGAGGCTGGACGGACACCTGGATACACGCATGTTGTGCTGATAACTACGGGGAGCGTCGCGTCAGTCAAGGCGCCGCTGATAGTGGAAGAGCTGCTTCGTGTTTGTCGCGTTGCTCGCACCCTGAGTCCGAGGTTTTCATCCTACATAGTAGTATGAGAATGTCAAGGTCGAGGTCGTCGCGACCAAGCCCTCACTGGTGTTCTACGATGCAGATGCGATTAGGAGAACCGGCGTGCGAGTGTGGACAGACGCGGACGAATGGCCCGTGCGTGTGCTACCACCATTTTCTCGCGACGACCTCAGCAGGGTTCCAGGTGGCGTACAAAATCGGGGACCCGATTCTGCACATTGAGCTCCGCCGCTGGGCGGACATCGTCCTCGTCGCACCCTGCTCAGCCAACACGCTGTCCAAGATCGCGCACGGCACATGCGACAACTTGGCAGTATGCAATTGCGCCGGTCTCTGGTGAACTCACTGGCTGAAGCTATACGTTAGACATCCCTCATGCGGGCACTGGCGCCGACCACTCCGACATACATCTTCCCCGCTATGAACACCCTGATGTACGAGCACCCACTCACCGCGGAGCACCTCCGCATCGTGCGCGACATCGTTGAGTACAACGTCGTCGGACCCATCGGGAAGCTGCTTGCATGCGGGGACATCGGTTCGTGCTGCTTGCCAGGTTCTGTTCGCTTATATTGACTCCGATGGGATTCAGGCATCGGCGCGATGACAGAATGGCGCGACATTGTGAAGGTGGTGGTGGACCAATTCGAGCTAACCCTTAACGAGCTCGATGTGGTGCGTATATCCAGTGTTCGGGTGTTACCAGAGCCATAGACGCTCGGCGCCTCAGTGCCGCATAAAATATCTTCCAACTTTCACTTCAAATGATGCTTACCCCACTGTACTTGGAAATGCACCGCCTCGGCCTGCCTCGCCCACCTGCCAATTCCCGGAACTATCTACTCCTGTTTCCTTTGGAAATTAGCATGCCACATGCAAGTGTTTCCGAATTCAAATATTTTCCACCTGGCTGGACCCACGTTTTTGCCTCGATTTGGAAGCCTATCTCAGTGTCAAAGCGTTGTTTCCGAGCCATCAAAGAAGCAAAGCATTCGGACGTAATGGACATTGCGGATACAAATGTTAGTAGCTACCGATAATTAGATGAATAAGAATGAAGCGCTATTGTACAACAGGGAAACGAATGCGATGTGTACCGAACCGGTCCGATTTACAGTATGTTGGTAGCAGTGAGTGCGTTGAGCAAAATAACTTCGCGGACTGGGAACAGCGTTAAATACGGGCAGTGTGGGGAGTGTGCGCACTCACTGTCATTTATGACGACGGATGTTGCTTTCGTATCCTATAAGAAAGATCAATCAGGCGGCGCAGATGGTGGCGCTAGAAGGACGACGAACAATCGCGCAAGTGACATGTCGGTGCATCTTGCGCTTGCGTGGTGAATAGGTCTGATTTATTGTGGCGAATGCGTCCGACAGATCTATGGGCGACAAGTCAACACCCGCCGGACGACTCAGTGGCCTCAGAGCACCTACATTTAATAACCTCTTTGGGCTCGTTTGGTTTATTTCGAAACGACGTGACATGCTCTGCAAATCGAATGCCAGATTGGATTTTGCGCGTAAGGATGTCGACTTTGTTCAGGAACTGGATAGATAAGAGTTTGGTTAGGCGCATGTTTGCTTTTCAAAACGGAACCTAACGCACGAGAATGAATTCGACAGACATAAGCAGTTTATTGCTGCATATGGTCCGCCAGAGTTTCAGAGAGTCCGCCTGAAGTTCATTAACGCACGGAAGGAACGAATGGAGAAACCGACGTACCAGTCGATTAACGGAAGGGTTTTCGGCGAGCGTTTCATTGAATGCTGATATTGGAGCTAGGAAAAGTATCACATGTACTGCAAGTTGTCAGCATCAAGCCTCTGGGCAGCCTCACGAGTACCATCATCAAAATAGGCCGCCCACTGTAACCGTTGACTTGTTGACCCGCCCATGTCGTACACAGTCCACGACTTCATATTCTCGTTCCCTGCTAGAAAATGTTGAGAAAAAAATGGAGGCCGAAAGCGGAATGAAGTCGCGCCTGTTTCGAGATGAATTATATGCTCTTCTGGGCCGACAGTGTGCACCCTTGCGCGCAGAATATCGTCTAATAGGTGTCAATCACTATGTGATTAGCGGGAGAAAACACAAAAACTCACCTGACGTTGGTATGTAGTCGTCCTGACATATTCTCTGTACCTCATTCAAAAAGCTACCCCCAAGTATTAGCGACCAAAGCTTGAGAAAATAGAAGGGCTTACAAGCCGGACTGCTCCTGGAGTGTTATCTCGCGGTCCTTGAGGCCTTGCTGGACTTCCGGTGCAGCCCAGAGCGTCATAATATCCGCCGCACATGCACTCAATATCCGCCGTGCCTGCATCTCCTCCGACTTATCGTATCGGTCCGGCGATGTTGAACCGCGTCGGAAACGTAGGAATGCCGTCCATCCGGAGCCAGAGCGGAGAGAAATTTCGGACGCTTTAGCTGGGTGATACCGGTCGGCCTCGGATGGTTCCTCGGGTGGTCGCGAACCAGCAATGCGGTTAGAGAGGCTCTCCTCTACCTGCCGTAAGGGAGCCAAACTTATTGACAATCGCCGCAGCTGCCCGCTCAATGCGCTGTCTGGCGACGAGGGCTGCTCCGCGCTGGCGTATGTGCTGGGATGTCGGATGTCCAGCAGGCCCAGCACGAAGTTGACGGACCGTACGAGATTGAGGTGAATTACAGGCCGCCATGCCTCGGCCTACGGCGGCACTGTCAGAATAAATGAATTTCGCGCGGAGAGAGACTGTGTTTTACCTCGGCCTGGAAGGCCTTGGGGGCGAAATGGAGCTGAAAGTTCTTCAGAATGGTCGATTTTCCAGATTCTGCCTGACCTGGAGTGACAGTCGGAACTGAAGCTCCCTCTGAGAAGAAATAGCACGCACCTAGCAGCAGAATCTTGGCATTGGCGGGGCGTTTTCTTTGTTCGCGTTCGACAGCTAGGCTTTCATCGATAGCATTGCTAACCTGGAAAAAATGCCGGCGTAAGAGTCAGAAATGAACGTGATATTTGACATTGACGGACGCGTTTTGCCTCGCGTTCAGCCTCTAGACGAGTCAGTTTTTCTGCCTCCGACTCCGCCGCTGGAGGGAGTGGAGGCCAGACATTGCGCCGTGGGGGCAGCATTGGTAGGTAGGAAGAGCAGTCGGAGACATGGGGTTTTGGAAATGGGGATATTTATGGCGATCATCCAGTAATTGGCCTGATGAACACCGTATAGCGACGCCACAGGGTCAGCATACCGAACACGAAACAGTCCCGGAAGGAGTTGATGGTCGACAGATAAGAGCTTCCGGATAGGATACGTTGCGCATGCGACATAAAAATGGAGAATATCCAGACATGTGAATTCCTCGAATTCCTATGGATTTTAGATGGACTCTATGCGCAGCGAACAGTAGCATTTCTGGTGCTGCACAGAGAAAAAAAACACGGAGGCAGTCGGTATGCATCATTCCTCCAGCGCTAAGCTCATTTCGGTGGGTGTTTGGTGAGTTCTTGCAATATGCTGACTCAGCCTCCACCGTAGCAACCACCCGGTCCGGAAAGCCTACCGAGATTTCGGACAAGAAAAAACTCCAAACCCGCCCAAATGCAGGATACTTCCTATTCCAATTGTCCACTTCAGTCTCTTCCTGTCCACTACGATGGGGCCCGATTCCACCGCATTTTGTTCGCATTTTCAATGTGTACACAGCAGATGTTTGATTTTGTGGACAACTTTCTCACCGCTACGCCGTCCCAAAATAGCGGCATCCAAGGACCTACAAATTTCGAGCGCCATGGCTCAGTTGGGGTGAGCGTGGCGAGCTAAAGTTGGGGTTAACATACCTCACACACTTCAAGATTATCTTATCAGGACCTTGGCAGGGCTCGAGTCTCGAGCCTTCGGACCGGCCTTCACAAAACTCCGCGATGTCCGAATGTCAATTTTAGTGCCATCAGATGCCGTACTGACGCGCTCCCGCCTCCGGTGCAATTTGTCCACGTCCCTAGACTCCCTACCCACGCGACATTCATTCTTCACGTCTCCGGCAAAGCGTAAATCCAGCGCTGACCGAGAGTCGAATTTGTCAATTTGAACTCATTAGGCAGCATGGCATCACTTATCACAACGTCACGTGCATCGCTTGTCTTTTGGTTGAACTTGGTTGAACCAGAATCACAGAAACCAATTTGGACCACTGTAGGGTGTGCGCACTGTGCTCATGTGGACTCCTGCGTCTCAGAATCTCGGCGATTCCTTACGAATGTCATCTACAGCTGTGAGCTTCCCGAACCTCCAAGCGTCACCTGTCCTTCTAATACTTCGGCATCTCACGAGGATGCGTACACACAGTGCCACCTACTCACCACCTACGCCCCCACCATGGCGATTCAGGCCATCCTCTTCCTGTTCAGTGGCCTATGTGCGCAATTTGGAGCTGGATACGCGGCCCCCTCAAAATATCCGTCGCAACCACTTTCTCTGGCGACTCTCTTCAACAATAAGGCCGCTACCGCTCCACCGAGCTCCCATGGCTCTCTCGCCAACTTTGACGGTGACGGCGGTGCCTATGATAGTCAATTCCTACCAACGGGCTCGTGGGAGTACGACGGGTTGACCGTGGGTTTCTCGTCGTCCTTGCCGGTATACGTGTCCTCAACGCCTTCCAGTTCGCTCTCCCAGCCTCGTGGGACAAAAGCAATGACAACGTTCTCGCTAATGGCCAAGTGCTCCGCCTCCAGAAACCGACCTTTGCCCACGAGCTCCATTTTTTGTACGCTGGTGACGGAACGGGTTGTGAGTATTGTCCTGGCATCGAGACATAGAAGCTGAGTTAGTCGCAAGCTCCTGCCCTGTCGGTTTTCAGGCTCAAATTTGCCGATGGTTCCTCCCACGAGGTTGACCGTGAGTTCAAAATTCTGAACGGTGCGCTTTTTGTACCCACTTCGATGCAGTTTATGCCAAAAATTGGTGGGTCTGGGCCACCGTCAACCGGGCTGCAATCATTACGTATACAGTCTCATTTCAATCTATGTGTCCCAGCCTAACCTTCTATGCATAGTCCATTCCACTTTGAGAGAGGCGGCAAGAACTTGAACGCCACCAACATACACCAATGGTCGACCTCTGTGCCCTCCGAGTCGCCCCTCGAGAGTATCACGTTCCCACCCCGGGCGACTAGTGACCGCATGCATGTCTTTGGCTTGTCTATCACCCCTTCAACCACAAACACAACTGCTGGTCCCGCCCTTGTCGTCCGCCGCGCGCGTTTCACCACTCGCTGGAACGACATCGACGGGGTGCGCGCGCAAGCCGTAGAAGTGACGCTCGCGAATCTACTTCCGAGCAGTTCGCAGTCGCGCAACACATCCGTCACCGCTCCACACACGATCGAGCTGGTGGGGTCTGGGATACAGACGGTCGCTCCTGGACTCGTCAACCGGCTGGTTCCTGCAGACCAAGTGCGCGTCGACGTGTTTGTGACGGGGAGCCAGCCCAATGGAAGCGCTGTTGTCCAGATCCGCGACTCCGCGGGGAACGTCGTCGCGACGTCGCAAGAATGGCCGACCAGTCCGCTGATCGAGAATTGGACCCCCGACACTGAGTCGCTGAGCATGCATGAGACGCCGGCGTGGTGGAACGCGGCCAAGTATGGTATCTTTATCCACTGGGGCGTCTACAGCACGCCTGCTTGGGTAGGGCAGATATTCAGCCAACGTGCGGTTTCATTCTGAATTTTAGCCAGGCGCCTCCGAGTCGGTACGCCGAGTGGTATGAGTACGTGTTGTTCGGTTCTGTCCACAGAAAGTATAGTATCGGTTAACCACAACCCTCACACAGCTGGGATATCCGACAACCACCAAATTCGAGCAACCCAACCTGGGAGCACCATCTTGAGACCTACGGAAAGGTATTTTGAACACTGTTTGATCAAGCTTTTGAGTGCACCGTGTTAACAAGTGGGTAGGACGTCATCTACGACGACTTCATCCTCGATTTCACCGCATCCAAGTTCAACGCAAGCGCCTGGGTTGATTTGTTCGACAGGGCTGGTGCCAAATATTTCGTGCTTGTCACCGTGCGTTCTTCGCGTATTACATATGTTAATTCTTACCAACAGAGAGCAAAACAGAAACATCACGACGGGTTTGCGCTCTTTGATACAGGTACTTGAGTTCGCATTCTCTTTATGCTGAGGTTCACTTAGTACGATAAAAATAGGCAACACGACGAACAGAAACAGTGTGCAACTGGGTCCCAAACGCGATCTCGTGGCGGAGCTGCTTCAGACAGCCAAAACAGAGAAGCCCGACATGCATCGCGGAACCTATTATTCTCTACCTGAGTGGTAATTCTTTTCTAGTTTTTAATCTCTGTTCAAGTACAATTTGGTCAACAATTTTCCCAGGTTCTCTCCCGATTATGCGAAATACGGATTCAGCTCGTGGCCCGGTGGTCTCGCACACAATGCATTCAACGTATCACCCGTACTGGAGGTATGTATTCAGCCTCTTCGCCTTCCAGTGTCCCCTATAGACAATCATCTATCTCAGCCATACACCGGACGCTTGAATATCAGTGACTATATCGAGGACCTGCAGTTGCCGCACATGATAGATCTGGCTGTAACATACGACACGGAGATTATGGTGCGTCGATGCCATGATTTTGGATGATGCTCTGAGACATTTGCTTATTTCAGTGGTGCGATATTGGCGGCCCGAACAGTACGCCCGAATTCGCGGCGACATTTTACAACCATGCAATGGCCCAGGGTCGGCAGGTTACATTGAACGACCGTATGCAAACAATTGTTCGCCTGCAAATTTTCTTACATTCAGACCAGGATGCGGTTTCCTCCCGGATTTTGACACCCCAGGTACGCGGATGTTCAGCTTAATATCCTTCTGCGATTGAACCAATTCTCAGAGTACGCGACGTTTGGAAGTATTCAGACGGCCAAGTGGGAGTCTTCAGAAGGCATGGATCCTTTTAGCTATGGCCTCAACAAAGCGACGCATGCCAGCCAGTACAAGAACGGCACAACGATTATACAGACCCTCGTCGATATCGTCTCAAAAAACGGGAACTTGTCAGTCCAACGGAATGCATTCCTTGAATCTGAATCACTGAAGGTCAATTCCACAGCCTCCTCGATATTGGACCTACAGCGGAAGGTGAAATTATTGCGCCGATGATGGAAAATTTGCTAGACGCCGGGGCTTGGTTGGACTTTGCGGGTGTTTGTGTTTTTGACACTGTTCGTGGCCCATACAAGTTCGAAGATATCTGGTGGCTGATAAGTTGACTCCAGGAGTATTGGTTCCCCAGCTCGCAGGATCCAAACCCTCCGTCCGGCACACTCCCACCCCGTTTTACCACTACGCCGACCACATTTTGCGTCGTCGCGTTCTCCCAGCCCGTCAATGGTAAGGTGTCAATCAATAGGCGTCTACCGATCATGGAGGGCGATGAGATTGTATTCCTTCGTCCCCAGGGCCCCACCTCGCCGCTCACGTGGAATGTCAACGAGGAAAGCGGACGCCTTGTAATCGATGTTCCGGAAAGTGATATCAAGGCCGTCGATTATGCGTGGGCTTTCCAAGTCCAGTATAAACTTGACTAAGGACTGTATATGTGCTGAAGTTTGTGTAGTTTGCCATGTAACTTTGCTTGTGATTCGGAGTATTCAGTGTTCAACTTTGATACGGATTTCAGGGTGCCGCTCATTCCGTTATTTTACCAAATCGGGCATCAGGCGTTGAGTCCCGGCGTCGGCCCGACGCGCCGGCTCAGCGACTTGTCACGCATTGCTCTCATCTTCTCTCGCATTCCAGATGCCCGTATTCTCCTCCCGGCCTCTCAATCCCTCGCGGCTAAACCAAATCGTCAAAAAACAGCCGCTCTTCTTCGGCGTGCCATTCGTGCTGCTCATGGTCGTGGCATCGTACGGGCTCTCTGCAATTACACAGACCAAGTACGACCTGCGAGACCAGCGCGTTAAGCAGGCGCGTCCTCCCGCTCTCTATGTCTTCACGTGTTGCTCAGTCTCGCCTCTGTGCAGATGACGAAAGAGGAAGAACTCAAGCTCGACCACAACCGTAAGAAGTTTGACATTCGTGAAGAGTACTTCGTGCGTGTTGCATTTCATGGCTAGTGATGTATCCCAAGACATAGTTTTTCTGCAGAGACTCAGCGCACAGCCCGAGGAGGACTGGGACATGAAGCGCGTCCCACGACCGAAAGGGACACCTGAATGGGGAGTGCCGCCGCCGGAGCCTGAGACAAAGCCAGCATCATAAGGACTCCAGTTCTTTTTTCACCGGAGGCCTACGAACGAGCCGACCGCGCAGGGTCTCGCCCGCTGAGGCACGACGGCATATTGTGAGCGCTGAGCAAGCGCAAGTGCCCCTTCAGCTGCTTTGCAGAAGACCAAGAAATCACATGTACATAATGATAAATTATTTTGTACCATTCATTTAGTTACTTCTACTTGTACGCTATGTATGCTTTGGCCTTCTTTCTACTCGCTCTTTTTCGACTTGGGCAACATAGCGTCGCGCTCAGGCCCGACGCCGATCCACGTTATCGGAACCTTGAGGAAATCCTCGATGAACTCAACGTACTTGCGACATTGCTCAGGGAGGTCCTCGTACTTGCGCACCGCCGCGATGGAGGTCTCCCAGCCAGGCAGGGTCACATACTCGACATCAACCACCGCGAGCACGCCAAGGTCCGCGGGGAACCCTGCGAGCGGTACACCGTTCACCTTGTACGCGATGGCGATCTGAATCTCGGGCAGGCCGTCGAGAACGTCGAGCTTCGTGAGGTTGAGAGCGTCGTAGCCGTTGATCATCGTCGAGTGCCGCATCACCACCAAGTCGAGCCACCCGCAACGTCGCATACGGCCTGTGGTCGCACCGAACTCGCGGCCCACTGACTGCAGGTGTTCACCCGCCGCGTTGAGCTGCTCGGTGGGGAAGGGCCCACCACCGACGCGCGTCGTATACGCCTTGACGACGCCGATGGTGTGACCTACTGCGCGCGGAGGGAGGCCGAGCCCGGTGCAGACGCCCCCGATAGTGGTCGCGGAGGACGTGACGAAAGGATACGTGCCCATGTCGAGATCGAGCATCGCAGCGTTGGCACCTTCTACAAGGACGCGCTTGCCCAAGGCAAGGGCCTGGTGGAGGTAAACCACGCTATCGATAACGTATGGTTTGAGTCGCGCAGCTAGGACCTGTGAAGCCCATTGCAATGTTTGCGGGAGCCAAAGGGGCCTGGCTTGCCTGATAACGTTTGATCTCCCCCTCTGTATCGTATTCAAAGTGGCCATAGCGCTTAAAGCGGCCTTCGACGAGCTTGCGGAACTTATCGGCAAATGTGGCGGGATCGAAGAGATGATGTACACGCAGGCCGGAGCGGGACGCCTTGCCCGAGTACGCTGGGCCGATTCCCTTCTTGGTAGTGCCGATACTGAGCAGTTATACATCAGGGGAGATCGCGAGAGATCCGGCAGCAAACCTCGACCCGCCGAGCTCGACCTCCTTCAATCCATCGACGATCTGGTGAAAGTCAAAGACAAGGTGGGCACGATCGGAGACGAAAAGACGGCCGGTGCAGTCGAGACCTATCCATCATCGCGATAAGACTCAGTAGACGAAAAAAAAATGGGTGCGCACCCTGCGTCTCCAGCGCATCGAGCTCATCGAAGAAGGATGGAACGTGAATTACAACACCGTTTCCGATAAGGCCAGTGCACGTAGGGTTGACCAGACCGCTTGGAAGAAGATGGAAAGCAAAAGTTGTGCGAACTCCGTTGATAGGAACGACAATGGTGTGTCCAGCGTTATTACCGCCGGCACATCGTGCACAAATATCAGCGTCAGCAGCGAGGATGTCCACGAGTTTGCCTGAACGATCTATGTAAGCCACAGAAAAGGATGAAAATAAAACGATCTTAACCTTTGCCCTCGTCGCCCCACTGCGAACCGAGCACAACCGTCGTTGTCATGAAAGAGAGCGGGCAGCTGTTACCATCGAAATCAAGCAGAAGCAAACACGGTTCCTTTTCGGGATAAACTTAGGAGTTGACTATCAGTGATAGTCATGATCACTATTCATCCTATTCAGGCTCCGTACAGGTTCCATAGCTGGGAAAGCATCGAAAAAAACCGATGGAGCCATCAGGTGAATGACAACACCTTTCCATTGCGGCAGACTCCCCTTCAAGTTGAACACTAACTATCGTACTGCTTTCAAGTTGTTGTGTAGATAGTTACGACAAGAAGCTATTGATAGTTGTTCCGGCTTTCACATAGTAGTAAAAGTCGTAGTTGAAATAATGAGTGTTCACTTTGCTGTACTTATGAATTTTTCAAAGCAAAAAAAAATGAACTAGGCCGAGATGCCCGAAGTTTGGTTGAAAACAGGTTCTGAGGAAAAGATGGAGGGGAAGAAGAACAAATATCAGCGAATATATGCAGTCGTTACTTCTCAAGTCCGTTAGGCAATACATACAAAGTTCAAATTGAATTTCAAGGGCAAGCATTCAAAGTAAATAAATCAAGATGAACCGTCCTTGTTAGAAAGTCGGATTTGGCCAAGATATTTCGAACAAGGAATCCCAGCAATGAAGATCCCGAATTTAGCAAGGATGCGCCTTGACTTGCGACGGAGTCTGGAACAGCGCAACTTCTGCCGCCCTCCTCTTCGTCAGTCCCGCCAAAACCTTGCCCCCAGCCTTGTTGAACCTCGGCAATTGCGCCGCGGCGACAGTATTCGGGTCCTGGCCCGCGTTCAACTGTTTCACCAACGTCGACGATTTGAGCGCGCCGCAGCCCACATTGAACGAGAACGCCGTCAACGCGCCGAGTTGGTTATCGGTGAGCGTCACGGAGTTGCTCACGGCGCTGTTGACGCAGGTCACGAACTGCTGGACGTCCTGTTGCAGGAGCTGCGCCGCGGTGGACTGTGACAGCGGGAAGCTGAACCCAACCTCCGCACAGCCCTTGGATGTGCACTTGTGCCCGAAGCCGACGGTGGGGAGACCGATGGGGTCGGGTGCAGGGGACGGCACGAATCCCTCGAACTGCTTGATCAGGTTAATTGTCGCGGCGTTGGGTCCTGCGGCGCCGCAGGTGAGGGAGTCGCTGGCGGCCGAAGTTGACGCCGGAGCATCAGCAGTGCCGGCGCTGTCAGCGGTAGCGGCGGGGGCGCTGGAACTCTCGGCAGCTGCCGCGTCAGAGCTGTCCGTGCTGTCAGACGTTGCCCTTGAAGAGTTAGTCTGGGGTTGTTTGCTTGAAAACGGCGGTAACTTACGAGGTTGCAGCAGGGTCTGCTGCAGCGGCAGATCTAAAATCTGTGTGAGTGGAGGGCTACAGATCTAGATGAGAGACGTACGAGGCATCGGATTCAGAATCGTCAGACGTTGCAGTAGGGTCTGCTGCAGCGGCAGATCTAAAATCTCTGTAAGTGGAAGGCCACTGATCTGCATGAGGGACGTACGAGGCATCGGAATCAGAATCGTCCGACGTTGCAGTAGGGTCTGCTGTAGATCTAACATGGTGTGAGTGGAGGTTACACATCTGCATGAAAAAAGACGTACGAGGAATCGGAATCAGAATCGTCCGACGTTGCAGTAGGGTCTGCTGCAGATCTAAAATGGTGTGACTGGAGGTTACACATCTGCATGAAAGACATACGCTGCATCCGAATCAGAATCATCCGATGTAGTGTTGCTGGTAAATTCAATCAAAATTGGACGCGCACGACCGAAACGCTACTCACTCGGCGTCACTGATAAAAAGTCAGAAACAATCAACGTGAGAAGAATAAACAAGCGTACGCAGAATCGGTCCCATCTGTGGAATCAGCCGTCCCGTCCGCATTCTCAGCGGCGTCGGTAGTCGCGTCATCAGTCGACTCGGAGTCGTCAGTGCTTGTGTCCTGGTCATCCGCGAACGGGTCTGCGGAAGTATCATCTGTGGCGCCATCATCCCCGAAGGAGTCATCGCCGTTGCCAAAGTCAAAGTCGCTTCCATCGTCGACAGACGCGTCTCCCGTGGTGTCCACAGAGTCACCGCTGTCGCCAAAGTCAAAGTCGGAGAAATCCGTGTCGTCGGTATCGGCGCTTGCATCGGAACCAAAACCGAAATCAGAGTCGCCCGTGTCCGCGCTTGCATCGGAGCCATCCGAGCCAAAATCGAAATCCGAGTCGCCAGTGTCGGCGCTTGCATCGGAATCATCCGAGCCAAAATCGAAATCAGAATCGCTGGTGTCCGTGTCCGCGCTCGTATCGTCGGCGACGTCTCCGCCAAAGTCAAAATCGTCGCCAGCGTCAGAGGTGTCGTCCAGGGAGTCACTCCCGTCGCCAAAGTCAAAGTCTGACCCCGAATCCGTGTCGTCAAAATCGAACGAATCGGAGCTGTCGGTGTCACTGTCGTCGCTACCAAAGTCGAAATCATCGTCCTGCCGAGCGTATTTAAAACGGCCGACGACGTCGACGAGGGCGGATCGTTTGGCGAACACGGGGCCGCAAAGACCTGGGTATAATGAGGATTCGGTCAGTCGATGCAGAAGAAAACCACGAACCAGTGGCGCAGTTGATTGACCTGCTGCACACATCGGCGCCGCCGACGCACGCTCTGCTGCTGACAGCCACTGGGGCGCCGCGCACCGCACTAGTCAGGAGTAGCACGAGGGGGATAGGAAGAAATGTGAGCATCGTGGATCAAAACGAAAGAAGGGGAAAAAAGAGGGAGAGGTCTCGTCGAGAGAGAAAGGAAGGGAAACGAATGAAGGACAGGCATCGTGGACGCAGGTCTTTTAACGGTTGAATTGGCAGATTTGACAAGCCATCCGAACTGCCAACCGTAAATACTAGATTGGCATGCATCTGTCGAGCTGAGAGCGATTTCGTGTGGTTCACGCCGACAGTTGAAGATGCAGCGAAGGCTGTGTGCTGATGAACTGCAGCGAATTGCATCTGTCAGTCAAAGTCAGTTGTTTGTGCGCACCATTACCGAGCTGAAAAGATATTTCTGGATTCGAAACAATCGAGTTCCATGACCACAGCGCCCATCTTTCGACGGCTTCAGATAAATATCGTTGCCAGCAAGTGGATGTTCCCCGCTGCCTCGGTCCACCTCAACCCACGCCGTACTTTTCTCAGTTCCCAGCAGATCACACGCCTTGTTGAGTTTTTCCAGACCGTGTTGTTGGTTGCAGAGGTATGTACGTGGAGAACAAAGAGAAGGAGGCTTGGCAAGACTGGGTCAGCTTCCCATCAGTGGCAGTGACGAGAGGTTGCTGACAAGCGACAGCAAACAATCGGAGTTTGAACCTCAGCTCCAACCTCTCTCCTCCATGTCGAATCTCAGACGCTGCCTGTTCCCTCCAAAGTTATGCTGGAGAGACTTCAGATGTAGTTCCGAACTGGAGGAACGTTGATGAGTGGGGGCTTTCCTGCCAAAAATCGTCTCCCTTCTTGCGTAGCACCTCGATGAGCCGGGTTCACCCACGCATCTTCGGACTTCTGGAGGCTACCCCCATTCCAACTGTCTTAGCGCTCTGAAACTGTATTATCCAGACTTTGCGCTGCACACGCTGGCAACTGGTAGCCGCACATCACGGCGTCCAATGTCCATCACATTCTCGTATATTTTTAGATTTCCACTCTCGAGAATTCAGTGGCTGGAGGGAACTCAAGGCCTAGCAGCTATTTCCTTGGATGCTTGTATAACCAAGAAATGCGTCTACGCAGATACTACCGCGAAAGAGGACTTACTCCCGCCCTCATCTTGCCAAATCTCTCATATTGTTCTAAAAATAAATGGGCCCTGGCACATGTCCGGTAACCGACTGCGCTGCAACAATATATATACTGATTTCTGCCGCAAATAGCTCTTCCCTTCCCCCCATGTTTTTCTCTGCTCTCATCTTGGTCTCTGCCTCGGTGGCATCCGTGAATGCCGCCGCCTCCTTCCCCGAAGGAGTCATTGCGACCGGAACGCAAGGGACCACGAACCCGCCGGTCCCCACGACGGGGACGAAAGTCGACCAGGGATCCATGGCTCGGCTTCTCTCTGTCAATTCTATCGACGATTTTTGCTTGTTTGCCCCACCGACTGTGGCTCCTGTCGCTGACACGGAGGTATGCCTCTTTCTTTTTCGGGGGAAAAATGCGTATTGACAATTGCCATCTGGCCAGACCATTGAGGTTGCCTGGTGTACCAAGCCGCGCAATAATGCGCGTCTTATCCCGGATGGCACCCTCACCGGTGTTACTTTCTTGAAAACAGACTTTTACGTTCAAGTCATGGGTACGGGTGATTTCACCAAGCTAAACATCGCGGCCGGTGACGATGGCGGTGAGCTCGACCCACATGGTCAATTCGGGACAGGAAATCCGGAAGGGGGAAATGTGACCACTGTGATTGACAATGTGGACCAGCCCATCGCCGAGTGGATGCTGTACATCTCTGCGAATCAGTTCTGCCTCCGCGCCTGCACCAACGCCAACTCCACCTACAGTGCCGCCTTTATGTGCTGGCACGAGCTCGATGTCATGGGCTGCGAGTTTGTCATGCCTGGGACTTATAAGCCTCCTGGTACCTTGTGCGTTTGTATGCAGTTTGATTGCTCCTCTCTCACTGATATATCTAGTGAAACATGCGACGCAGACGTTGCTTATCCACCTGGATGGTACCCAACCGTCGTCGACGGCACAACGAGCTTCTCCACGTTTGCGCAGTTCTTCACTGGTGTGTTCACTGGTGGCGACGGTAACACCACCCCTTTCACAGTCGGGGACACCGTCACCCCCAGCGCCCCCTTCAGTATTCCCAGCTCCTCCAACTGTGTCACCACGTCCACCGTTGCGAATGGCGTCGACGTCAACCTGCTCATCACTGGAGCATCGGGTGCAGCAGGAGCAAGCGCCACACCGACGGCCAGCGGTGGCTCAGCCGCCGGGGCCGGCTCAGGTACGAGTAAAAAGGCGACAACGACACCTACCGCTGGTGCTGGTTCTGGAGCCGCTGGAGGATCCCAGACTGGTTCCGGTAGGAAATATTCTGCCGCTACAATGTATGTTCTGACGCCTCGTCTCAGGATCGCAGGCCTCTGGCACAGGTGCTGCCCTCCGCTCTGCCAATATCGGTGGCGGAGAGTTTGTCGCCATTACACTCGTCAGCCTTATTTCGGTCCTCGCTGCCGTTGGTCTCCTTCACTGACCAGTTATTGCTGCTGTCGTAAGCCTTGCCATTCCTTTCTCTCTTCCCTCAACATCTAATAACATGTTCCTATTAGTCTGCTTTCCTTCCGTACGAAGTCTCCCGCTGCCTTACTCACAAACACTGCTCCCGCACATACGCTCGCTTTTCCACAGCATTCGATCCATTCTAATGTATACCCTAGAAAATACGCATACTTAGACGGGTGGATAAATGCATATGTCTACCTGTCAGGCATCGCATGCACTTTTTTGGTCGCATCGACTTGAACGGCGGGTAAGTTGAATGCGGTTCTTTTGCATTTGGAAGATGAGATATTCGGCATCCCCGGATAAAGTTTGTGATGTTCGGCTGAGATTTTTTTTGGAGACCCTTCAAGGACCCTTCTCTGTTTTCCTTTCTTATCAGTGTGAATTGGACGAACTTGGGAGCAAAATCAGCGGAACTCAGCGGAACCGTGAGATAGTGTGACCTGTGACGTAACACCAAGCATCAATGCTGCCGAAACTCATCGCGTTTGACCTCGAGTAGGTGCGCAATAGGTCCATACGATGGAAGCTGCTCTAATTCCCTGAAGCTATACACTGTGGGATCTTTGGATAGATACTCACGTAACTGGCCCGCTCCGCCCCTCTGAGGACGCCGTTGTCGATGCGCATGGAACTAGTGTAGAGTTCTACTCTGACGTCCCCGCCATTCTGCGACGTCTCCGTGACCAAGGTGTACTGCTTGCTGCCTGCTCTCGCACACATGCCCCAGATATGTACGTCGGGTCACCTCCGGAGTCTATCTGGGCTAATCCCCAGTACAGGGCGCGCCAGGCGCTAAGGCTGCTGCGTATCTCGGGAGAAGATGAGCCTGCTCAGCCCGCGATAGAACTGTTCGATGACCTTCAAATCTACCCTGGCTCCAAGCTCGCGCACTTTCGAGCCCTTCATGCGAAGACGGGTGTACCATACGAGCAAATGGTATTATCCCTGTTACTTTGAGTTGAGACGGATACATTTATGGCTCGCAGCTATTTTTCGATGATGAACCGCGTAACCGTGAAGTTGAGCGCCTTGGTGAGTCTGCCGAAAGTAACCATAATTTATTGTTCATCCTGAAATCCAGGCGTCACTTTCCATCTTACACCGACTGGAGTCGACAGCAGAGCGTTCGATGCAGGTGTCAAGGCATGGCTGGCTCGGAACTCCAAGTGAGCGCTTACAACTACAGTGGTTCGGTTCTTCCATCATAATTCCCAAAGCGGCTTAGAATCGCCGCGTCGCACAACCCTAGATAACAATGTATATGTATAGCATGTCTCGGCCTCCTTGGTGTGTCTGCAAAGCTATCACTATCTTCATTCACAGCATACGATTCGCAGCAGAAGCGTAAGTGTCTACTTACCACTTACATCCCAAGTCAGTGCAAACCCGCCGCACCCATAAAAGGGAAATACGGAGATTACGTCCTGTGATGCTTCTTCCCAGCTACCATCTCGCACATGCGATGTCCCGCGCAACCGTGGGGCACCACCGCCTCACATATGCAAGACGTGATACTGTCACCTCTTCCTAAGTACTCCATTTTGTCCTTGCACGTTTGAACGTTCAACTGCCCAACGACTGAATGGTCAAAACCTCCGCAATTTGAAGCCAAGGCGGAGACTGGCGGAGACCAAAAATAGAACACGGTTCTGTACGCGCTGATCCGCACTTTTAATGGTCCGGGGGTTTTAGCCGAGATTTGTACATGGAACGTATTCGAATTGATGCCACGGCGGGCGATCCCCGACGCGTCACATAGAAAACCCCTGATCGTAGACATGTTTGTTATCTTTCTCTCTTCTCCTCCTTCCCATTCATGTTTTTTCCCGTCCTGCTGCTGGCCTCTGCCACCGTCGCGTCTGTGCGCGCCGCTTTCCCCGCAGGCGTTATCGCCACGGGAACCCAGGGCGTCACGAATCCGCCCGTCCCAACTATGCCGACGACCATTAACCAAACCTCCATGGCTCGCCTGCTCTCCGCAAACTCCATAGACGATTTCTGCTTGTTCGCCCCGCCCTATGTGGCGGATATTGCGAACACCGAAGTAAGTCATGTTTGCAAGAATGCCAGTAAGAGCTGATTCGATCTTTCTTCTAGACGCTCGAGGTCGCTTGGTGCACAATGCCCCGCAACAATGCCCGCGTCATTCCGGACGGCACTTTCACCGGCGTATCGTTCCTCAAGACCCCCTTCTATGTGCAAATAATGGGGACTGGCGATTTCACGAAAATAAATGTCCAGCCCGGCGACCAAGGTGGTGAACTGGATCCTCATGGTGCCGAGGGTACGGGGAACCCGGTCGGCGGAAACGTTACGACCACAATTGGTATGGAGCATGAACTGGCATGATGCATAAAAATTGACGACGACGCAAGCTGATGGAATTGACGAGCCCATTGAAGAGTGGATGCTCTATATGTCTGCAACCCAATTCTGCCTGCGCGCCTGCATCAACGCGAACTCGACGTACAGCTCTGCCCACATGTGTTGGCATCAGCTGGATGTTATGGGCTGCGAATTTGTCATGCCTGGGACTTATCATGGAGCGGGGACCTTGTGCGTTTATATGCAGTTTAATCACTCCTTTCTCATTGAGTATATCTAGTGAAACGTGCGACGCCGACGTCGCCTACCCACCAGGCTGGTACCCCTCCGTCGTCGATGGCAAAACCACCTTCTCGACCTTTGCCCAATATTTCACTGGTGTCTACACCGGAGGTGATGGTCTCCCGACGCCGTACACTGTCGGCGACACCGTCACTCCAACTGCTCCGTTCAGCACACCCAGCTCTTCCAACTGCGTGACGAAGGCCACCATCTCTAACGGCCTCGCAGCTTCCCTGTTGACCGCCAACGCAGTTGGGACCGCCCCTCCAGAAGGCTTTTCCTCGAGCGCGGCGGCTGCTGTATCCACCTCGGCTGCAACCTCAGCTCCAGTCTCTGGCTCTTCTGTTGTGACCACCAAGCGAGTTAGCTCTGCCGCAGCTGGCTCCATAGGGACGACCGCTAAATCGACTGCCAGCGTGTCGACCTCTGGTGAGTTGAACAGCTGTTTATCTCTGATTGGCGGTCCCTAATCCCCTTCCTTCTCAAGGTACCGAAGCGACTGGCTCAAGTGCAGCATTCCGTACTGCCTCCATCGGCTATGGGAGCGGCTGGGAATTCTCCAGCATCGTACTGATCAGCATGCTCTCCGGCCTTGCCGCTATTGGTCTCTTGCACTAAGCAGACATTTTTCTCGTGAACCCAACCCTTGTAAGACCTTTTTTGGTTTTTGTTTTGATTCTGTGTCTGTTTTCAATGCTCACTCCCATTTCAGATGTACCCTATCTAATCGCACAATCCTAAGTCTACACCACACCTCTTCGCTTTTTTTCACGATGTTGATGTCTTTCTGTTCATCACACGTTTCACGGTCTTTAAACTTGGTCGGCTTATAGGGACATTATTCTTACACGCGTATCATACATAAAGCTATCGCAGTCCCTGATCTTATATAGTATTTGCGGATCGCTGATCAACCTCACCTTCTTTGTTGTCCTCTGTTGTTCGCTATCGACGCCAATCATGACCGCGTTTTGTCACGTGAATTCTTCCTTCATTCTTTCCGACCAGACAACCCTTGAGACAACCACTAATTCCAACATCGGACGCATGCTGCATGCGATAAATCTCGACTGGAACGGAGCTCAAAGGCACCAGGTCTTAAATTCAGTCGATGACGCTCCTATCCTTCGCGTTCAAATTCCGAAAAAGTTTGGCCTCCTGAGGCCCTCCTCTGTGCCACCATGGTATGATAGTACTTGCAATGCTCTCACTCAATAACTATCTTCTGTAGGCTAGCCTGTGTCGTGTAACCTCGTGTTCACTTTTTTCCTCCTCGTTTCGCAGGTGCCCCACCTGGATCCCCATGGGCAGATGTGCGAAATCTAGTAACACTCCCGGAGTGGTCACTGGTCAAACACCAGGTGTAATAGGTACTTCTGCTAACCCGCGGTAACCCTGTAAACCTCTGACTTACAAAAAAAACCTTCGCTTTGGTTTATCAATCTAGAGGCTCTAGAATTGCGTTCCCATCCGTATTTATTTTTGGAAGCTTACAAGAAGCTTAGATATTTTTGGCTCTAATCTATTAACAGTGCGACTACGATGCCACAATTTTAATCTCGGTCTAGTGGCCCTCTCTACGTACGGCTACGGGACACTCTGATCTTGTCCAAGGAGTTTGGGCAAAAAGAAAGAAGCAAAAAAAACCCGTGGTAGACAACATATCTGGTCCTTAAAAAAGCCGCTTGCCCGGTGACTTGATGCGGTGCGCAGCGCAGCTCCTCGGCTCGTGGCCACCACAGAATCTGGCCATCTTTCTTCTTGCTCTCATCATGTACCTCTCCCGCCTATTGCTGGTCGCTACAGTAGTCAACTCCGTCCGTGCTGCATCATCCTCATTTCCTGTGGGGGTCATTGCGACGGGAACTCAGGGTGTGACCAACCCTCCCGTACCCACGGCACCTACGACCATTAACCAGACCTCCATGGCACGATTGCTCAGTATCAACTCGATAGATGACTTTTGCCTGTTCGCCCCGCCTGACCCAGCAGCCATTGCGGATAGTGAAGTGTGTTACCTCTTTTTGAACATTACACGAGCTTCTAATTTCCATGGCTTAGACCATCGAGGTTGCCTGGTGTACGCAACCACGCAATAATGCCCGCTTGATCCCGGACGGCACCATTACCGGGGTTTCGTTCCTTAAGACTGATTTCTATGTCCAAATAATGGGTACGGGTGATTTCACCAAATTGAACATCCCTTCGGGGGATGAAGGAGGGGAGCTCGATCCACACGGTCAATTTGGTACGGGAGTTGACTTACAAAATCTGACTGTCCGAATAACTCTTATTCAAGGTGCCGGTAATCCAATTGGTGGAAATGTCACCACAAACGTCGGTCTATTTCAACTCTCACCTGCAGTCAATAAATAATCAGGACAGATCGTGGATGGACTGGACGAGCCCATCGCGGAGTGGATGTTATTCATTGATTTCAACCAGTTCTGCATCCGCGCATGTACCAACGCCAATTCTACGTACAGCGCGGCGTTCATGTGCTGGCACGAGCTGGATGAGATGGGTTGCGAATTCGTTATGCCCGGGACCTACAAACCTCCCGGTACTTTGTGTGTTCAAGTGATGCTTGTTCAAGTCGTGTTCATTACCTAATCTATCATTCGCAGTGAAACTTGCGAAGCCGATGTGGCATACCCGCCAGGCTGGTACCCTACCACGGTCGTCGATGGTACCACGAGCTTTTCCACATTCGCCCAATTTTTCACCGGGGTCTTCACCGGCTCTAATGGGCAGCCCACTCCGTTCACTGTCGGCGACACAGTCACTCCTAGCGCTCCCTTCAGCACCCCGAGCTCATCCAACTGTGTCACTCAATCGACTATTTCCAATGGCATCGCGCTTGCATCCGTGACATCAGGTGCAGTCGGGACAGCACCACCATCTGTAACTATTTCTGGCTCAAACAAACCGACGGGAGGAGCGAGCTCCATGGGCTCAGGTGGACCAACTAAACTCGAACCTCGACGACAACTGCTGACAATAGCTTGACTTAATTAGGATCCTCTCCCTTGGCAACAACAGGTTCAAATACCGCCTTCCGGAGTGCCCATGTCGGATATGGTAGTGGTGGGGAGTATGCAGGAATTGTGCTTGTGAGCCTTTTCTCCGGTCTGGCCGCAATCGCGATGCTGCACTAGGACATCTTCCAAGAACTTCATTTGTGTGCGTCCGAAAGTTATGGATAAGACTGGCTACGATTTTTTCCCTTCTTTTTAGCTTCATGCAGTACTAGTTTCATGTTACTTTGGCTCCTTCGCTTCTCCGATTGTCCTCTTATTAACTGTGCGAGTGTAGTTGAACAGTTCAAACGACTCTTGTGTGTATTAGTTTTGCGTAATGTTACTGAAAGCATACAATATGGCAAGCCAGAGCTGTGGTTGAAATTTTGCCGAAATATTGAAGACGCAAACTTCGAAGGTATAATGTGAAAGGGGTAACGATTGACCCAGCGTCACTCTCTGGTCTCAAGTCTCGTATTCCTTCCTATTGCTTTGCCCGGAGACGGAGCAAGACGGAAGTAAAGCTTCCATCCGAAAAGGGAAAGATTTACTCTGATCGATGACATCGTGGCGCAGGACATGCATGTGGCTGCATTCTTGTTGTAAACTACCATCATCGCTGACAGCCGCAACTTGCTCCTCGTTAGGTCCTCGTGAATCCTACATGACAAGGAAAGCGGGTCATTAATATGCTTTGGGTCGTACTTGCCAATTTCACTCGATGTCGCCATTCTATCCCACGTCGTTTGATTTCTCCTTTCCGAAGTCTGTTTGTGAAATGCCCGTCGAAAATTATGGACGGCGAAACCTCAAACGGAAGTCTCACCGACGAAAGAACACGGCTTTCTATCCATTTCTATTTGTTGTTGAACCGAGCCCGACCGACTGGACCCACTCCGACAAGACCGAGTCAAAAAGATGCATCTTCTGGAATTCTTTATTTTCTGATCTGCGCTGGGGAAGTCTGGGTACGCCATGGTGGAATATGCCGCCAACCGTGGCATGTTCACCACCTCATGATCGCATTTTTTACCGACTTGGAGCACTATCAGCGCCTGATATAAAATAACCGAAGAAAAGCTCTATCGGCGCCTGCACCTTTATCCTCCCAAACCATGCTCACCGAAAACCCTCGAGTCGTATTTGCAAAACGGCCTGGCACTGGCCTCCCAATTCCGGGAGAGCATGTCGTGTTCGAGCGCGCACACTCCATCGATTTGGACGGTGTTCCTTTGAACGGCGGATTCCTGTCGAAGACATTGATGTTGAGGTCAGTATTATCAGCGGTTTTGTACCGAACTTGAGCTCCCGGTCATATACAGCCCGGAACCGTTTATGCGGGAACGGATGCGGGATCCATCTGTTGCTAGTTACTCGACACATGCCGTTTTGGGAGATCCGTACGCGACGCAGTACAAATATTGCGCCCACCTTTTGCTAACACATTTTTGCCTAGTTTGGTCAGTTTTGGACTTGTCGTTGTGCTGAGGTCCGAGAAGGAAGGCAGGTTTCGTCTATTCCTGGTGGCTTCACCTAATGATTGATTTGGAGTTTAGGAATAAATCCCGGAGTGCGTTGTATTTCTGTCCTCTCTTGCGTTAATGTATTAACCTTTCCTGTATGTAGGATCATCTCTACGGCCTCACCACATGGGAAGCGTACACAGTTCAACCGTATGTTGAAGGTTGGTTAGACTGACTCTTTCCGTGTTTCAACCACATTGACGGCACATCCGTAGGACGGGCAAAGTATAACCCATCAGAGGCTCCGGACTACACGTTCGATGTCGACGCACTTGCTCTTCAGATTGTGGCCGACCCCAAAGGAGCTTTTCCGTGGAGCCGATACTTCACTGTTCTTGGAGCGCCTGGTCTCACGGCATTTTGTGGGTTCGAAGGGTGTGCCGATGCGAAAGCAGTGAAGTATCTCCCCTCAGCAATCCCATCTCGGGCTAAACAACTTGAATAGGGAGAAACTATTTATGTGTCGTCGGGTGCCTCTGCAGTTGGAATGTAAGTCGCTAATCCGTCGTTCGGCCACCCACAAAGTTGAAGGTGCTTTACAGTGTTGTCATTCAACTCGCCAAGGCCAAAGGGTACATTTGGATCTCTATAAACCCTGAAAATTAACGAAACTCAAAGACGTCTAGACTGAAAGTGATTGCCTCCGCGGGTGCGGATTGCAAGGTTGAGTACATGCGCTCTTTGGGGGCGGATGTTGCGTTCAACTACAAGACGAGCTCCGTGGTTGAAGTATTGAAAGAACACGGCCCCCTGGTATCGAACGTTTTTTTTTCCCCCAAGACCTTTCTAATAATGACCACAGGATTTGTATTGGGATAATGTGGGTGGCGAGACTGTCGAAGCAGCCATCGAATATTCGCGTTTGCATGCGCGCCTAATCGTAAGAAGCCTCTTTCAAATTCCCTGGAAATTCTTATCCCACCTCTAGATGTGCGGCTCGATATCCGAGTACTCCATCGCACCCTCAGAACGCCATGGAATCAAAGTAAGGTGTCTTTCCGGTTTCGACCCCGAATTTTTCTATTTATCATGCTGGAAAAGAACACGAGCATGATTTTCAAGAAGCGTCTGCGCATCCAAGGGTTCCTTGTTCCTGATCTTGTGCCTCGCCTCGCTCCCAGGTTCTATGCGGAGATGCCCGGCCTTGTTGCACAGGGTAAAATCACGGCGCAAGAGTACATCATTGAGGGTCTGGAGAATGGACCTGAGGCGCTGATAGCCGTGCTGAAGGAGGGCGGCAACGAAGCGACTGGAAAGCCGGTAATACGCGTCGCAGCAGCTTGATAGTAGAAGGATTAAACCAGCTTCATAAAGAAATTTAAAGAATAAAGACGGATATTGAATTTGATCACTTTGCAACTTGAACCACTATGTAGGTATCGCCCATTCCGAGGAAGATCAAATAAGCTGTTAGTTTGATGAACTCTGCTGCCAATTTAAAATTCTGCCGGTTGAGTTTGGGTTGAGTACCCGGCAAATCGGCCCGGTCAGCCAAGATCCCGTTTGATCCGGATGGGCTGACTGATTCCGGTATCTTCCCAAATCGTTTTTGGCTGCTGGTTGGCTGCTGGCAACATTAATGTTCCTGGGCCTTTTGGCTCGAATCTGCCTGTACGAGCGCGCGAATCCGAAGGTTAAAGGAGTCAAAAGGACCTGGTGTGTGTCTTTTACTTATGTACTGATACTATTAATATTCAGAATTGACATGATCCAGAGTGTAATCCTTTGGAGTCTGTACTACTCTAGAGTCTAGGGTCCTCCTACTCTAGGTATGCTTGTCAACGAAGCCCTGCGGGTGTTGCTCCAGTTTTCAGTCCCGTTCGTCCGCAATTATAGTAACTATACATGTTCAATGCGTTACTTTGTCGGTGTCGAGAAGAACACTGCCCAAGGTCCAGCTGGTGACCGCGCGCAGCAATTGGGGATCATGATTTTGAACACCAAATGAGACGTTCCTCTATTCATTACGAAGCTGACTCTTGTGTATGCCTGACAGATCTCGCACAAGATGTCTGCAACAATCTTAGCCTGGAAGTGCTTCTTCCTCTCCATGTGGAATCATATTGCCCTTACCGTGACTGTTGATTGTGGCCGTGTCTTATATTCGGGTTCTGATAAGTTTGACATTCAGGACTCGCCCCGTTTACGTATCACCTCCGCTCTCGCACTCTCGAACCGCTATCTCGCAATCATGACAGCCCCCCACCCTGTACAAGCAGAGTACGATCTCGTTTTTGCTGGGGGTGGTACAGCCGCCTGCATCACTGCTAGCCGCCTTGCAACGGCATTCCCAAACCTGTCGATTCTAGTCCTGGAGAGTGGGCCGACGACCAAGGACAAGAAGGAACATATTCAACCCGGTCGATACATCACCCATCTGGCACCAACAAGCAAAACGATGCAATTCTACGTGTCTAAGCCCTCTGAGTATGTAAACGGACGATCTGTGGTCGTTCCAAGTGGCCGGTGCATTGGAGGAGGTTCGTACGCTCTCCTGACAGGCGTTGTACACCCGAAACTTATATTTGCAAGGTTCATCGGTCAACTTCATGCTATACAACCGCCCTGCTGCGTCAGATTTTGATGCTTGGGAGGAAGAGTTCGGCAATTTAGGTTGGTCCTCCCGGGACCTCATTCCGCTGATGCAGGAGGTGCGCGATCGTTCACGATGTCGCATGCTCTCTAAAAATTGACCCAGGCCGAAACATACGAAGCTGATCCCGAGAAATCAACGCATGGATCAAAGGGCCCTCTGAAAGTCAGCCTCCGGGAACCTGAGATTTATGATATTGCGAAGGAATTCCTTGAACTCGGGCCTAAATTTGAGCAGGATCGTCCTCTGAGCGATGAGGCCGATGGTTTCAGCGTCGAGTCCATCAATGTGTTTTATGTATGTTCTCTTTACAATTCTTGCTTCTTTGTTCAATGATTTTTTATGTGCCTAGAAAATGCCGAAATGGGTCTCCGATGCTGGGCACCGATCTGACGTAGCCGTGTGTTGAACCATCGTATTTCTCATGCATCGAATCTCATTCTGGGCCCAGCACTACTACATCTATTACCAGAATTTGGGTAACTTGTCGGTGTTCGATGGATGTTTAGTCAACCGTGTCGTCGTAGAGTGCGCACTTCTCCATTCTAGAGAGTGCCTGGCTTATCAGAAGTGTCTAACAGAAATGGTGTTGCTACTGGAGTCGAATATCTTTTTGACAAGCGGGTTTACGAATTTTCGCCTCAAGATATTCGTACCGTAAAGGCCCGCAAGCTTGTAATTGTCTCTGCGGGAGCGATGGGATCTCCGTTGATTCTCGAACGGTCTGGAATCGGACGGAAAGACGTACTTGAACGGGCGGGAATTTCTGTAATCGCCGAGGTTACCGGAGTTGGAGAAAACTATCAAGGTGCGGTTCTCGCCTTGAAAACTCATTCCAAAGGTTTTTCACCATCCTTGTGAGCAGATCACGCATTCTCCGTTGTACCCTATATCGCAGCACCTCGCACGCTGACTCTGAATCCTCTGTTTCGAGGCGAACCCGAAATTTGGGGACCCGCTCTTGAGCGGTGGGAGAAGGATGGTTCCGGAATTCTGGGCTCTAAGTGAGATCGGCCAATTTCGTAGATTCGAAGAACTCACATCGAATTAGTGGTGTGGACGCGGCAATTAAAATGCGCCCTCGCCACGACGAGCTGCCTGAACTTGGTCCGGAATTCATGAAGTACTGGGATAAAACTCTGGCAAGTAAACCAGACAAGCCATTGTTTTGGCTCGGAGCCGTGCCTGGGTATGAATTTGACTTCGTTACCTCCGCATCAGTCTTCATATGCCTTCGCCCAATGTAGCTTCCCCGCTGATCCATCAGCCGTTCCCCCGCTCAACTTCGTCTGTTGTGGATGCTTTTTGGTACCACCCCCTTCACCAGTCTTATTCATTCTCTAACGAACAATTTCAAGGGTTATCCAGCTTCCAGAGGATACCTCCACATATCCTCATCAGACCCTTACGCGGCTCCCGATTTTCAGGCAGGGTTTCTCTCTAGGTATGGCTTTCGTTTTCGTGGCATTGGTCTTATTGCGTATTACTCCAGTCCCGGCGATGTTGCGGCCCTGCGCTGGGGCTACAAAAAAGGACGCGAGCTTATTCAACGCATACCCTCTTTCGCCGGTGCCTTTCTTCCAGCACATCCTCAATTCGCCTCTGACAGTCCTGCTTCACTTACCGAAACCGGACCTGTCCCGTTTGATGATCCCAAAGTTGTTTATTCTGCCGAAGACGATAAGGCAATCGACGCAAACTTGCGACAGTTTGTGGAAACCACCTGGCACTCCGTACATTCTTGCTTCCGTGCAAAAGTATCGAGACTGATTATATGCGTTCCAACAGCTGGGAACTTGTGCAATGAAGCCGCTAGATCAAGGTGGCGTGGTTGACAGTAAATTAAATGTGTATGGCATCAAAAACCTCAAGGTCGCCGACTTATCTATCCCGCCGTCTAATGTTAACTCGGTATAATTTGATTTGCATAAAGTTGAAAAATGAATCACTCATTTTTTTGGAGCAGAATACGTATTCAACGGCTATTGCCATTGGAGAAAAGGCTGCAAAGATTATTGCTGAGGAACTCAGAGGCCTCGGTGAACACTGAGAAGTTGCCTAGAAGTTGCCCAAGATCGGCTTGCCATCAGCTTTGTTCAATTTTAGTTTTTTTATGTAGGCCCTTCATATGCAGTATATCCAGTTTCAGTTTCAGTCAGAGTCCTCGCTTATGCCTCCGTCTCATTCAATGCTTCCCAATCTGCCTCTTGATTTAACAAATCCAACTCTTGCTCAAGTTCAACAGTCAACCACGTGATGTGTTCAATTTTCCCCCTCCATTGAATATTTTGAACCGTTGTTATGCATGCGTCATGAGAATTCCAAAAATTCATTTGAAATTGGAGGAATTCCACCTTAAGTCGTAAAGCCGGAAAGGCCTGGTGGCAGTGCTGCTTAGTCAACCTATGTCGGAGTGCAACCTGCCACCGCCAGGATTATCCGACGCCTTGACTATCGTCCATGCCGGCGGCTCGGGCGAATGGTTCCCCAGCGAACCAATCCGATCCTACACAAATGTTTTTCTCATTCAGGACAACAGGATTTTACTTGGGTACAAGAAGCGGGGTCTGGGAATGCACAAGTCCGCTCATCACACTCACTGCCCGCCGCGTTGCTCATTAGCCAACTAGATACAACGGATTCGGTCGGTCTCTCTTGAATCGTGTTTTGTCCCGTATCAACGTTTCTAGGGGGGAAGGTCGAGCCCAACGAATCTGTCTTGGACGCTGCGACACGCGAATTGCAGGTCTGGACTATGATGGCAGTTCTTCGTGTAATACTGATACTATTTTACATCCTCAAGGAAGAAGCCGGAATTACAGCACCTTTAAAGCATGCTGGGACTCTTCTTTTCGTCGTTGCAGGAGATAAATGGGCACATATAGACATTTACCGCGCCGAACAGTTCAGCGGTATCATCACCGAGTAACTTTCTTCCTCAACAACCCACTGCCGGCATTGATTTTGACCAAGATCTGACGAAATGCGCCCAGAGTGGTTCGACGTGACCGATATCCCCTTCGACAACATGTGGGATACCGATAGATATTGGATGCCTCTGCTTCTGTCTAAACAGCCATTTTGTGGGCGCGCTGACTTTGAGCGGAATGGCGGGAAATATATTGTAAAGAAGTGGTGGTTTGGGATATAACGGGGGTTTGTGTAAGCGCGTATTTAAGTCCACCGCCTCTACTTCGACTCCGCTAACGCCTGTTCTAATAGGTCGAGGGCCAGAGTTGCGGAACCCCATGAACTCTGATACCCATAACCTCCGTGTCTGAAAGATAAACAAGTAAGAGCACATTTCCGCAATCGAAGTGGTTCTCGTACCCGTAGTTGAACACTACCGGAACCTTGGTCGTGTCCTGTCTTTCGGCCCATTCGACATCGAGTCGGATCCCTCCTTTTCTCGCAGGCCGCAGACCACACCCTTCCTCGACAATAATTGGCTGGAGATCTTCTATAACCGGCTCCCGCTGCGCCCGAATTTCAGGGGGAACAAGTTCCGGACAAAGTGCGAAACCGCGTTTCAATATGTCTAGGGTTGTCTCTGGGCGGGGAACAGGATACCTGATTTGAACGTCAGGCGAGTTCGATGGTGATACAAGCCGGGATGATCGAACCAGTCATTCTCTATCTTGATGCCACCGACGATCACCTAGGATGAGCCTCAGCTAGTGTGAACTGACGGCCAGATGGGACCACATTACATCACCGCTTCTGCGTGGAATAATATAGGTCCAAAGTCCGCCTTTGCTGCTGATTGCTCTCCCAAACCTGACCCACGGCGCACGAAGAAGTACCGTCTGCCCGCGAATTGGGTACATATCTTTGTCTTCCACGCCGCCTAGAGTCCGTGCACCCAGCCCCACACAGACTACAACTGCCGAGGGTGACGAAACAATCTTGCGTCCATTGAATATCCCTGCGCCCCCTTCAATGACCTGCGCGATGTGCTGAACCGCTCCCCGGACGATCGATCCTCCGGCTGCAAGGAAACGGGACAGCAGATAATTGAGGTAGACTGGGCTATCAATGGTGAGCGTCGCGAAAGATATCCCTTCAGCGATGTCTGGCGGCAAACTGCTCGTGGGAAGAGCCTTGTACTGCAGTGAAAATGAGTCGTTAGTAGATTCCTAGCACGGGGAAGGAGAAGGAGCGTACCTCGGGCATCACCTGGAGCACCTCCGGAGTCGCGATCGGTTCTGCGAAATATTCCTCTTCGTGAATCCGTAAAAAGCAACCCTCCGCCGGCCCTCCCGGAGCGGACAGCTCCCACATAATTCTGAACGTCTCCTGGTCCATCTCTGTCGAAAAACGTGAGCGGCGAATCTCCAGAACGTGGGGCTGCCACGCACTCTGTTGGCGGACATCCGGTCCTGCGAGACTAACGTGATGGGCGCCCTGGATAGGAGGTTGTAGCAAACTGTGCAGACTGATTCTAGGGCAGCCGCTCACCGCCCAGTGGCTAGTATACTTAATGCTTTTGGGATCGCTGGGCAGGATTTCCGCCACAATGGCGACTTGATACCCGCCCTTCTCTTGGATTCGCAATGCGGTGGTGAGACCAACAACACCTATCGGAGGTTGAATCGATCATCCATAGAAGGCAATTAGGATCCGCACCAGCGCCAATTACTACCACCTGCATGGACTCGAGCATTGTATCTGAGGGGAAGTTGTTGGAGACTGTGAGATTGCTTGAGATTGCGGTGAGAGATTTTAGGGGGGGCTTTGCCGCCGGGGAACCGGGGGCGATAGTATCGAGGCGGCCGAGACTCGGGACTTCATTCTGGTACCTTCCATTTCAGGTATTTGTAAATCACAAGTAAAATTTGAATCATAATTCGCAGGCATTTATCCAGTTCAGGGAACAGCGATACGTACAAGTACTCGCGCAAAACCAGTTAATTAATTAGATCAAGAGCCAGCGCCGATAGATAGACTTCGCCGAAAGAACGGCTCCAGTCTGTGCATATATCAAAGACAGGTTGTATGCCGCCTCTTGCGCAAGCGATGCTTTGCAATTGCAGTTGGCCGTTTCCGTTAGTTCCAGAACTTTTTCGTAGTGTTTCACTGCATAGGAATGTAGACCTGGTTCGTGCAAGTTTTCAATAAGATTTCAACCAAGGACCCGGAGTCAGACCTAATTGCTGGAAAGCTCTTCCAAAGTTAAATTCCACTTCGCCGAGCCCTTCTGATTCTTCCTGGCGCAACTGGCGATAACGCGTAAGGAATCCCATTCCCTGATCACCAGATGAATTCGGTGCTCGTGCATAGAAGGAAGAGGATTTCAGACAAACCTGGACTATCATGAGTCGGCGATTATCCGACTTGCATTGCATTGCCCGCCCAATAAATGCAATCGCGAGGCAGAGACAAATTAGCGGGTCATCAGGACACAGTTCATGAGCGTGTAGAAAATGGGCTACATCAATCTATAAGAGGAAGGAGCGAGACCGCAGGAAATGACACGTACTGATAGCATGCTGATATCTCTTCGTAATTAGGCGTTGCTCTCCGTAGAGTGATTCTAGGACAGGGTTTTTCGCCTGGGGCTCCTGAGCACTCTGGGGGTTAATGTCACCTTCTTGAATGCCGACCATCTTTGTGTACTTCACAAAATCACGCCAACTTTTTTGGAAACCAAAAGTGGAGAGTTGTAAATCTCGCCATATCGCTATGCTCAACGCATTGACCACGAAAGCGTCTGCGGGTCTTGATCCACTCGCTAAAGCGGCTACGAAAATTCGAAACGGCTCGGTATTTGCGGTGTGTGAGAACCGAAGCTTTCTAAACTGTTCGACTATAACACTAAACCGGCGAGCACGAATGGCGCAAGCTCATCGACGGCGTAAATAAGGAGTTTAAACGGCGGTTAGCGAGCAGGTAGGTACTCACTTATGATAGCCAGTCGAATGGAATCCCGAGCATGAGAAGAACGATAGGGTCTAGAGTGAAATATCTGAACAAGAATTTCGTGTGCTAAATCAAATTGGCCCCGCGTCGTCACAATAAAACAATACTAAAGCGGTTGAAGACCCCGTATCAATGGACCAGGGTAGACAAACCTGGAAGAGAAGGCGCAACCAATCGTCAAAGTGTACTACGCGAAAAAGACATGTTGGCACGTCAGTTGAACTGCTTCCAGATACTGTCTTCGCTCAACATTTGTTATCTTATGAGTGTATGATTTACGTACAACAGAGGTCAAGTTGGAGTCGAGAGCGCATTCTACTTTCGTCTTCTTCCCGATCTTCACCGCTCCGGTCAGGAAACACTCCACGGTACTCGCCCTACGAAATTAATTGTGAGGGAAGCGAACAGGAAGATATACTCGGGGACTCCAACCTTCCTTGTGAATAATTGTCTCGTTTCGCGGAAAACGCAAATCATCTTCACTGCATGAAGAAGCCATTCTTTCTCGACTTGGGCTTCTGAAATCTTCGGCCACAGCTCCTTGATTCTCTCATAATTCTTCAAGTTGTCTTCTTCCATTTTGCCCTCCAATTTTTTGCGAGCCTCCAGTCCCACCGATGGTGATGGCCGGCTTCTATGTTTGCTCGCCAAGATATGACCTTCATCAAACAAAGAGGCGGACAGTGGTTGCGAAACTTGGCTAGGCTCATTCATGGTGTCGGGACGCTCCAAATTATCAACTCGTTTGTTGGACTGCACGCCTTATACATACAATAATCAGTGCCCCTGGCTCGCCACTCTGGGAAGTCATACCATTGGAAAGCAAATCGAGAGCTTTTTGTGGCTCATTTAGTACTTCGTAGATTTCAGCAAGTTTCATCTTCGCATCGTTATGCAAGGGGTCTAGAACTCGCACTTCTATTCGAATGCATCAAAGATGAATCACGTCGCAGCCCAATTGACACGTACCATACTCATAAACATCTGCGGCACCTCTAAATTCGCCCAACATACGAAGACAGGCAGCCATCTGTAATACGATGTGGCAGCTGCTGACCTAGATAAAAAAATGAGGAAACGAAATGTCATCAAAAGTTAGCATACGCTAGCTTCAGTACCAAGCATTTCATATATCGACAGTGCTTCTGTGTACATCTTCTCTTCAAAATAAGTGTCTGCGAGTTCCACGAATAACGGAGCGTAGTCGAGAATATTCTCAGCTAGTAAGGCGCTGGCGTGTAGCTGAATGCTTGTAAGGATTGGCGGTGAAGCGGAAACAGTGCGGCTTACATTGGCTTCTTCAATCTCCCCCATCTTCATTCTAGCGATGGCGAGACGGTGTCTCGCGTTCACATCGAGATCGAACATCCCCGGCCAACTGCCACTTTCTACAACCCTGTTAAATCCTTGTTGGTCGTACTCGCGGTCATCGTCGCAGGCATCCCAATATTGTTCTGATGCGCGTCCCTGAAGCCACCTGAAGCCCTGGCGTATGGCGTCCACCGCGCAGGTATGATCCCCCGCTACAGTATACAAATCGGCCAGAACCAAGATCTCCAGCTCGGCAAATCCACCGCCAGGAATATCTCGATTTGTCGCTGGGTCGTGCCCACGACCGGTAGGATGTATCGCCCGATAATGTTCAAAGGCGTGTTTGTACACAGCTGTGCAGGTGGAGAGATCGGAAAGTTCGACTAGAACGGTTCGGATCTCAGACAGTACCGTGAGGTCATATGGGCGTTTATGGAGGATGGAGAGAAGAACTCTTCGTGCCTGCAAAGCAAGAGCAGGTTAGTCGGATAAGACAAGAGAAACTCAGGTATACCCTTTGGAGATCTCCCATGTCTCGAGCGAGCATCGCACGATCCCATTGTGCGTGGAGATTGTCGGGATCGAATGTTACTACCTTCCCCCAACAATACAGCGCCTGCCGGTAGCACTTTAGGTCCCTGCACAGTGGGTTGAACATATGTTCCACTGAGACTCGTTAAAATAAGTTCCGCACCGAGACTGCTGGGCCAGCCGCTCCCATTCATCGGCATCGTGTGAAAGATGCGCCGCCATGACATACAGCTTCAGCGCCTCCTGGGATTGCTTCCTATCCTCGTAGCAGCGGGCAAGAACCACCCATGCCGATCTACAACGTGGCTCGATCCGAAGGACCTCAAGCATGATTCGTATCGCTTCGGTAAAATCACCGTTCCCGTAGGCCAGATTTCCTTGTCCCAGCAGATACTTGACCTGGTGCGACAGTTGTGGTGCTCGGGCCTGATCATGTCACTCAGGGTCGCTCAAAGTAAACACCACAGACGCACCCGTTCGACATATGTGCCTCTTTTCCCCGCATTTTCCTCCCCTGCATCAAAATCCCAGTCCCTGCTAAGGAAATCATTCGCCGCCTCGTCGTTGCCAAACCTGATTGTATCAACGAGGCAACTGAAAGCACCCGTCGTCTGTGGTTAGCAAAGGATCGAGGCAGGATCGTCATCACACACTCAAAATCTCCTTCGATGAGTCTTTCTACCTCTGATTGATCAGTAGATTCGTAGTTTTCTTCGTCTTCTGAATCGCTGGACTGATCCCTACAGACGCTGGTCTGCCTGGAATAATCGCTGATTTCAACATCTGCGATGAGAGTGAGGTGAAAACGAAATATTCAATCCACGGAAGTCATCCTCCTCACCATAACCAAATGCTCCGTCCTCGTGTTGTATTAGAAACTCGTCGTCCGCAAAGGCAGGATTCGGGTTCAACTCTTCCTGCCAAAGCTGCGGTAAGGAGTTGAGCAGGTCCATGGTGAGAGCCTAGGATGAGAGTCTCTTGTAGATCGGGAACTGATAATAAACACAGTGCGTATGAGTGGAAAGAGGGAGGCCCTCTACGCCCGCAATTAAATTGAACCGTGTGTTACTTTGTGATTGAGGGACATGACATCAAGGGCGTCGCCGTCTGGAACTCGCACAACCACACAAAGATGCCTGAATCAGATTTTAGTCCTCTCGCAGAGAAATTGGAATCAGGGATGGATGTCTATGCAACGGTAAATACACTTCTCTCTTAATCGTCATTGTCCCAATTTCCCGCTTGTTGCGGCACCTTCGGCCCCCCCGCCGGCTTGCTCATGATGATGCTGTCGACGCTGAGCACCGAGATGGCGGCCTCCGTCGCAAGACGAATGGCCCACGATTTCGACGCGAGTGAGTCGTATATCTTGTGGGCAGACGCATCGAGCGTCCCGTCGGTTTCGTTCTGCGAAAGCAAGTCGTCAGCAAAGAATCAGTAGCGATAGGATAGGCAGACGCTGACCTCGACATCGACGCCCCACGCCTCATTGCCCTCACCTTCATGCTTCGCCCAAAGTCGGCTGAGGACCTCATTGCCCTCCGCACCGCCCATGGAGTTCTCTGCCAGTATCCGCGGCACGCATTCGAGCGCGCTCGCAAACCGCCTGACACCATGCTGCGGCAAGCCCTTGAGCCCAGCACCGTAACTCTCCACTCTTTTTGCTAGCTCGACCTCGACCGCGCCCGCTCCGGGAACCATCCGGCCATCTTTGATCAGGCCCTTGAGCACATTCACGCCGTCGTCGACCGCGCGCTCGAGGTCATCGAGGCTGTTGGCGGTGGCGCCCCGCAGGACGATCGTCGCGGTCTTCGTCCGGTCGCCCTTGCTCTGCGGGTCGAAACCCTCGTCCCCGTCAATGAGCTGCCGCAGCACCGTGACGCGGTCACCGCCGACCTCGATCGTCTCGAACACATCGACGTACCCCATCTCCTCCGGCGTCGGCGGCCCCATGCGCGCAAGTGGCGTCGCATTCACGACGCGACACAGTCGCCGCAGCTCGAACTTGGAGAGAACCTTGAGCACGGCGATGTTGTGCCGGTTCAGGTAGTGCAGCGTCAGATCCGACATCGATGAGCCACCCACGATGACGGATACGCCAGAGGCCGCGATTTGGGCGATTATCTGGACGACGCCGATGAGAAATTGATCGATGGAGGCAAAAAAAAAAACGCGCACCGCCTCGAGGTGTTTTTCTTCGCCCGTCGTGAAGTTGAGCATCTCCTCGGCGTTCTTAATCAGTACCGTTCCTTTTGTCTCCGTCTGTGCGACATCCAGAGCGGAAGTGAAGACCGCCACTTTGGCGTTTTTGGCATGCTTGATCGAGCCTACGAACGCGCTTTGAGCGTTATTTGCGCGCCACGGCGCAGATATTACGCACCTTCCGGCTCACGGCCAAACACCATCCCCTGCACAACACGGCTCGCCGACAGGCTCCCGCCCATTATTTTCACGACACGCACGTTATCGACGTTGAAGTTTCGGGGGTTAGTAGGCATAACTGCCAGTGCAGCCTCCGCTATGAGCGCCGCTAACGGATCTTCCAGCCCGTATTGCTTTGACGCGAGTGCAGGCTTCAGGGCTGCCGCAAGCGTCGACGGCGTCATCGGCGTCGGGAGACTGAACGTAGACAATGCTGAGGAATAGATTAGCACGTTCCCATCGATACCAGAATCGCGACCACGCACTTTCCAGCTCAGCCAGCGCTTTCGCGCACGCAAGTTCGTATCCGGGAATGATATCCGTCGGTTTGAGTCCCATGATGAGGAGATTTTCGGCTTTCTTGAGAAGCTCGCCACCGAGGATGATGACCATGTTGGTCGAGTCACCCATTTCCGACTCCTGCGCCTGCGAGGCCATCACGAGCAGCTTGGCTGCGGGGTGCACGACCTCGATCTCGCGGATGATCGTCGCCGCGTCCGAGGTGACGAAGAGCTTCCCCAGGTGGTTTATTATGAGTTTATTCCGTCCTAGGATTGCGCACATCCATCAGCAAGGCGCGCCTTTCTGGAGCGCTGGCGTGTTTTACCGTTTGGGCCGAAACTTGTGCGCACGAGGTCAGAGAGCTCTACAACGGCCTGGACATTGCGGAGGATGGCTTCATCGAGTCCTTGGAGATACTTGTAGCCATCTTTGAAGATGGGAAGGCTGTTGGATTGGGGAACCTTCAGCGACATGTTGTGGATCAAGGCAAAGGACGCGTCTTAAAAATCGATCACAGCCACTGCGATCATTCTGAGAGCACAGCACCAGAATTCAGTAAACCACGAAAATAAACATGTTCACGACTACATATGGTGCTCTCATTGGCACCAAAACGCAGTTAACCGCAGAGACTCAAGTACTGTTCGCCCCTTACGGATTAATTTACCAGACTCATCTCTAATTTCTTGTGTATGGCGTACTTTAAATCCACCATCTCGAGCGCGAGGCCGATCTTCGAGGAAATCAGTTACGATTCAGCGTTTTTGCTCGGCACATGGCCTCATGTAAGGACAAGACTCGAAGAGCAGTCTTCGTGACGCGGCGTATTATGACCAGTGGTCAGAACCAAGGCCGACAGCTTCAAGTCTTCAGTATCGTCGATTTGGCCTCGTTCGAAGTTCATATGCAGACCCTGACCACCTATTCCTTGCACCATTCTTGCGCAAACAGTCGCTCAGGTCCCTCAAATTTTCAGCGGCGGGTCACGTAGGGTTGTATGGAGCAGCCCATGGGGGTTCTGGAACGGTTTGAATCGCAGATGCACTCCAGCGACCTTGGAGAGTAAGACAAAAACAGATAGTATATGCACAAAGGACTCAACGACGGGCCCCCAACCCGCTCCAATATCGTACACCCAACACCCATCGCTCATATCGGGCCTTCGTGGCTCACATCGGCTTTGCAGGGAGCTGCGTTAGCAGGACACCGTAGCGCTTTTTTATCGTAACACGATGGCGCGAGAACTTGTCGTCGGGTGAGAAGCGGGCTGAAAACACCGAGAAAGGCGATTAGGGGGGTTCCGGGAAGAAGGAAGCAGGGCAGGGGTATGCACCGGGGTGGGCTGACTTCGTTATGCGACCAGACTCGGTCACTTTCTGCAAAGAGCTGATGAGGACAGGAAGGTAAGAAGACAGCAAATGCGCACTTTGAGGGTATACACTCTGCTGCCAGACTCGTCCATGGTGTACATTAAATGCATATTTGCGGTGGATCGACGTCAAGACAGGGCAGCTTTCCAAATTTTTGCAGGTGGTCACAATGTGACTACCATCACGCTTTCCACTTTCGGCAACCGAACACATTCAAGCAAGGTAAAAAAGTAATAGAAAAGCAGCAGTAATACTCAGGCGAGCTACGTGATTTTCGTGTGCCATAGTCTCTCCCCACTCTCTTTTGCATCGTAGCATGGCGAGAAAAGTACGTGGCACTGCAATGGCACTGATTGTCGCCCGCATCGACTTGCATCGACTGCAGCTCCTTTGCTTAGTAGAGGACACGAGTGGTCAGTCTGTCAAGAGAGACTGCTCCTTTCCTTTGCACTCACAAGGTCGAGAATTCAAACTACGATTCAGGCTATTTTGTTACTCGGGGAAACTTGGGTTCTTTCGCAGCACTCCCCCACGAAATTTCCGGTCGCCCGTGGATCCACGCGTTGTCGGGCAAGTCCGGATAAAAGCACTTGTCGTCTTTCGGATAGTCCTCCCCAAATATAACGTACACGAGATCCTCGCCTTTCTGACCTTCAGCAGACGCGCTGAAATTTAAAACGCAACACTTGACCCACCTTCGCCATTAGGACCCTCGCCGTCGTTCAGAATTGTGTGTGCCAAGCCCGTGCCCGCCTTCCACCCCACACAGTCGCCGGATTGGAGCGCAACGTCAACGCCGTGGTTCCAATACCGCGCCTTGCCTTTCAGGATGAACGCAAACTCGTCTTCGTGCGAGTGGGCATGGGCGTCCGAGGACTTGGTTCCTGGAGGAAGTATCTCGAAATTAACGTTCCACGGGGTCGGGTCGGCAGAGGGTGTCAGTCCCATCGTCCGTGTAACCGAGACAAAGCTGCAATACTTGGGGCCAGACCCGCTCGGCTTGGCGTCTGAGTACCCGTTCAGGATCTGAGGTACGGAGGTCTCCGTTGGGGAAGCCTTGAGAAATGGATAACGCAAGGAAGAATATTCTGGATGGGAAAGCACGAACACTGGACTTCGGGGCGGCCCGAGAAAAGGATAGAATCGTGATCCCCTGTGGACCAGCAACAACAGTAAAAGATCGTTCGTCCGATGCCGGCCGCCATCCGAGGCAGTCCCAGAGAGGAAGCTCAGCGGACTGGATACCGTAACTTCCATCTCCTTGGACAATGACAGCCAAAAATTTCGCGCCGGTGGGGATGGTTATCGTGAGTTCTTTGCCAGGATCTGCACGAACAATGTCGATCTTTACATTTTCCAGACCAAAGGCAGCGGAAATAGGAACGGCAGTGCCAGATGCATTGGTGGAGAGCAGTTCAAAGGCAGATATGGGGGAGGCCATGGTGGTAGGAGAGAGCTTTGACTCCGCTCGGAGCCGTGATAACGATCAGGGTTCAAAATCACGAGGCCAGACATCTCAATCAAGCCAGAGAGGATGAGATGGTTTAATTAATGATAGCCACAGTTGAACACGATCGAACGCGCTACAAACCATGTTATTCGTCGTAATTAGGGAGTGAAAATCTATGTAAGTACAACAGCAAGTGAGCATCCAAAATATCGGAACGCTTGCACGAACTATAGCTTCTCAGCGGGTGTCTCGGATGATGGGGCGGGGGCGGCCTCAGCAGGAGGTGCAGCCGCCGCGTCGGCAGCGGCAACAGGCGGGGCATGTGTTTTGATCAGAGCCTGAAGAGCATTCAAATCAACTGAGAGATCCATACAAACAAGATGGAAAACGCACCGCCAGCTGCGCAGGAAATGCACCTGCGGTCTCCCCGAGCTTGTTTCCGTCCTTGAAGACCATGAACGACGGCATCTGTATACCATTAGATCCGCTGAAGCTTAGTGGCAGCTCGAGTTAAGACATACAACGCGGACGCCTGACTCAACCATGGCCTGTTCAACCTCCTCCGTATCGAGCTTGTAGAACTTGAGGGCCGCGTTTTCGGGGAGATCCGAGAATTTTTGGAATATCGGGCCGATTATCTTGCAGGGACCTTTGGGCCGGTGAGTTTGGGGACGGTGTCAAGGTTCAATCCATTGCGCGCACCGCACCACGGTGCCCAGAAATCAATGATGACGGGGGTGTCGCTGTTGATCTACGCGATCTGGTCAAGACACTGCAAGTAAAACAGCCTCCGCGACTTACGGCCTTCATGAATTGAGCAAAATTTTCAAGCGGTGTGACGGGCATCTTGAGAGTATGTGTGGATTTGAGAAGGAACGCGCGGGATGGTGGGAGTAAGAAGAAGACGCGCTTTTCTACCTGAGCACTGATTGATACTGATTACTGAGCGGTGCAAGAATTGCGTCATCTACTCACGTGACAATAACGATCAAGATTAGGACTCGTAATTCCGACGGAAACGATGACACACTGTCATCTTCATCCCCGCTCGCCGAGTACACAACTGTCAGAGTGCACAAGAGTCATTGCTTATTAGTTTTTACAAAGCCTCGCTTACAGCTTCTGCCTAGATACGCCAAATAGATTAGGTCTCCCGCAGCAAGAACGGGAGTTCGGGCATCTCGGAGATGTTGGAATTTGACTCCGCCGCGTTTCTCCGAGGAAATTCGCAAGTTGAACTTGATATATCACAAGGAAAAGGAGGATTGCCTGCGCAGTCCTAATTGAAGGCCGTGGTAGCCGTACTGGGTATTCTAATGTCACATTTTCCAAATTCTCCAACGAACGTGTTATCGTGATAATCACAATTAATATTGAGCCACTATTACTTGAGACTAGTAAAACTAAACTGCGATGTAAAATTTAAATGCTGCCAAGTCCAAGGCTGTTTCACCGTTCCGTCCTGGTTCAAGCCGAAAGTGTGCCAGCAAGCGCTGACAACGACGGAGAGAAAAAGTATTCCCCGCCCCGCGACACGACGAAGTCTAAGGATGTCGTCAGTGGTCAAAAATCCTTGGATTGATAGAGTTCAACTCACCAGTTACGAGCGTGATATTGCGTGTAACATCGGTGGAGTCAAGGCCGAATACTGGGCGAGGGGCACCCTTGTTTGCACCTTCAAACGGTTCACAATGAGTATCCTCTTTTTTTGAATCCTCAGGGCAGCGTACCAATGATGGGGTCGAATCCAACACCACCGTGGACAAAACTATGGGTGCATAAGATCAAAGAAGCCACAAAAATGATGTGGACATACCTGGGATTATTCGCCCAGAGCTGCTGCAAGAACTGGAACCCATTTGCCAGGCTACTCTGATATGCCACTGTGGTGTAATGAATTAGGTTTACGCTGAATATGCATGTTCTTCACGACGAACCAAAAGCAAGACCCCGTTCGATCTGAGTTGTGTTCGATGAAGCCTCGTCGTCAGTCACTGAAAAGGGATTAAATTCAGAGACATCGTCAACAGAAAGAACCTTACCCTCAGGCCCGTAAGGAATTCCTCCTCGAACGATATGATGGTTGCTCGTCTTATTCTCGGGGAGCCCGATATCAGCACGGGGCCTGGTTTTACGGATGTGTGCAGAGAATGGGCATCTACCCGGACGATGATTAAGAAGCAGAACGAGGAAAACTAACACAGCTTACTTGGACTGATCAGACGCTCCCGGCTCAGTATAGTCAAAGTCGTTGTTACGACTCGCATTTGCACCCTGACAAAAAATTAGAGGCCTCGCCTCTCGAGGATATCAAGCGAAGAAACACACAAGCTCTGGGTCGTCGAATAGAGGAGCCAACATTACCGGTGCCCCCTGTTGAATGGCGATCAGCTCAAATTCAGGATTCAGGTTGCCGGCAACTTACGCTCTTCCACCGGCCGACCATGCGCGCACCAAGAAGATCTGATCCCTGCTGAGGCGTCAGCCCCGGCGCACGAATCGGATTATCCGTCAAAAATTTGTTGAACTCGGGCACGAGCTGCTTGAGCTGGCGGAACGCAAGGAACGAGCCATCTTTGGCCCAATCAGGCCGTGAAGTGATTTCCGAGTCGCCCACTTCGCCAACGAGAATTTCTCCTGCGGGAACGATAGCTTGACCTGGCTTCGGCGCCTGAAAGCCGGTCACTGCCGGGTTCGAAATTCCATCGAGAAAACCAAAATCTGAGAGCCTCTCAGCAGAATGCTCAAAAATATCAATGGATTGGATGCTTACGTTCATGACCTTCCTGTTTGGGTCCAGTCGCCGGATTGGGGCGGGCAGCTCCCTGCAGGGAATAAATCTCGGTGATGCTATCCCCAAGGACAGATTTCAGAGAGGCCAATTCAGCGTTGATGTTATCCACTGTGTCCGATGCAAGAAGAATAACACCGTGAATGTTTGTGCCAACAAATTGCGGCACCCAGTTTGTGGTGCCTGGGTCGCCGAGAAAGTTAGTCGGACCGACTACAGCCTGAAGTTGGCCGTTAGCGAAATCGGAATCGCCTATCGTGTCATCGACCAAGGAAACATTCAGTTTAACAAGTCCAGTATGAGAGAACGCGATGTTGAGCGCCGTCACGGGTTGCGTAGCGTTATCGATCATTTGTGTCGTGGTTGTTACGAGCGGCACGATGTCCGACCTGAGCTTGGCCTTGAAGGTTGTGGCGTCTGAAATCCCAAAGAAAAAAAATAGCTCCTTTTTCTTCTGCATTCCGACCCTGTTGAAAAAGTCGAAATCAATACGCCACGTTGATATCAAGTAATGGGCCTACAAGACGTCGCCTTGAACGTCAGTCAAATTCAAATCGGCCGCACTGGAGGCTGCTTTGGCTTGGGCAGGTGTTGGTAGGTCCGGGAACGCCTCGGGGTCTGTTCCAGTCGATGTCAACCTCTGCAACCGTCTTGGAAGTAAGCACTCACTGATTAAAAGAGGGGTTGTCCTTCTTGGCTGTACAGAGCGAACATTATTGGCGTCTCCAGCGGAGACAAGTCCCGCAGAAAGACCCAGAGAAATGAGTGTATGAATGAGAGGGAGTTTCATGGTATGAGTGAGGATTGGGTATCTGCATGTTGGCTTTTATATCCCTCCATGAGCTGAATTCGGCATACGCGGGCAGGAAATGGATGAAACAACGGGAAATAGTAGGCGGTGCGGGAATGAATGCAAGTCACCAATGTCAGAGTGTTATTGCCAACTTAGTACTAACCTGGGTCCCGGCGACGGATCCCCAGACCAGAGTCCTTTACTCGAGTCAAGAAATCAATTCAACGGACCAAGTTATGATCGAATTGGTGCTGAAAACTGATTAGAGTGCACCGTACAAACCAGGACTTGCCGTCAGTGACTCAAGATATGGGAGGAGGAGGAGGAGGCGCGTTTCAAAACCCCCTTGGGTTTGCGGACGAAAAAGTGCTCGCCAAGTATAATCGACGAGGAACGATCGCCATGAGGATCTGGTTTGAAGCTATTTCAAGATTTCAGAATTAGAATTGCTCGTATAGCTGGTAATAATCAGACGTCGGCATATGGACTCCTCTCGGGGATCGGGAGGGCTTATATTCCAGCAACAATGGAGGGATACGTCGGGCCCGATTCCAGGTGCCAACCCGACATTCATAGATTCGATACTTCCGGTCGAATGAGGTGGGATCATGAGCGGGATAACGGATGCTGCGGGTTAGGATTTACGGTGGTACCTGACCGCCGAGATAGATTCATACCACCATTAACTGAATAGATGGGAGGCAAATCTGTCGAGAGGGAGACTGGAACCGGTGTCTCTTGAAATGAAACCAAGAATAAAATGATGGAACCAAGGCAAAACCAAGGTTCAAGCACTGCCTCTGTGGCGGACCCGAGAGCGGCCGACTTGGAAGTCCCGACATGCACGAGACTACCAGCAATAGGCACAAAAACCAAGGAAAACCAGACTCGGAGTACATAGGGCGGAGCAGGACCCAAGCGGGACGTGGAAGAGAAGGAAGAGAGAGAAGTGATCGCCGTCAATGATGCCATCACTTGCACAGTTCTTCCCAGGACGTCTTGAACTTCGAGCTTCAGGTTCGTCATGCCTCGGGCTTGGTATTTTGGAAGACTCACTGTTCGTCCGGTCCCCGTTCTCACCAATTGAGTTTATGATCCGATATCGCCGACAGACGGGCGGATTCCGTCAACACTCCCGGTGCGAATTGAAAACAAGGGAGTACTGTACATGTTTGACATGAAATGTGAACATGTATGTCTTTTCTCACAAGCTCAGGACAAGGAGCCTCTTTGACGGATTTACGATGAATGGAGAAGTGAGAATCTGTCAGCCGCGGAACTCGAAGGGCCAATCTACCCGCTGTAGTACGCGCGTCTGGTTTGCGTAGTACGCCGGTAAGGTCGTTGTTGGGTCGTTGTAATAAAGTCTGACACCAACCGTTGCACGGTGCACCGGACAGTATTTGCCACAATTCTGCGTTTCTCTGTGCTGTAGACGCTGCGAGTTGCGGTTAAACGGCGGGATGACCCCGGCCCCTTCCAGACACGGGTTACTACGGTCTCTGACGGCTATAAATCCACGGGATCTATCGGCGACAGTGTCGGCTCACTGGGATACTGCTGGAAGTTAGCTCATCGACACCTCCAAGACTCTACGTACCAGCATCGCCGCCGAGTTGAAACATCGAGCTTAAATATTCTATACAGGGAGATTAATGTCGGCGACAACCTTACTTCCTGGTGGCGATATGTGCATCAGGCCGGCTGCTTCGGTTTGACATCCGAGATCAAGCTGGTATGAAAGAATTGGGACGACGTACGGGTTAAATGCACGATACGTGGTCTTGTGTGTGAGATCGAGACGCTGTTTCATAAGCTTTGTAATCGATATGCGCGAGGAAGCCCGCACAAAAGGCGGTTCAATTGGGCGACGGGATTTCGAGCCGCTTGGGCCATACGCGATGGGTTTCGGGGACCCAGGTGAATTTTGTCTATAGCTTCTGGTGTGTTTCATAAGTTTGTAGCTGACATGCGTGAGCAAGCCCGCACAGTTCAACTGGGCCTACGGGATTTTGAACGTCCGCAATCTTATGTGAGGTCGGGGACCAAGATGAGTTCTGCACCACATCTTCTGTAGGGCCCTGTATGTAATTCCCAGCGAATTAAAAACATGTTTAAATACCGGTTTATAAACAGGGCGTTTATAAACCTGTTTACAAACCGCCACCAAAATTCTTCCCACGGCCCACCAAAACCTGTTTTTCTCCTCCGTGGAGTCCCGAGGGTACAAAAAAAAGGGAACTGCAAGTCAAGATGAGAGATCCCATGGAAATGTTGTCGGCGGAGATTTCTGGTAGCGAAAACTTCACCGGTGAATATCCCAGACAGCTCGAATTCAACAAATTGGCTCCAAATTGGCTCTGAGATTCATCCGATTGACGGTGGACATGAGATCTGACCTTCATAAAGTGTTAATTTTGAGAGGGAAGGCATCGATTTTTCAGCCATACCCCACTCTGCCACCTACCCATCATGAATTAAAAACTGGTGATTTTGACCAAACCATTAAAAACAGGTTTATAAACACCTGTTTATAAACCGGTTTTTAAACAGCCTTTACATACAGGGCCCTAATCTTCTGGTATATATGGAATCGTAAAGAAGGACCCGGTCTAGCCACAGTCTCAAGGCGCACTATGCCCATAAACTGAGTTTCTATGGACATGGTTGTGACCGTCCGAAATTCTCTGGGAGCTGCCGGTAGAGTTTGAGCCGCAGGCACATGCCAGCAGGATCCTGTCCAATGTGCAAGAATATGCATTTATACATTGTTTATGCACTGCAGTTCAAAAGGAAACATCATAAGCTCAAAGGCACTTAGAAAAAAGACTGCAAAACTACTGCTCATCGCATGCTTCATTCGCCAGTCTATCGGCGTCCTGGTTTTCCTCGCGAGGGACCCAGATGAAATCGACTCGTCCGTTCTCCCTGATATCGTCAACTAGGTCCGACGCATGTTCAATTAGGTCGTGATTCGAAACCTCGAAACCTGACCACGTAGACATATGAACTTTGTGCGAGCGACTGTTTGCGATTCTGACTCACCACGCGCATTGCGCCACCCGTTTTGTTTCCAGGTATCCAACCAGTCACAGAGACAACCGATAGCGTACTTCGAGTCGGTGTGGATTGTAAGAAGGAAGAACGGGTCATCGCGTAGCGCATTTTGTCGGTCGCGGGCCAACTCGAGTGCCATGATAACCGCGGTCAGTTCCGCTCCTAACAGTTTTGAGAGGCGGTGTCAGTGTATTTACGGAGGTCGTTGCGTGAAGAGCGCACTCTGATTCGTAGGCGTCGGATACTGGGGCAGATGGCGGGTCCAGCTCCGCGATCCATTTACCGGTTTTTCAAACCAAACGCCTGCCCCACCGATGGATCCTGGTTGACCATTCCCTCGACATGCACCATCCGCCCAGGCTTTGATGTAGTATGGCATGCTTGAGAGAGAAAGTTGGCAAGGTGGTATCTCGAAGAAGAGTCAAAGGTCAAAGCGTTAATTACGCGTTTAGGATGCACAGCCATCTTACGTCATCATGAGAAGTATGTTCAAGATGGGTTTGTCGTGGCTACTCTGGGTAATGTTGCGATCCCATAAACCGTCTCAAAACTATATGGCCTTCAGATGGTACAATTTTTAGGGCACGGATACGTACCTTCTAATATGTGTAGTAGATCTAGAATAACTACATAAGTAATTCTTTCACGTCGAACTGGAATTCTGCTGATGGTAATGACGATCACACCTGTTTTTGAGTAAATTTTGGCAATATTGAATCCTGATTGAAATGCAGTTTCAAGTCTTGTGGAATGGTCGTATGATTTCGCGTCACATATTCATACAGTAATTCAGCTTCCTCTTGGACCATCCATGCGCCATTAATTGGCCATGCTGTCCCATGCGTACGGTTGAAAAGACTCACTTTAATTTTCTTCATCCCATGATAATTTTCTTCCAAGCTAAATTGAATATTTCAGTCAATTGCATCTGATGAGGCAAGGCGTTCCAAGTTGAACACATCACGTGCTCTCTGGTTGAGATTTACCGAGTACATAGTCTGACGCCCACGCTCGATTTATACTATTTCCGACAACCTTCAAGCTCCTCAGCAATAATAATGGCCGCTTTCTCTCCAATAGCAACAGCGGTGGAGTATGTGTTCTGGTTCAAGATAAGTTTGAAATGTTTTCGAACTGCAAGTCAACGCTCACCGAATTTACATTAGACGGTGGGATAGAGAGATCAGCAACCTTAAGGTTTTTGATCCCGTATACATTCAGTTTGCTGTCAACCACGCCACCCTGCTCGAGAGGTTTCATTGCACAAGTTCCAAGCTGTTGGTACCATTAGTTCGAATCAACATACATACAGCTTAGGACATACGGAATGCCAGGTAGTTTCAACAAACTGGCGCAAGTATGCGTCGATCGCTTTATCGTCTTCCACGGAATAAACAATCTTGGGATCCTCAAGCGCAGCAGGCTCAATTGCGCTAAGAGCAGCTGAACTCTCTTGAGAAAATAGCGGATTCATTGGCAGAAAGGTGCCGGCAAAAGATGGTATGCGGCGAATGAGTTCGCGTCCTTTTTTGTAGCCCCAGCGAAGAGCGGCAATATCAGCAGGACTGAATCACGAATAAAGTCTGTCAATCTCGCGAAGATAAATAATCGACGCACTCAGACAGAAAGCCAGCCTGAAAATCGGGTGCCGAATACGCGTCTGGGGACGAAATGTGAAGATGGCCCCTCGATGCAGGATAAGCCTGAGGATCGTCATTACATAAGAATACGAATAAATAGAGAGATTGTGACAAGTATCGGCGTACCAAAAAGCAGCCAGTGCAAATTAAATTGACGGACCTTGGAAGTACCGAATGATCGGCTGGGAAACTAACATTGGTGAGATGAGAAACAACGATGCAAACTTGTAAAAACAGCATCATACCCGGAACAAGTGGTAAGCCAAAACAACGGTTTGTCCGGTTTACTTTCGAATACCTTATTCCACTGGTTCATAAATTCGGGGCCAAGTTCGGGCAGCTCTTCGGGGCGAGGACGCATCTTGATGGCCGCATCCATGCCGCTGTGTAGGTCGGTGAGCTCTAAACTGAAGGGTGTGTAATCGGGCATATATATCGTACTTCGTGCCCATCAATCCGGAGCCATCCTTCTCCCACTGTGCAAGAGCCGGTCCCCAGGTCTCGGGATCGCCACGATAAAGAGAATTCAAAGTCGGCATGCTGGGTTTTGCGATATACGGTGTGAGAAGGAGTCCATGATCTGCTCGTATGTTCAAAAGTTTTAGAATTCAGGAGGAGACTGTCCATGCGAGTTGATAAGAATCGGACCTTGATAATTTTCTCCCACTCCGGGAATTTCAGAGATAACAGAGATTCCCGCCCGTTCAAGCACGTCCTTGCGTCCGATTCCAGATCGTTCGAGAATTAACGGAGAGCCCATAGCTCCTGCGGCGACGATGACAAGCTTCCGTGCTTTCACGGCACGCACATTCTGAGGAGAAGACTCATGAACCCGTTTGTCGAAGATATATTCGACTCCAGTTGCAACACCATCTCTGTTACATGAAGTGAGTCAAGAGGAGTTCACTCAATAGAGAGGAGAGGAGCGCACTCTATGACGACACGATTGACCAGACATCCATCGAAGACGGACAAGTTCCTCAAACTTTGGTAATAAACGTAGTGATGCTGTGTCCTAATAGTGAGATTTAAAGCGGAAAGAAAAGCATGCTTGAACACACAGCAACGTCAGACCGGTGTCCGGTATCGGAGATCCATTTCGGCATTATCTAGGGACAGGGATATCTATGAACGGCAAAAGATAAAATGTGGAAGAAACATACATAAAAGACATTGATGGAGTCGACATTGAAACCATTACCCTCGTCGCTCAAAGGACGATCGTGTTCAAATTTGGGCCCCACCTCGAGGAATTGCTTCGCGATTTCGAAAAGTTCAGGTTTCCGCAGGCTGACTTTCAGGGGACCTTTTGAACCATGGTTTGCTTTCTCAGGGTCAACCTCATATGTTTCGGCCTGGGTCCGGTTAAAAAGTTAGATAACACTCGAAATTATGTACGATGGTGCACCTTTTGCAAGAGTGGAATAAGGTCCTGAGAGAGTATACCTGACCCTCGTCACTTCGTTACTTCGCTTAAAAATGAGAATGTTCGTGACTTTGATGGATTTAGTATGAACTTTCGTCATTTCGATGAGTATCAGAGAAACCTCGTAACTTGAAATAGATGTGGTGAATGCTCGTCACTTCTGTGCGCGTGGGACTCCCGTATATGTTTGGTCTTGGTTTGGTCACGGGGATCACCGGTTACTTCTTACCACCAGCACACCCGTGTCGCGTGCCCGCCGGTCATGGACTACGGCGCGTTTTCTGGTGGCTCCTGGTGGACACAGACACCTTTTGAGCACATCAATATCATTCGCATTCGGACCACGCGCTGATACCATTTTTCTTAGCCCGACCCACACTGACAGTTTCGTCAATGAAAATACGAGCCATCTCGAGTCCAATCAGTCCAGTCTAAATTTATTTGGGACACTTGCTGACACTAAATGTGTCTCGCAGAAACTACACATGTACCACAGATAACATTACCAAGTTTCAAGAATGCGCTGATCTTCATTTCAGTTATCACTACCGGGTCGGCATGCGGCGATTACAACAAGCTCAACTAATCACGAAATTATCGAGGGAGGAGTTGAGTGTATATGCAAAAATCTGTGCTGCAATAAAATGACTTCTCTTTTGGCAGGCAGGTCTTGATCGAATCTGACGAAATCCCACGGTTGAATCATTGAGTCTGACCACCAGTTCAGCCAAATATGTTATCTTATACGAAAGTGCTGCAGGTTAAGCCAAATATTCGAGTTTTACTAGTGGACTTATCTCATAGGATTCTTTGTACCCACTGAACAATTAGTGCTTCCCAAAACCATACAGAATGAAGGGAGACCACGCGCCGATTCCGCGTCATTGTTCACAGCCGCGGCACCGCGTCAATGCGTGTCAGTGCCGCGCCAATCCTCGCGCGCTGCTTCTACCAGACCCACACCATAGACTGGTCCATAGTCTTTGCCACGGTCATGCGGTTATACAAGTGACGAGGTTTCGCATTTTTCGAAGGAAGTGATGAACAACCACTGAAGTCACACACTCTCACAGAATGCCGCCTGAAACTCACGAACTTCCCCAGAACTCACGTACTTCCGCAATGCTAAGCGAAGTAACGAAGTGACGAATGTGGTGTGGACTCGTCCTGAGAGGACCAACCAGGATTACCGAACTCGCTCTCCCAATCATCAAAATCGGACGCAGCAGGCTGATTATAAAGCATCCAGTTCACCGATGAACCTGAGAAGTATATTTCAATAATGCATCATCTGCCTCTGAAAAAATACTGACCTCCCCCAATACACCGGCCACTGGGAACAATGACAGATCGGCTGTTCACATGTTCGGATGGTTTTGAGATGTTGAATTGAACTGTCTTGCTCGTTGGTGCCAGGTGTGCGAGGTATTGTCCGGCTTGAATGTGCTCCTTCTTGCCCTTGGTCGTTGGCCCACACTCGAGGACTAGAATCGACAGATTTGGAAATGCAGTCGCGAGGCGGCTGGCAGTGATGCAAGCAGCTGTACCACCGCCTGCAAAAACGAGATCATACTCTGCTTGCACAGCGTTGGGGTCTGTCATGACGCGAGATGCCAGCCCCAGGATTTGAGATAATGCCTTATAAGAATCGGATGGAATGTTGGGATGTACAACGTCTGAAAAATCTTACGGCGCCAAAACTTGTTTATCTCTGGCATGTGCCACATGCATCAGTTGATTCCTTATGTGTGGGGGCAAAATCATCGCTGCATGCCACCTATGTACGCACGATGACATTCCACATGAGAGAAAGAAAGAAGTGTCACTCCGGTATACGTTTTGTGAGCGGTCATCTGGTGTGTCACTGGTGTACAAATCAGCCTGGCGGTGGCACAAGGACCCACAATGTATGATACCGTGACCAGACAATTGCAACTTTGGGAGAAAGTGCCCTTCGTGAGACACCAGATGCCCACGCTATTGCATTCAACGAGGTCCTCAATTTCCGAGGTTGGACGTCAGGCTCAACGAGTGCACGTGGAACCAAACCCCAAGAACTTGAAGAACAACCGTGGGAAGATGTTCCGGTGATGTCGGTGATGGTCGCCGGTTCCAAATTGATGTCGGCGTTTTCCGGGACTGCTATTGGCACCGAGACGTGAAGATTCGGATAAGAAGTAGATTTCAACCCGAAAATGAGACGTTCAGGTCACTGATGGTCACGAAGGTAAAACGACGGACGATCGACTGCTCAAAAAGAGTAAAGGAAGAAAGGAAAGCGATCCGATCGAGATGAGATGAGATAAGAAAAAGAGAGAAGATATGAAGATATGAGATAAATAAGATCGGCCCACTATGATTGGGATGCACGAGCGAGCGAGCCTCCCAACCCAACCAACCTAACCCAACCCAACCAACCGGTGCTTAGCTCGCCCTTGGTCACAACGATGTATAGTCACCACCGACCGACCGACCGACCGACCGACCGACCGACCGACCGACCGACCGACCACGCACGGGTGGCAGACAAGCAAGTCAAGTAGAAGAGAAGAATAGAATAGAAGAGAAGAGAAGGAGAAGGAGAAAAGGCCCGCCGGGGAGAAGGAGAAAAGGCCGGGAAACGGGAGGGAAGCGGGAGCGACCACGGGAGCGAGCGCGAAGGGAAAGAGGAAAGAGAGAAAAAGATTGGAGAGGAAAAGCAGGGGAAGGGCGACGCACCTCATTATTGTTGCAGTGGAGAAAGTGAATAAGATGAGGAAATGAGGGGAGTGTAGTAGAACAAAATGCAGAGTGGGAGTGGTGTGAGCAAAGCAAAGAGCGGCGTGAGGCGTGAGAGCACAGGGCAAGCGCAGCGTTGCGTAGGGTGAAGGGAAGGAGAAAGTACATGGTAGTGTAACAGGATACACGCTTTATACTCCCTTTGTTTGTTTACTAGATAATGCGGAAGGACCGACAATGACTTAAAATTTTGCAAAACGTATTACGTGGGATCGCAGTGCAGCGGTCAAAATCTACCTACTGGTAAATTACCGTCTGTCATAGAGTCTAACGAAATGTTATTAAAACTCTACTGGAAATGTGAAGAGTGAGGACCCTTCGCGATGCGGAAGGTAAATATGTAAAGGAAGGGTCGGGCTCGTCCTGATACTGATGAAAGACGACGCGAAAATGAGGTGTCCATCGCAAACCTGCGTCCGTCGTCAATGTCGACCCGTCGAACGGGTCGTCCCGCACAACCCCGCTCGATTGCTGAAAAGAACGTCCATAGAAGTAGGCGCGTGAAGAACAATAGATGCCCGTGTCGCTCCGTCCGAAGGGAAGCCCAAGATTGTGCTCGTACGTGTGAGGTGCCGGAATATTCTCAATGCAAAGAAGACGCGTGGACATACACGGCGCACGGAAGGCCTGCGAAGGTTACGGCAAACCCACGCGTAAACGCTCGGCGCTCGGCGGAGCGCAGCAGACACGCGCTGAGCACCTTGTTCAGGAGGAGGCGGAGGATAGAGGGAGTGGCGAGTCAGGAGCACGGAAGAGGAATACGGCAGGGAGAAGTTGGCGCTGGTACCTGGGCAAGTAAAGGCGGAGCGTGTCGAAGGGGCGTGCTGCTGCAGGCGCGTATTGATTGACAAAATTGAGAACAGGTTTTTGTAGTAGAGGCAAGCCGACGCACCTGATATTGCTTATACAGCTCGCCCCTGCACAACAAAAACACGACGTGAAACAGCTCTTAACAAGGTTCATGCACACGCGAAGGACATGTGGGAGGTCTAGGTGGAAGAGGGAGAGCATAAGACATAAAGAGAAAGGGAGAGAAAATGCAAGGCGGGAAGCAAGATATGAAAGGAGGGAAGGAGCCAAATGAGATGGAGGCTGATCAAGGGCGAGAATAACGATGACACGCGGACAGATGAGATGAACGGAAGACGGATGACATGAATACAGATTAAAAGGATATAATACGGATAAAAGACGACGCACCTGTCGGTACCCAGCGGGATCAGCACTCAGGACAAACAGCGCGCCTGCGAGCGGGCGAGAGCACAAAGACCACGATGAGGCCTGGGAAGGACGCGATAAAGAGCGCCGCGCACAGGAGGAAGACGGTGGTGTAAAAAAGCGCAGCCACCCAAACATACGCGTGATTTGATGAACACCGGCACCGCGGGGTCCAGTACTAGATGCTGCGCGAGGACGTGCGCCTGCAGCGGGCCAGGCGTGAAGGATTTTTGGAGGAGGAGCAGGGAGGGCGCGGATGTGCGGGATACTATGGGAGGGAACGGTCAGCGTTCTTTGGAAGGTTGAGAATAGGGAATAGAGAGAAATGCAGTGAAAATGTAAGGAGAGAAAATGGGGGAAGGAAGGACCTACCAGTCAATGTAGCACCCCCACCCACAGCGTATCGAGCCACCCTGCCATTTTCCCCGCCCTCCGACCTTCCCAGCAGCCCAATTCCTCCCATGCGCCCGCGCCTCGGACGTCGTGCGGGCTCTCTCCACGCGACACAACTCGGGTTCGCACCGGCGCTGCCAGGACCAACAGCAAGAACGCGTCGGCGTGCAGCGCGGAACTTGAACTCGCGCCCCTGGCCTTGGCTGGCATTCTAGCGTCGTTTGAGAAGTAGTCGGATTGGTCGTGCAAGGGGGATCGGGATGCCGGCGCGGAATCGGCCGCAACGGCGGGGAGTACACGGAACGCAGCTGGCGGTTGAAGACGCCGCATTGCAAGTGGGGCGGGCGTTGGCCTCCGGTGGTTTTTCCTGGAAACAAAGGCGTCAGCATGTTGTCAAAATGTGAATTAAAATGAGGACGAAGAGCAATTTCTATGCCCCTCGCAGGAACGCGATACGTCGCGATTTTGAAGCTGTCGCTGCGCGACGGCTCCGACAACGTGCAGGATAGGACGGTCCGTGGTTGAACACGGCATTGCAAGTAGGGCGGGGCATTGGCCTCAGGCGGTTTTTTCCTGGCAACAAAGGCTTCAGTAAGTTGACAAAATGCAAGTGAAAACGGGCCACCCCATCCACCTCCACCTCCCCCACTCCGTTCAAGTAGTAACACCCTTGTCACCACCAAAACCGACACCGCCGCCAACGAGTACGGGAATATCCTTCGGTTCGGGAGCACGAAGATAGCTTTCGCGGCCCATGGAGGGTAGATGGGCGGCGCGGCGCTGAAGGGTGGTGATGGAGCAGATGGCGGGGACGTTGGAGGAGGCTGGTAGGACTTCCGCGTTGAGTGACTAGTCGTTCGAAAATGAAGAAAAAATCGCGACGCGTGCAGGGAAAAAAAGGGAGGTGTTTGCGTGAGTTTGCTTAGGGTGAGGAGAGGAAATGGGACGAAGAGGGACCGGGAGAACCATGCAGGTAGAGCGATGATCGGGGCGATCGTCACCGTCGTCCTCGAGAACAAAAAGTGCTCCTTGACCACACATAACAAGTGTTTACCCAAAAAATAAAAATCCATTCATGAACAGTACATTTCAGCTCTGCATCCTTCGACAGATCGCCGCTATATTTCGCCTTGTTCGATTCCACCTGGTAGCTTAGAAGAGCGGGGTCTGTACTGAATTGGCTTGGAACTTTACGCACAGCGAAAAAAATGCAAGTAGCACACACCTGGCATTCAATCAACGTCCATTCTTTCGACCTCCTCGGCTATCTTTTTCATCTTGAAGGCCTCCATATATGCCTCTCCTCCAGCCGCCAAAGAAGAAGTTGCGGCGAGTCCTTCTTCGTACTTCGATCCCGACATCTTATACGCCTGCGCAGCCTTGATGTAGCGCTTTTCGGCGAGCTCGAAGAGCGATTTTTGGGTGAGAGTCGATGTAGCAGCAAACGCCGCTGCACGCAAGCCATTTGCCGATGCCATGAATGAATCCCCAGATTGGTGGAGCATCCAAGCTTTCTCATTGTTGCTGCGCGCTGCCATGCTTCGGTCGCGATCTCAGCGTTCATCCTAGAGCATCAAGATCAAGGGTACCTACTTATTTCAAGGATGTTAACGGATTTGAATGGTCTTTTCAGCGAGATGGTGCTTGACGCAACTTTGTGGGTGGGATCAAAAGGTTTGCTCACGTTTGCGTTGGCGGACTTTAATCGACACGGGCCTCTTGTCGCGAGATCCTCATTCAATCGCTTCCTTCCGACTCTCCCCACCGTCCCTTCAGTGTAGAACATATTTCTGCATATCTCATGATGCAGAATTATGCTAAATTCAAAAAAAAAAAAAAATCCACACCACTCGTTTTCCCGTTGTATCACAGCTTCTCACATCTCCGTCGACTACCTGCCATCGTTCTCTGCGCAACGCATCTTTCATGCTGCAATCCGCGGATTCTGCTGCTAATTAAACGGTGGGCGCTTATTTATAATCACGTGTCGAGGACTTTGCTGCAAATTTCAACCACAGCACTGCGGGCTGCGAATCAAATCAGAGGTCGGTCAGAACTGTTTCGGTTGAAGTGAAATTGGGCGCTTGAAGACTGTTTGTATCGATGGATGAGCAAACACAAGTTCAGTGAGTTGGCAATGAGTTGGAATCATTATAGGTTCGATGGTTGCCGAAAAGAACATGCGTCGAATTCGAACTCAGAAAGCAGAGCTGTCGATTCGAATCTGAAGAGAATCGACAGGAATTCGGGATTGGGAGGGTCTGGTTAACACTACCCTGAAATCTGAAAAATGCACGCATCAGCGCACATCCATGCTCACGGCATCTTGAAACCACGTACTAATTTCTTTGTGTAGTGTCGACGCACGGCATACTGGACAAAAGAGAAACCCCGCCTTAGATGAGAACAGAAACGCAGTGAACGCACACGCAGGGCCGTGCGTCGCGGTGTAAATGACATGAAGTTCATGTATACGACGGGCTGGGCATTTTGGAATCAAGGAAATGAGATGAGCATTGCTTAACTTGTGCTCAATCTCGGCGTCGGCATCAGCATCGGCATCGGCTTCAGCTTCGGCAGCTGCGTCCTCCACTGCCATCACCTCGGCCAGTGCCGAGGCATCAGCAGCAACCAGCGCCAAAGACACGGAAACGGCAAGCGCCAAAGATACCGAGTCGACAGCCAACGTCGATGATACCAAGTCCCCCGCGGAGGCGGAGGCGACCGAATCGAAAGCTACGGCACACCAGAGAGGCCAAAGCGACGCAAGCGAAAGCAGCAGCGGCCACTGCTGAAGATACGCGCGAAATTTGTGGTATGTCCTCCCGTTCCCGACCCCATTCTACTTCGTGAATTTTAGAATGTCCTCCAGCTGACTTGATGCATCATTTAATATAGACTGCCTTCTGCTTCATGGCCGACAGCGACAGGTCCAGGTAGTACGCCGTCGGGACACCGACTTGCACGAGTTGCAGCCATGGAACCGTGTACCCGCCCTGTCCAATTCGCACCGTCGCCGCAGCCTGGACGTCCAATTTGCCGTCGGGAATGATGGCCAGTGATGCAATGGCGCCTTGTGTCAGCAGCACGTTGTTGATGGTACCAGAGTTGGCAGTGCCGTGCGCGGGGATCACGAAGTTGGGAATGGCCTCGGCGAAGAATGCGAACGTCTCATCGAACTCGCCCGAGTTGGATTGCACAAACTCGACCACAAGGTCCGTGTCAAGCGGATTTTGCATCTGGAAGCTCGTCAGATACGACGCGCCTGCCAACTCAACAAAATACTTGTGTCAAAGTTGATGCTGACGATTTTTGTGACAAGGGACTCTAGCGTTATGTGCACATCGATGTGGGTGATCAGGTTCGGTTGGTTGAGAGCTATCGGACAGATTAATTGGGAGTTGTTCTGGCCGGAACCAGGAACCCACCTTGCAAGTTTGTTGATAACGTCAAGCTAGAGAGCGCCGGGGAGCCAAATGGACTGCTTTTCTGATCGCCTTGGATCGTCAAGGGCAGCGCATCGTTGCCCTGGATGAACGACGTCAAGAAGCTCTGTGCAACCGTGTCGTTGGCGTTGGCCGGTTCATAGTGGAATTCGGTGGCAATCACGTTCTCCCCAGGAACGAGGTCAAACGTCTGTAAAGTCAGTTAGAATTGTTGATATTTCCAAACACGCCACTCACGTTTATTGCTGCTCTTCCGATAGACCTGGTAAATTACAGGAAGTGAGATGTCAACGGTGTTGAGTGATATGTTGGAAGGATTTTGCAACGTCGTGGTTAAAGGCAAAACGATGAATTCCGAGCCACCGTCGCCGCCGCTTCCGGTCACAGACACATTGCTCAAGGAAGCCTTTCCGCCGAAGGACTTGATGCCTAAAACCAGTCATTCTCACGAAAAACCATCAGAGCATTCCATAAACTTGCCTGTCAGGCTCGAGGGGAGATTGAACGGTATACCGCTGATAGGCACGTTTCCGATGCTGGTCTTTGCAGTAACGTTGGCCGCCCCGGAAAGTATAAACTCTGCTTTGGGCTGCAGCGTTACAACAGCGAGAAGTAATTGGAATCCATTTTCTGTCGCGGCCACCAACGGGAGGTCGTGGAAGGAGATGACACGGTCGTGGAAGGAGATGACACGGTCGGCAACGTTTCCAGTCGATACGCCACCTTGCGCAGGAACCTTGGGGATGTGAAGCTGTAGTAGAGTCTCCCGTTAGAAAAGATATCACATATGACAATGACGCGCATACCCTGGCAATGTCCAGACCCAGTTCGCTGATCAAGAGATCTTCTCCAGACTCGATGACTTGGAGAGAGAATCCGAAAGGATTCTTGTATTGCGCCAGAGTGAAATCGGAAGACGTCAAGGGAGCAAAGGCTTCGCTCTGGTCAATCATGGTCAAAGCCAGCTGGTTTAGGTTGATAGCCGTAATGATATCGAACTTTTGGCCAGGAAGTATGACCTCGAGCGTCAAAGTTTTGAAAGCTGCACTCAACCAAGCCACAGGCTGGCTCGAACCACTCTAATGACGGGTGATTATAAGAAGCAAAGTGAGGCTCTGGAGAGAAATAAATACCGGCTGGACTGAAACTCCTCGGACGGTCAAAGTTCGATTCTCGCCAGCCAAAAAGTTGCTGAATAACACCCCAATGTTTTCCAAATCCGAGCCACTTTGAGGTATGATGTGTCCGCTCAGGTGGCTCTTGGTCGTCGCGCTAGGGGCCAAGAACAAGTTGGAGCCGGATAGAGCTATGGCAATATGAGTTCAACGTTCGGTTTGGCATTGAAAGCTACTCACGTCCAAGTTCGGATCCCATGAAGAAACTCGTGAATCCAACGGTACCGAGATCGATTCCAAGTTCTATGTATCAGTGAGCAATATTGGTCAACAAGATCACGAATATGATACGAACGAGCTGGAGAAGGAATTCCGGCGTCTGTTTCGATGTGAACTCCGCCCGCAGGATCGTCAGACGGCAATTGGAAGTTACTGATGGTGACGCCCGGAAGGCCATTGAAGGCCTTGAAAGAAATGTCCTTTGAAAGCACGACGTTATCGAAGATGGTTCCGAGGGCTGTCAGACACAATTTGGAGGTTGAAACGGTCCAGGTGAAGTCTGGGTTATGAAGCAGGAATGTCGCGAAATGCGTGAATTTGCGAGAGTCAGTGATGGTCAGGCGAACATTAGTCGAGTAGTTGCGCACTCCAGTGTCCCGCGGCTGCGCAAACTGTTCACTTGATGAGTGACGGAATCAATTTGATGGGAAACAGAAACCATACTGGGAGTAAGTGCGATCTCGGCGATGTGCTGACCTTGCCAAACAACACTGGACGGGCATTATGAGAACGAGGCCGACCTTTCACGATCAAATGAACATACCTGAGTGGTTCCGGGAAAGCAATCAGAGCGTCGAGTGGGCCAACGTTTGTCAAAGAACCGCGCAGCGGAAAGTCGAATCCATCATCGGAAATGTTGCTGCAGAGATGTCAGAAGAAGATCAGAAAGGAAAAAAAGGACGGAGGTGATGTTGGCTTCGTTGAACGCCAGCACAGCTCCATCGACAAGATGTTGAGCGATAGGACTGGCAACCGCGCCGACGAGGAACAGTGCGGTTCTGTCGGTCTAAATGACCATTAAATTTTCTGAGGAAAATGGTGAAAACGGACGTACCACGACGGGGATAGAGTTTTGCATAAACGACAGTGGGGTGGCAAAGGCGTCCAGTTTCACATCGGTATCCACGGCCAGGTCGACCTTGAGGTTTTTGAGGGTCGCCAAAATGGCACGCTACATCGAATTGGTTCCCGCTGACGCAGGTGTTGTCACCGGAACTTTAATGCCCGGGTTAGCGACAAGGTATTGGAACATTTGCACAAGGGGCCCCAAGTTGACATGATTTTCCGTGGCAAAATCGACAAGAATTGCACGATGACTAGGGGCTCGAGATTGTACTTCATCGACAAGAAGGCAGATGTCACGGAGGAGTGACCGTCGGCATGAATCGGATTCGACCAGAGGTCGACATCGATTGTCCCAAGCGTGAGGTTATGGAAGATCGCTGCAGTTCCAACCTTGAGCAAGTTGATGTTCGCGGTGAAGGGATTTGCCAAGGTAAACTTGGCTTGTGTGATTCCGGTCTTGACGATGTCCGTGGGGAACTGGATAGTTGCGGACTGGATCAAGGTTTGGTGAAGTGCAGGAATGGTGACGGGTTTCAAAAGGATTTCCGACAAGGCGGTTTTGAGGGAGCTGATTGGCGTGGAGCCTGTCGTTCCGGCAATCACCGACTCGGAATCAACACCCTGCAAAAAGTTTTCGAGCAGCTTTTGCCCAGCAGCGGAGGCACTTCCTCCTTGCGGAGCATAGTGGACGTCGATCGGGTAGCTCTCATTGCCAGGTAAGATGACCAAGTCGCTCTGCGGAAAAACATCAACCACTGCAGCAGTCGAAAATGGGCGAATACGCACGATATCAGCAGTACCAATGGTCTGATCCTGGAAGCCCAGCGAGAACGATACATCTCCAGTACCGATGGTCAAATTACTGCAACGCGTTATTAGAAAGAAGGAAAATCAAGGGCACTTGGCATACCTCGGGTTGAAGAGGGCCGAGTCGACTTTGATGAGCAGATAGTCTGGGAATCCATGATTCACGTCGAGGTTGGCAACAGTCACAGGTTTGGTGTTGAGACCCTGCAGGCCGTCAATATCGGAATCGACAGAGAACGCAATATCAGTAAGGGCTAGCAGGCCAACAGCTGTCTCGGCATCCGCATTGGCAGAACCAGAAAGGTGCAAAGTTTCCTTGCTTCCGACTGTGGTCGCAGCAACGAAATCGTCGAAGTTGGAATGCTTGTCATTAAAGACGGCGAAAGGAACACTTGATAAAAAGTCAGACACGAATGAGCGTGGTAAGGATGGGGGAAACGAACTCAGCAAAGGTGAGATGGATGATACGCGCCTCCACATCGGTTTTCGCGCCAGCTTTGGGAAGCGCCAGCTCGGCGATCGATTCACCTCTGTACCCTACGGTAATCGTTTGTTCAAGGGATGTGATGTCCAGAGGGAACGCGAATGGCAGAGTAAATGCCGCATCCGTGGACGTCGACGTCGTCAATGGGTTGTAGGCGGTGCTCTCGGTGAACATCAGCTTGAGCTGATTCAGGTCAATCGATTTGATGACTTGAAGGGGACCTTGATTGGGCAGCACGGCAGCAACTTGGAGGGCCTTGATTCCGTCATTCAACCATGTTACCTGCAGGGGCTGTCAAGACAAGGATACGGGAGAATGGAAGATAGAACGTACAGAACTCGGTCCGGCGCTCGCTCCATGGACGACAACATTGCTGTCGAGCCCATGGACAAAGTTATTGAAGACGGAAGAAACAACGGCGAGGCCTTCAGGGCTGCTCTGTGGCACCAGGCGACCAACAAGGGAAAGAACGGACGTGCTACCGGGAGCGAGATTGACGGATCCTGAGGCCACGGGGGCGATCATAATGCCATCGACAAAAGTATCGAAGCCCAGATGGTTCAGCTCAATTCCAACCTGAGAAGGGTTGGCCGCCGTAGCCTCGAGGGTGAGATGAATGCCGCCAGCCGGATCATTTGAAGGCAAGTCAAACGACTTGATTATAACTCCTCCCTTTAGACCATTGAATCCTTGAGCGAATGGATTAGAGTGTGGATCGTGAGTGGCGAGACAACTTACCCTTCAAGGAGACCTTGTAAGCGACAGATATGCCGCTGACGTCAATTCCTGGAATCTGTTAAATCCTAAGAATCTTGGAAACTATATTCGCTCACCGAGGGCGCTGACTGCAAGCCACAGATTAATGAACTAACTTTCAAGCTATTCTGCGGGGCACGTACCGGTCAAATTGTCCCCAGTAATTTCCCAATTAAAACTCTCTTCCGTAAGCAGCGTCTAAGAACAATGAACAGCAAGAACAAACAAGTTCAAAGACGACCAACCTTTGTGAACGCGGTCAGGTGATCAACGTCGGCAACGGTGAAAGTCGACTCGGTGTCCAAGGTCGCTCCAGTGTCAGCGGCAACCTTCAGGGGATCCATGGTGATATGGCCGATGGGCTGACCGGCCCAGTTCACGGTCAGACCCTTCCCGCCGAAAGTAATCGCGGCATCGACTGAGCTGAGATCAACTGGCGAACGAATTGCAAAGTACAGAACAACGTACAGGGGCCCGCGTTGGTGATCGCACCCTTCAATTGAGAGGCTATACAGACCATGAGGAACTTGCACACGCGTAGTCAGGGGCAACTCACTGAAAGATCCTTGTTGTGGGTCCTTGATCAGGACGCTGTCGAGTCTGCACATGGACGTTAGCATGTGCAGCGAAAATAATTTAAAATTGATATTTCACCCCAAGAGCGAACCTCCAACGATTTTTTGGACAATCGGCTTGGCGAGAATGGGCAGAATGAGGTCGAGAGACTTGTCTGTCTTGGTCGGAAGGCTGCCCTGGGTGTACTTTAACGAGGTTTGGTAGTCGCCGATCGTGACGCCAGCGGTCAGTTCGACATCAGACTGCAGCTTCTTGAAAGCAGTCTGAACAAACGTGGGGAGGTTAAACCCGCTGAGAAACATTTGAGCATCGATGGAAGCAAGGAATGCAAATCTTACGTGAAGAGATTCGCCCGGCGTTGAACACCACGCTTGATGGGCGAAGCGCTGGTGGCAGCAGCAGGAAGGTATTTAATGCCGCCTAGTTCGACGATGCTATCCAGAGGCTCGACGTCCAATCCTGCTTCGAGAGCAAGTCTCCGCGTCACAGAGAAGAGGGTTGCCGGGTCAAAATTCAGGTTAAGGTCCAAATCCGGCGACTCGGTGGTGGCCTTGCCGGGATTGGAGAACTTTGTGTTCGAGTTGATCGTACCAAGCGAAACACCAAAGGCGGAGACCGTGGAGTCGATGCTCGTGATCTCCAGCGACGTGGTGAACGGATTCGCCACAGACACCTTGACATGGCTGACGTTGCTGGACAGGCCAGTGGTCACAAGAATCTCGAGGGCGGCAGCGTCCAAGAGGTTAGTCTTCAGCGCTGGGAGGTTGACGTCGATGTCGAGCGTCTCCATGGCCGCAGCGAGCGAGGCGACGGCAGTCGATCCGTCAAAGCCAGAGATGGCGAGCTGAACATCCTTCTTCCCGACGAAATCGTTGAGAGTCTCCAATTCTTTGGGGCTCTTGTTCGCCTGGAAATTGGACTTGGCCTGAATGGTGTTGTTTCCCATATTGAGAACCAGGTTGGGCAAGATCGCCGTCCCAATGTTAGCGCCCTCCCTCAAAAGATTCAAAGCTGTCGCAAAACAATCAACTTGGAGGACCAGAGGGGTGAGATGGAAACCTACTGAGATCGCCCAGAGCCAATTTCAGGTTGGACGGGTTGAAAATGGACACTAACGAAAGGTTTTGATTCCGCACGCGCGGAGAAAGTGGCAAAATCAACAGTGTTGATGGTGGTCATGCCCTTCAATCCTTGAAGACCCTTGAGCGATGTCGATACAGTGACCTTGATGGGGTCGAGCGTAATCTGCCCGATGGACAGGTTGGCGACGGTGCGCGAGTTGCCAACGAGGCGGAAGGGCGCGGTCTCCAAATTGGTAGGTCAGTGTTGAAGGAGGAAAACGTCGGGTGTTCGGGGTCAGGACAGCTCGTGATCTTGATATCGACCACACCGGAGATTTGTGTTGGGCTGAGCACGGAGACGTTAGAGGTCGAGGCGCCAAGGGGCTGATAGGTTGCGTGAAGTTATGGCGTAGAAAAAGGATGGATACACTCACTGTCGAAAGACCGGCCACAACCCTACCATCCTCCGTGGTGATATTAAAGTCATTAGCAATTTGTCCGATGGCCAAGTTGAACCCAAAAGGCAATTCTGACGTGGGGGGGTCAGTGAGACAGCTCAAGCACTATAATGATTTATTCACCAAGCGACGCCTGAACGGTGTTACTCTCGGCAGACGGAGACCATGGCGTATCCTTGGAGAAGGCAAAGTCGAAATTCCCAATCGTGATGGTCCGAATGGGATTGATAGCCGTCGGCGACACAAGAGGGACATCGAGGACAAGGGACTGCAAACCAGCGCTAAGCCAGGAAACAGCCGAGCCGTCGGTCTGAAGTGTGGCGACACAATGTAAGTTTCCCTTGCGCAGAATCCCCGAAAGAGTACACTTGGCAGAAACATCGGACGATTGTACGAAGCGTACACCGACGTGGTCCCGCTGCGAGGTTTGTGAGCCCAGCAGGATTTGGTCAAATCAGGCAAAATCTGAATTTTCGGATTCAGTCTAGGAAGAGTCAATGTAGGAAGGGAACCAAACGTACTGATAGTTGCGTATAGTCGTTAAATATCGCATTCAATCACCGCTAACCGTAAGAACACGTAATCAATGACCTACGTAAATAGATGATCCAAGCGAGAAATCGGAAATAAACATGTACAAACTACTCACTTTCGTCGACCGAAGTTGATGAACGGATTTTCAGCAGAGTGTATGTGGTTCCTGAACGTCGAAGGTGAAGAGTACAATGGGTGATAGACTATGCGGTTTCGTATCGTTTCGCGGTCGTGGCCATCATTAATATGCGTACTTGCCGAAACGGCAAAACACGCCCCGCCTCGGACGAACATCAAAATCTTGCGCAGACGACCCCGCGTAACGACGTGGCAAATCCGGCAGAAACACCCGAGTTTGGGAGACCCGAGGAGAGTCCCGGGAGTTGTGCTGAATACAAGGTTGGCATCGTCAGATCTGAAATTTCACGTGAACCACAGACAACAGGGGTAGGGAACGAGGAAGATGTTCCAGACGCGTGGTAAGGTATCAGAGAAATGTCTCCGGATGTCCTGAACCATTGGGATTGAAAGTCCGTCATCTATTGTCGGAGGTCAAAGCGAGAATTGAGAATAATTTGTAGGACTTGCCTTCATTCCACATGTATTTGCAACGGCCCCCGTCTATTTCATCAACAACACTTTCCATTTATTGCGGCCGGGAGCTCTTCGCCTCTTGAGAGACTGAATTTAGTCGAATGTTTCCGTGAGATCTCGTGATTTTGGTATCCGCAGATTTCGGTCATCGGAGACGGACGAGACAGAAGAAGAAAGTATCGTACCGAGAGCGACTAGACGTCCGTTTGGGTGTTTAAAAAACTGTATTGCTGGTCGTCAAAGCGGAAAGTGCAAAACAAACACAGACAACTCACCTGAACCAGCGGAAGGCATTTTCGACCGAATGAGGGAGATACGTACGAGTTCACTACGTCAAATTTGGATCCACGTTGAGATGGGTAAACAAGAGCGAATTCTTGAAGCCAGTCAAAGAGGGATGGTCAAGACTTGGGTATACATACCTTGGATCGTCCAAGTATGGTTCGGTCTTAGGTGACGAGAATAAGTGTAATTATTCAGAATTCGGATGAAAGAAACCGACCCAAGTGGACTCCATGGTGCTGAAGATGGTCTCAGTCTGAATTTTGGGGGCGCGTCAAGTGAAGTGCGCGACAATTCAGAGGTCCCTGAGAATCAAGTCAGTAAAGTTGCATGGCACAGAGTTTGAACGCGACACGCCAATAATCGCAATTTGACAATGGTCCCTTCAGAAAAATCAGAGATTTAACTGAATAAAATCAAGTCAGTAGGGTTTTGAGCCGAAAATGTACTGCGACGCACCAAGATCCCTCGTCCTATTGGAAGATAAATCGGATCTTAAAAGGCCTCGCAAGTTGAAACTAATAGAATGAAAGACATGGTCAGTGAGAGTTGGAACGTGATTGGACGGGTCGTACCTTGTGCCCGCTCACAATTTGAGGATAATTTCGGTCTATAATGGCCTTGTAAGTGAGATCTGATAGAATGAGGGAAGAAGGTCAGTAAATATTGAAGTGGGTGTTTGAAACGCCACACCAAAGGGTCCGTCCCCGACAATTTGAAGCTAGTCTAAGCTCAGTGCATTGGATCCAATGGAACAAAGAAAATCTGCGGTAAGAGTCACAGCATATTTGAACACGACAGACCTTTTAGTTCTCTTCGATTCGGCGATAATGCCGGTCTTCGATGACTGAGATCCAGAAACGAGAATGCCTGTCTTTGAGGACTGAGATCTAGAATTCAGATATGGTTAATAAGAATTTGAGTGGGTAACTTATTGCGACACACACATTCCTCTGCCGCAGTTTGAAGGGAGCCCCAGTCTTTGAAGGGTTCACACGTTGGGGGTTTCACAAGTGGAGCTGATTGAAAATAATCAAAGTCAGTCCGACAAGGATTTAAATATTGACCCGTTCTAATTTCAGCTCTTGGAGGTCTTGCGGATGAGATCTAATGAAATTGAGAGCTAAGTCAGTCAGAATGAAGTCAAATGAGACACCTAAATCCTCCCAAGCATCGATTTCGGACCAATCTTGAATAATAAGGACCCAGTACCCAGTACACACTTGAAGATACCCGCCGTCGGGACGTTTATCCAAACCCTCCCGCTGAATGAGCTATCTGGAATAAATACGATTTCCCATGTTCAATTTCTCGTCGTCGTAAGCCAGTATATAGTGTTTACATTGTTCTGCGTCCAACTGGCGCGCGGAAACTTGGCGCATTTGGCACCAGATAACCTGCAAAAGCTGTTGACGTGACAAACATTCCCAACCTGATCGTGACTCTCGGCGATTTCCGCGTGCTGACTCAGACAGTCAGATACTTGCACGACCGCTTATGCGTGAGCGACGGACTGTCTTTGTCGACGAGCCTGAACCCATGGAAGTTGATGAGAGTATCGAGTGGGTTTTCATGCGCTGCATCCACGATTCACGCTGACTTCCATATTTCCAGCCTGTCGACAGAACTTGCCCGGTAAGCAGCATATTTTTTTTTTGTACAAAATAAATTCAACTTGTCAGTAGGGTCCCACCATACGACTATCTCAATAACACGTACCCGTTTAACCAGCCCATAACCATGTAACTTTACTTCTGCATGCACATCCACTTCCCAACTTACACTTTGCTCCCAGTAAACCCTGGTCATGAACTGGGCGGCTGACGATGCGCACCAAAGACACCGGGTAGGTGGATATCGTGTGTGAGAAGGTGACACTCACCGACTTGACGGACGCCACCGTAAATCAGTTCCTTTGTGCATTCCAAGGAATTCTATGATCTCCAGTATCTTCCAATGTTCCTCCCGGGGACTGGAATTGATTAACACTGCCGACGCAAGGCTGCACCGGTCGCCGCAAAGAGGGATGAGAAAACTATCTACGGGAAACCTATGGCGCCCCTCATCTTTATTCTGTTACTTTTGCCCTTATCACTGAAGTATCCGTACCGTCAGTTCCCGCGATTCAATCTCTTGGCGCTCAAGACTAACCCTGAACTGGAGTTGGAGGCAAACTAGCCCGGGAGTTGGCGCGTCTACCATATCGCACTCCGAATTCCACAGCCACCACCGTATTTGCGCCATTTGGGCTTCGACAATTTCTGTGCCGTCTGGTCCTTGTACTCGTGCAGCGACGAAAATAGTAGCCTCGTGCAGCGACGGAAACAGTAGCCTTGGCGCCGACGACCGGGACCTTCTCCTCTGCGTCTTTGAGAAAAGCACGCCTGGGTTTGGCAGTGTCATGCCTGCCGCGTCGTGTTAATCCACGTCAGCGCGATGAGGAACGTTCACAAACTGCTGCTGCTCGCCTGAATCCGAGGTCACTTTTAATCTCTATGGCATGGACCCGTCCCCGTTCGCGGTGGGGTTTTCGCGAAGTTTATATTTACTCCTTGGCTCTGGCTATGAATCCCCTGATTACTACTAACTTACTTCCTCAGGCGGGGTTGTGATGTTGACCCCACAGAGGTGCATGCAGAAGCGTCTGGCCGGACAGGTTGCCCTCATGCCGGACAGGTTGCCCTCATGCCGACAGGTTGCCCTCATGCAAACACCGCCTCCGCTGTCATCCTGTATGTCGTGAACGAGCCCGCCCTCGCCGTCTGGGTTAAGACGCGCTCCTCCGCCCCCTCGCCAAGCCCACACTGCTCGCACACACAGGCTTTCGCCGCCGACCATTAGACTATAGTCCAATATATATATATATAACAAAATCCACATTTGCAAAATGTTACTGCGGAAGAATTAAAATCTGTACGAGCCACAAAAACGAAGAGACTCCTACCCGTGAAAGGAAAGAAATAAGATCAAAAGCAAGAAAAAAAAAGAAGGCAAGGATGAAGCAGTGACCACTGCGGGAATTGAACCCGCGACTCCCTCACAACGACGAGAAAATTCACAGAAGGCTTTACCCTCTGGACAAGATGGTCATAGTAGACATGCAAACAATCGGAGTACTATGTTGCCCAATGGGTCTGGACATGCACAACGGGTCTGGACAGTCGACTTTTCTCCTTGCCCTGTACCTCTTTCCTCCCGGTATCTTTCGGAATTAATAAATGCACTTCTCATCTACTACTGTGTGAAATTTTTAAGAGAATCGTGAACGGGAAGGGATAGAAAATCGGTTCCCGGACCATCAATTTTGGTGATCTGAACGAACATCCGCCAGTTCTTCTCTTCCCTGGGCTCGGAAAAATCGAGGGAAATTTGGAGGCACTATCGTATGGTAAATAAATCGTTCTGTCAACTCGGAATATCTTGCCGGGCAGTGGTCGTTGAGGATTGGGGAAATACGTGACAAATTCAATCTCCGCTCCAGGGGAGTGTCACCGTGACATTAGTGTGACCAAGCCCTCTTTCTCCTCAACCCGCAGCGATTACCCACCGGTAAAACATTATTAGCTGACAGAATGTTTTGTGTAGTATTCAGGATGGCCTCCAAATTCCCCTTTTCCATGCCGCGCCCGATTTCTTCCGGACGGAAGGCTAGGTCTATGTATATGTACCTGTCTATCCTTATGTTGACTCAATTCTGGGCGGGGTTTTACTTTTGTAGTTAATGTCTACGCGTTTCTGGTTCTTAGAATTATGTGCCTTGTAATTTCCTGACGAGAAATGAAGATGTTGAAGGTATTGTTTGAAACATGGAAAGAAAACTCCACCTATTCCTCTCGACATTGAGAGGACAGGCATCGATGAAACCGTACGTGGGAAATGCGCGGAAATGCGCGGAAATGCCCGACAAAGAAAGAAAACTGTCACGGGGTCACTACCTATGACTTGTATCGCAGTCATTGTCAACAACTTTCAGTAAATCACTCGTCTCCCATACTACTTTATCGCAGAGACATCCCAACGAATATTTCAAAATGGCGGGACCCCCAGCCAGCGAAATGTTCCGTGTAAGGCTCGCTCCGCCTCGATTAGTGGTCTCCAGTTTCACCGCCCACTCTTACACCAAAATATCCGAGGGCCAAGTGCTAGCTGCTCAAATGTCGAATTTCGCCGTCCCGACCCATTGGTCTGTCGCACCTGACATGAACAGCAACATCATTACCGCCCTATGTAATGATCTCGATTCTTCTATTCCGACTCACCCCGCGACACCTCATATTATGGCGACAATCACTCGGCTCCAGCAAGACTGGCAGCGGAACTTTGGAGACAACGCGTTAGAGGATCATAGTGCGGGCCTCGAGATGACGACATCCGAGGCGTCTAATCAACTTCTCATGGCGGTAGTTGAAATAGTACATCTATTGACCAACGACAGAGACTCGCTACTGAAGCGCAAACCGTATGCGCACTCATGCGTAATTGACAACTCCATAAAGAACACGGACGACCAGTACTATGTTGGGGTTGAAGATAAACGCGTTATCGGATCTCTACGCGTTTTTACAGAACTCTCCAGACGTGTTGGCTGTGGGGCTCTTGACACAGAGATAACTGCAGCAACAGATCAACCCAATTGGTGGATTGTCGTCAACAAGGTATGCTTTCGCAGAATTTGTCTCCCATCCTGTAACCGATAATGATACTTGTCAGGGTGCACTCTATGCTGGTGCATACGAACTGGACTGGGTTATATGGGCCGGCGTCGCCGCATATTGCGTTGGTTATCGCAAAGGAGATCACATTTTTTGGTCTACTCCCTTCATTAATCGACGAGCTGCCAATGACGAGCTCAAACCAAACCACCTGAATCCAATCGCCACCCTCAACTTCATCTTCGGTAACCAGCCTCCTCCGCAAGTGCCACAGGTCGATCTCCTCCTCCTCTTCCTAGCTGTTGCATTGAGGGGAGCTGAAGCCAAAGGTTGTGCTTGGGTCAGAGCGCAGTTTCCGAATCTGTGTGCTGTTGACTTCGTAGAGCCGTCGAAGCTCACCCAGCCACACCCTGAGTTCTCTAGCACCGGTAGCGAACTCGATACCATCGGTGATTATGACCAGAAAAGCTCTAGCAGCGACAGCGTCAGTAGCGGGGATAACTATTCTCCGCCACCCAAGAACGCAGTGTGTAGAGCCACAACTTCCATGATTTTAGGTGGCCATCGGCTCAGCGGAAAATGGTACGGCGATCTCGGGCGCCACAGCGGGTTCTCCGTGAATATTCTACGTTATCATGCCACAGGTGAACAAAGCATGGTGTATGAGGGGGAGCTACTTGAGAACAGCAAATTTGTCTCTGCTGTTGCAATCAAGGTATCCGAGGACACGGAGGCTCTAAAGACGGAGTTTCGCAAGTATCGCAGCCTGAAACAAAAAATGGGAGACACCATTCCGCGCTGCTATGGCCTCTACGTCAACTCGGGGGGCACCGCATATCTGGTCACCGACCTCATTCCCTACGACACCCCTTCCCGAGATCTAACAAAAGCAGAACGGTGAGCGTTGTGCATTGGCGAGGGTCATATGTACTTAATGATGGTTTTCAGGGGGGCAGTTTACGCAGCGCTCCGCAAAATGCATCACGCGGGGTGGGCGCACAACGACGTAGTAGGCTCTGGCTCTCCTGCGCAACCTGCTGTGGAACTCCCAGGGCCGGCCAGTGTTGATCGACCTGTTTACTGCCACCCGGCATAGATGCCACGCTGGCTGTGATGAACTCACGGCACTCCAAGAGCTGCTCAAGCTGAAGGCACGAGACATTGTTATTTGGGCCCAATAATATACTTGTATCATACCAAGCAGTCAACCCGCACCGCGAGCGCTTGTAAATTTCAATATGACTTGTTACTAAGACATGATGACAAACATAACCAATATTCACAAGGGAGACTGCCGCCAGCGCCATTATAAACGTGTAAAAGGAGGTCCGAATACAAGAACCCAGTGTGACCCTGTTGGTAACATGTGAAATCCGACCAGGTCCTGCTCAAGGTTGTTGTTTAGTCTATCAAGACCATGAGACTCGAAACGAACGAGTCAATATTTGGGGATAGAGGAGTCATATCAACGAAAAAGACTTGCATCAAGTATTTGACGTTACATGTGACATATACCTAAAAAGAGCTCAGTGAGGGACAAGATGATAAGTGAAAGGAGGACATACCTAAAGCTATATGCAAGTGTAGCTTCGACGTTCCAAGACGGAATCGTGCGATCTGGCGTTGATAGTCTGCATCGAGGAGAAATTAGCAGAGGATACACTGTATCGGAAACACCTGAGTTGCGCACAATCCAACCTCCCTTCAACCAACCAACTCGAGCTGAAAACCACCGAAGACGATCGACTTGAGTAAGGCGCAAACCAACTCAGTAAGACTGAGATAATTGAACATGCAAAAGAAGAACGCACCGAGTCACAAAAACCCATAAGAATCCAACGCTGAAATGTTTTGAAGCACTGTTTCGCGGTTTGAAAGGTCGAAGCACCCCGAGCTGAATCGAAAGGCCTTTAAAACAACAGAGTCAGTACATTATATGGAAGTCAGGGAAAAATTGGGACTCACCAAAGCGATGCAAACAAGCGAAGGTGTTGAAAATTTGCGGGGAATGAACAAGGTCAATCTAGAAAGAATGCATTGTGTCAGTCAATAATCAATGAGGAGAAAATAATTCGGACGCACCTGAGTTGAGTTCAACAGAACCATTCTCATTCTTCCTTCATTCGAACCGATGGAACATTCTTCAAAGCCGAACGAGAGCATGAGGTCAAACCAGGTTCAAAGAGTTTGGACAAAAGGTGGGCACACTGTGCACGAAGTCCAGACCTACAGATGAAGGTCAGAAAAGCTGTAACTGAAGCAATATTTGCACTAGCAAGTTGTACCGAGCCCATGTGCCAGGAAAATCCAATCTAATCCAATATCTGAAGCAAAGCTTGCCCGAACCTGAATCAAGCGCAAACTGGAATGCTACAATTAAGCGAGTCAGTAAAGCGTATTGAGGGGAAATTGCGACTCAGGCAGTGAGGAGCAGTAGAAGAGAAAAGACTCTAATATAGATTCCACGTAGGTTGACAGCACGAAAGCACTTTGTCGGGCCGAAGGATGAAAACGCACCGATTAAGCTGTCGAGGTGCAAATGCAAAGCGTCGAGCTGGGTGGGCGCTTCACCTTTCTTGCCAATTAGAATGGGGTGCATGCACGAGTCGCTCCCTCGGATATGCACACTGGTCAGAATGGGCGGAGTCAACGGTGCCGAGCTGTTGTGTGAAAGTACATCCCGCCAAGGCACTAATTGTACGCCGGAGAATGCGAGCTGGGTTCAGCTATGGGAGAATATACGAGGCAGGAGAATAGGACGTCCTGGATAGTCGAGTCGACGAAAGCAGCCATTACAGTACTGAAAGAACCCTGTCTGGATTATAGATGACGGGACTTTGTACTCAGGTCGAGGAGCTGGACGGCCATGCACCGCGCGAGAAAGGCACTGAGCAATTATTATGTATTGGAGATGGTTCGGGCTGTCAGAAAATGTTCACGTGTGGGATGTCCTTTGGATGTCCTCGTTTGGTCGTTTGAACTCGTTCTCTTTCCGCTTCTTCTTTCTTTTTGCGTCCCTGTACATCCGGGGCACCAAACCCGGCCTCCGCGTACATGTCACCTCGATTCACGCCCGCCCGTATCGTCCACCAACTACCAAAACCACAACGGCTGCATCAAGGCTGAAGCGCACAGACACTGAGCTCCAAGTACATTGCGACACAGACACAATGGCACATGCAAATCCTCCGCCCCTTCTGCGTTTACACCCAGCGCAAGCCCCAGCGTGCGGTGTGCGCGGGGCACTACAAGCGCGACCCCCGCGCTCGCTGTGGATCGCATCCGCAACATCGTGCCCCGACGCTTCCCTTCGTCGCCACTGCCTTGCCACAGTGCTCCACATCTGCGCACGCCTCCGCCCGACCTCCGTCGCTGCTGCGCCATGCGTGCCCATCGTGGACGCCATACTCTGTACCGCTTGTTTTCGCCCCTCCCACCGCCTTGTTGCCTCACATCGTTCATGCGTGCATTTGCCACCGGCCCAGCCGCCACGTTGGTGAACGCCGCTTCACTCGCACTCCCGTATGCGGCGTCGCGGCATCCGGCGGCGCTCGAGGGTGACGCGATGCTGAGTGCCGCCCGTTCGCTCGCACACTCTGCGACTGTCTTCCGGCGTTCCCCACCGACATTCCGGGACCCATATATGGGTGTTGCGTCAGCCACGCTCGTCAGCTCGCGCTCCAACGTCTCGGCTTTCCTTTGCTGGGACAATTTCTTCTAGTTTGCCAGGACATTTCGTACACGTTGTATAAAGTACATGTATATACGTTGATACGGTAATTAGCAGTGAATTCAATCGTTTTCCTTTCTCATTCGTTGCCGCTTGTGCGTGTCAAAAGTTCAGATATCCGCCTGGCAAGACATCCTGCCAGTGATTGAATACCAACTCGCGATACTCTTGAGGTGCATCCTCCGGTGTCTCGAACATCTCGAACGCTTTAATGTCAGAGGACGTCGTCTTAACCCCAGAGTCAGAATAGAACTCCCACCAAAAGCATGGATTCCTCACCGGTGCTTCCCAGTCAAAGAAGGGAACACGGGCCGCTTCAGACCTTTCCAGACATCCCTACAGCACGTCAAAAAATTGCGTATATTGTTTAGATATTGAGACGCACCTCGAAGAAGCCCTCCAGCTCCCTGAGGCGTTGCAGGCAACTACTGTGCCGCTCAATTCCCTTCCCCCAGAATGTTTCACGTCTCTCAAGCTTGGAATCCATCTGGACGTCCCAGCTTTCACTACGGGCGGCTGCTTGTTCTCTTTTCAGCCTTCCTTGTGCTTTGAGTTCCAGCATGTCAAATCCAGCGGAAATGTACCTTTGGAATTCCTCCTTGCATTCCTTGAATTTAGCCGCTGCCTCGGAGGTCTGCTTGAGAATATCGCATCTCTCGGCCTTCTTCATCGTATTCTCCACCCTTTTCAGCTCCTTTTTGACGGCTTGTCCACAGTCACTGGGACGACGCCTCGTTGCCATACGGCTCTTCCACCACTTGATCCCAGCCCAGACGGCAAGGACGACCCAGTTAACAGCTCCTGCAGCAAGGATGAGTGCAGTGGGGGAAGCATTGGGAACGGGAATGGCGGGGGGAAGCTCTGCTATGAGGTGGGCCATTGGGGATGGAAATAAAGATGTGTGGCGCGGCTGGACCTCCCGATCTAGTGCAAGGGCAAATAATTGACAGCAGCGCCTCTTGCCGCGCTTGTCTAATTCCCCTTGGAAGACCTCATTTCTTCCGCCTCTGATGTGTTTCCGCGACGGATATGATGCGGTATAAGGCCCATACACTACATGCATACATAATCTAGAGAAATTTGAATACCTGCACCAAAGACATGATGTGGACACACCTTAGAGTCCAGGTAATACCTTTTCTACCTTTCTACCTTTTACATGACGGCGCTCGTGTCCTCCCATGCCGGGTAGTCGAGCTTGAGGCTGAGTTCCTCGGCTTTGTGGCGGTATTTGTGGGCACCCACCGTTCATGCTTCTGCAGATATTCACTCTGCACCTATCGGGAGGTTAGGATCCCAGAAAGGAAATCCATGCTGCTAGGCATTTTCTGATCACGATCAATCAATAAGGAGACAAAGAAAAGCGTCCTCATAAAACTGTGGACTCTTTGCCTTTACAGTTATTCGAAACATGGAGAATTTCAACGCTCGAGCAGAGTTGTGTGGTGAAGAGCGTCCAAGTTTGGCGTATGTAGCAGCTGCGCCGAACTTTGCCGCCCTTTGCTCGAGCATTGCAATTCTCTATGTTTTCGAAATAATTTTAATACCCAATGAGCTTTTTTCCCCGTCCCCCCGCGCAGTTTTCTTTGATGCACTGGAAAATCTGTGCAATGAATGGTCTGACGCAATCGTGATTTACCCTCGCGCGGAAGGTTGGATTAATCCGTTTCTGGGTGTTTTGCAGCATCAAAGGATCCAAAACTTGGATAATACCTCCGTCGTGGGGGAAATCCCATCTCAAAGGAAATTCAAGGTGAGCTGCGAAGCATAATTGTCACAATGGACCCACCCTGGTTTCTTTTTTTTTTCCGGCAGAAAAGGATTAATCCTCTCGTCAGCTTTGTAGCTTGTGATTCACTTTATAGTTAAGTATTTATCCAGCAGAAAAATGGATTAGTCCGTTGAAGTGTGGATAGATCTTATACGTATATGCGCTGGCAAGCATTGGGCATGCGGCTCTAAATTACTGTGAACATGAAACGGAGAGTCAAGAAGGGCCGGCGTCATCCGCCCAGGCTACAAAATTATCATGGGCATCTACTAAAGCGATATCCCATCCGGGTCGTTGATTGTTGCTCGGGGGTGCTGGTCTGGGAAGGGCGGGTTTCTCTCTCTTGGGCTGTTGGCGCGTCGGTGCTGATGAACCGGCACTCAGGTGGATACGGTTCTTTTTGGGTAGGGGGGGTTTCGGCGTCGATGAGGCCTAACAATGTATGTTAAAAACGGTCAAAAGCTTGGAGAAGAGATTTACCGGCGGATCCTTTTTCTTTCTCGCCGCGGAAGCCCCTTCTGTCTGTGCACCGTAAAATAACATACCACGATGTTCAGGATCAGATATTTACCGTGGTCCCCAGGGCACATCTCTTATTCGACTCGAGTTTCCCGTAGGTGCCTTTTCTCTTCCTCGACGTCGAATCCTCTTCTGTGGCCTTTTCAAGCATCAAGGACTGTTATAAGATTATTCTTTTGAACAGGAACTCACTGGGCTCTGTGGCACAGCAATCACCTGTTCACTTGTGTGTGTCGACTTTCCTGCGAGACCCTGTACCGGCATAAAGACACTTGTACGAAGTTCTGGGTCAGAAACTTACCGCAGTGCCTCCGATACCGGACTCATCCTCGTTGTTAGAGCCCAGATTGAGACTGCCCTCGGGGGATTTACTCCGGTCGGAAACCTCTGGTCGGAAAACAAAAGGATCATAGGAGTTAAGTGTAGCATTCCCAGCAAAATATGTGGCGAGGGCGAAAGCCTCTGTCCAAGATGTAGTGGCGGGATTCTTCAACGGACTGGGAAGCAAGAACCGGGAAGTGTCGTAATACAAGTCGCAGTTCTCTTCAATCTTAGCCCAAGGAGGGTCAACGTCACTTGCCGCTGACCGTCCATGTTCTAGAAAAAGATGAGCGAAGGAAAAGGATTCTAATCGGAAGCGCACGCCAAAGTCGAGTCAAGTAGCATCTGAGAATTTCTACAATACTAAACTTGTTCATGACCACAGTCATGTCTGGAAAGATCGGTATCCCAGATGCATTCCGGGGAATGACAGGAGATTCGAGAGCAGGCAGGGCCGCACCAGGGCCTTGGCAGGATTAGGCAGCTAGTACATGCAGTATGACCAGTGCCGCTCACGAGGAATGACATTGTCTACGAAACCCTTCCATTTCGAGTCGAAAGACGCCTCCCAGTCCTCGGTTTCATCCGCCATGTTAGGAACATCGTCTGCTGCGTGGGCATCGATCCTGGAGTCATCAAATCCTCAGCTTGGTGCCAGAGTGCAGGGCTGGTTCTCACACTCCGTATTGCAAGTTCCCATCCTCGCTGCGACAGGCCCAGAAAAGTAAGAGCTCCATTCTTCCCACCAATCCACCTCGGCAGATATCATTTAGCGCCTTTGACGCAGCGCGGGGGAAATCGACTTGGTTCCTGATAAGCCAGATGAGTAAATTATGGGGGAATGGGCGAGGGCTAGGCAATATACGTTGCGACACATGGAGTCGTCTCCTGTGCTCTACGGTCATACTCGGCCTGCTTATCGTCCTCCAGTGCATGCCACATTTGCTTTTGACAACTCTGAATACAGTCAAGCATCCTGGTATTGGTGCTGGCAGCTTTTTCTACTGCTGCAGCTTCGATAACCGTCCTCTCCTCCATCCCAAACAGGCTGTAGCCCGTCAAGGAGGAAAATTTGAGGAAAGTAGAATGTGATTCAGCAGCTTGTTTTCTCCTTTTGTTGATATCAGTGTTGAATTTCTTGAGAAGTCGCTACACCAAGGTGAGCCAGGATGAAACAACGGTTTTCCTCGCTCAAAGATCTCACCTGCTTCCAAACGGAGTGCGTCGCACCACGGTCCGGATTTTCAGCCTCTGTGGGGAGCTTTCCGACGAAAAGGGGAGAGGCGATGATCGTGTCTATCTTTTCATGTTTCCACTGGGTGAGTGAAGCGGTATCACGGACGTTGTATTCGACCCAGAGTGCAGGATAGAGGCTTTCGATGTAGGCATCCTGGTCGACTGTAAACTTGCTTTTTGGGCCAGGTTTCCGAGTCGTCATTGGAATGGAGGAAAGGAAGAAAGATAGGGGACCAGAACCTATTCTGATGGCTATCAGGAGCTCATTTGACGACCTGATCCTGAAACCTGGATGACCGACAGCTCAAGTTGCGGGACTAGATTTACCCATGTTGGTTCCAGGAATCCTCCTCGAGAACAAGGTCAAGGTCAATATGTGCAAGTATTAAATGATCCAAGAAGGCGGTGAATTTGAACCACAATTACACGGGAAGAGGGCTTGAAGAGAGTCAGAAATGCGCTGTTAAAGTGAAAATTGCGACTAACAGAGAGTCACCGAGATTCAGCCTCCCATCCATCCATTGTGCCAGCCTCGCATCGCCAACTTGGCGGCCTCCATCCCATCCATGCGTCTCCCTGATCCGTCCCAGCTGCGTCCCAATCCGTCTATGCCTCGCGTCACCAACTTGGCGCCCTCCATCCCATCTCATCCGTGCGTCTCCCCGATCCATCTCCCTCCCAACTCGACGCCCTCCGTCTCGGTGCTCTACAACCTAACCTCCGTTCTGAAACATTCAGCATTTCAGCCGAACCCATACCAACATATACTTACTGCATATTGACGCGTTTCTCTCTCGAATTCACGGGTATTGTTTCCCTACGACAAATGTATTTTGGGTACTTATGTCCTGGTTCCGGCTAAGTTGGAAAAGGCGCTCGCCAACAATCATGACTAAGCGTGATGATAGGTTTCGGCAGATATTTCGGCAGGCTCTTCGGCAAAAATGAGCCAGCAAAATAATATTTACTCCAAAACTGTACAGTAGATACACGATTGAAACGATCATTGCTCTTTCCAGGGACACGTTTTTTTATCCATATTCAATATCGTCTCGGGAACCAACATTACCGCAAATCTGCTGTACAGGTTGGGCCGCATCGCAACGACGAGAACCAAGCCCAAATGACAAGATGTAGAACTGGGCGTACCTGGTTAGGTTGGTTCTGAATGCCGGTGTTGGAAAGAATGCTGAGCGACTTGCTAGAGAATGACCTGCTAGCATCGAACTAACAGGAGAAAGGATCTAGGCATGCTCGCTGCCGGGCCGTACACCCCCTCGTATATCGTGCGCGCATGGAACCTTAGAGCAAGCTTAGTAAGATCGATGATAAAATTGAAGGATATGGCGCACATGAGCTGACGGAGGATTGCGTCGAGTCCGGCATTTTGGCGTGCTTTTACGAGTTGAATAGAGTCTGAGATAAGAGAGCCCAATTCGAAGTTCTTTTCGAAGAGGAACAAAGCTACAATCTAAGGTCAGCATTGCAGCAAAGAAAATGGAACGCACCGATAAAAATTTGGCGACGGTCTCGCCCTTTAAGCGAGCGTTGTGTTCAATTAGAACGACGGCCGATGGTGACGAGCTCGGGCTCGTGGCGCAGTCCCGCACGCTGGTGGGTACCTTCTCAGCGACACACATTCTGGGAGATGTTCGACGATGGTGTATGTACCTCTGCTGCGTTCACCCAAGAACGGTTGAGTTGGGAGGATCTCGTCCACCACTGTCGCACGAGGAGAATCAGGCACTGGTCTCCTGGAAGCCTGCCAAGTCAGCGCGTTGTAATCCAAGAGACATGAGAGTAGGAGACGGACACACCATGCAGTCGCCGACAGGATTGGCCCACAGTAAGTCTTGAAGTTCAGTGCGGCCGGAACAGTTCAACACGTAGGAAATGAAGATGCACACTGCAGCAAATAGTGTGTGCAAAGAGCTTAAGGCGATGGATCGAGAACGAGGGCTTGAAGAGAGAGTCAGAAACGCGCTAAGAAAGTGAAAAATTGCAACTCACAGAGCCATCGAAGTTCCTCCACCCATCTCCTGCGTCCCTTGCGTGCCGCGCATGGCCAACTTGACGCCCTCCATCCCATCTTCTGCGTCCCTTTGTACCTCGCATAGCCAACTTGGCGCCCTCCATCCCATCTCCCGTGCCCCAGTCCCCTCGTACCTCGCATGGCCAACTTGGCGCCCTCCATCCTATCTCTTCCTTTGTATCCATCGTTCCATCGTTTGCCAGTTCCGCGCGTTTTCTTCTGCTTGGGGAGGATGGGAAATCAGTAAAGTAGTGCGGTCTTTGATTCAAGGCCTCAAGCCGTCATTTCCCACGCATGGACCCATTTGATCAACCCACAGAGAAAGTAATTTGTACGAACCGAAGAAATATCTTGAAAGAAATCAAAAAGAAATGATGGGAAGCGTACGCTGGCCGGGTGTGCGTCGGCGTGCCTCTCAACCAAATTTCCGACGTGACGTGAAATATGCATTTTGTAAAATGGCAAAATCCGAAGCATTAATTATTGAGAAAGTCAATCCCTTCCAAAAGGTCAAGCAGAAGAAAAAAACAGAAATCAGTTCTCTCCTGATAGTAACAAAAGCTAGCATGTCTGCAGGCTGCTGTCGAATCTTGCAGGTTCTCCAGTTTTACGATCATGTGATCGCTGACACGACGCGTATAAAAGTACGCGTATTTCACGCTGGCTCGCCGGCACTCTTGCAGTGTAGCCTTGCCATATGCTTTATCAATCCTGAGTGCTACGATGTCGTAAACGGTGGCTGGTGCCATGACTTGTCTGCCTTCCTAATCTATTGTAACAACACGACCTCAGGCTGTCTTTAAGTAGTACTACCCTCCAGTAGGGCATCAAAACTTCGACTGGCGTCTCGGCAGATAATCCGATATCATAGACCCCTCTGGACGACGATGAACCTCCGGCAACCAGGCTTCGTTCAACGGGAACCGACGGTCAAGAGGGTTTCGACCGTCTCGGCGGGCGCCGAGAAACGCTCCACAAAAATACAACAAAGAAACTTGAAGGTAGTTTTCGAAGAGAGGAAAGAGCAAGAAAATAATTGTCTTCCGGCCGTCGGCAGCAAAAGAAGTTGGTTGTAAAATCAGAAGAAAGTAAAGGTGCCAACTTGGTGCCAACCTTCTCCGTGGCAGTGTCTATGACCTGCTATGTGCGGGCCAGTCAGGGGCTCATGTCAATTTCGAAAGCAACTCTGAGTCTGAGTGTCAAAAAAGTTGCACACATCAACAGAGAAAAGTTTGCGCTGGAGAATCGTTACCTCCTCAAGCCTGGCCGCCCGGCGTAGTCGTCAGAAATACTCTTCTAAACATGATTTCCCAACAGGGAGGGATTTTGCAGAGGCTTCGGCCACAGCCATCGGCCACAACCATCGCCTTGAGTAATATATGGAATAAACGAGACTTATACACCGGAGCTAGGACACTTACCAAGTAGTGCGCATGCATATCAACCCACGCAGAGGCCATTGAGAACAGAGCGGATGTCGTGCAAATCGTCTCGCTCGATACTCAAAGCACCTCTTGAGCTTTTCCGTGACCTCTTCCTCTTCATCCAACGCACGCGTCGCTTCCATTCCGTGTTCGGCGATTTCGTTACCTGACCCACAAGACGAGTAGAGTTTCTGTAAGAGGCATGACCAGCTACATACGATTGCATTATATTTCCCTTCATGGACCACTGTACTTTTCCACGGACAATTCTAATTAAATTATTTACGATACAGACGGCTCTCTATCCACCATAAAACGAAGTTCAAAAAAGAAAAAAGAAGGAAAAAAAGAACGGATGCAAAAGAGGAGAAAGAGAAGAGAGATCGATAGCAGTGATCGGATTCGTTCAAATCGGCAGGGTTTATAAATCTGATTAGTACAAGAGTAGGAAAGTTAAAACCCAGGTTCAGATAAGAGTTTAAAGCGAAAGGTTTCTCTGTTGGATGGCTGAACAGGAGGCAGCGGCGGGATGGGTGTACAAAATTGAAATTCTGAATAGGAACTATCCTCAAATGGATGGATGGATTTTCAGAAAGGTAGAAACTGACCACCGACTAGAAGGGCCCTTCCACCTTGTTGGTCTCTCTCTCGGGCGCTCTCCTCTTGCTCCATGAGCGCAACGGCCAATTGATCCGGCATGCACCTGTCAATGGTCTGGGGCAAATCACTCCATAGCGCCTCTGGGACAAATTCTGGGCACCAGTACCCGCCTCCAAGCAATTTGCTGGTGCCAGAACGGAGCCTAAGAGGGTATCCCATGAGAGTATCGTAGGGCGGTTGGGGAACCATCTCTAACTCTTCCAGAAGACAATCCACCAAAGCCGTCGGTAGAGGGAGAGGATATTGTGCCAGTATATCGGCTGGAGTTACTATCGGGGTCGCATTTAACGTCGTAGGCACGGCATTGGGTCGGGATTTGCGTTGTGCTTCACTCTGGAGACCTGGCTCGCGTTTCGGAAATGTGGCATTTATCGCGTCGTAGCAGTCCACACAGACATGCTGCATCTGAGTGCCGCCGTTGATGAAAAGACCAGCGGCCTCTGAATAGGACTCCAGAGCTGTTTTACCGGTAAGTCTGGTTTTTGCCGCACTGCAGGATGTACAGAATACATCTCCGCACTTGGAACAATGCTTGTATTTTCATCAGCGCAGATCTACACTTTCATGAACCATACCACTCACGCGCTTTTTTTCGAAAATGGAGAATGCTTTCTGGCACAAATGGTTACAGCATTTTTTAACTTCGTTTCTGGGCTTGGAGCGTATGAAACCATGAGTTTGAACAAGGGAAACAGACGCACACGCCGTAGACTATGGGGCTGAGTGACAGCCAGGTGCGGGTTCCTTGGAAGCAGCATTGCCTTCGCAATTTGCTCCCTGGCAAACAAGGTCGTCGTCTTGATTTCTCCCCTGGCATATTCCGTTGAGATTGGGCAGGGCAAGGGTATTTGCGGGGCCAAAAAAGAGTGCATTCTCGAAATATACGAGACAGCGGGAAGGGGACGATCTTTGAAAGCTAGCGAATAATTATGGGAGTGTCCACCGCTGGTAGATACGATCTTCGACCATGAACGCGGCCGACGCCACAGGCGGGTTGATCACCGTCCTGAAACATCTGTAAAGGAAGAGGTATGAGGCCCCCAGATACCATGCATACATGAGTCGGAAGTAAGAGTCGCTAGGGAAAAGCAAAAGTGACATTTTACTTAACGGTGGTCGGAATGGGCCCGCCTAATGAATGCGGACAAGCTTCGGAAGAAATTAGTCAAGGTACGTGTACTGCGGTTGCTTCCGTTCGTTATCACGCAAGCAAGCCAGTTTGGTTCACCGTTGGAGGATTCGCGGTTCTGAACTATATTTGGAGAACCAAGGCGCTTGTCGAAGTTACTAGTGGCTTGTAATAAACGTGATCGTGCGTTTCGGCAGAGGTTGGAGGGTCCAGCCAAATAAAGGCAACTTCAAAGAACACTAACGGGCACAAACAATATTACGAGTATAGACAATCTCACTTAATCCAGTTTCATGGGGTAGTTACTGTCCTTCGAGCTGCGCGTTTCACGATTGCGGAGGCATTACTCATGCTCATGACCCTGCCACCACGCACGTAAGAGAACCTGTCCTGAAAGTTGGGCGCTCGGATGAGTTCTGCTGCGAGGTCCTGACAGATCTGCTGTCTCTGAACCCGTAGAGAAATGATGGCCTTGGTGTAACTCATTATTTTTCGTCCTCCCCCTGAGGTCGTTTGACTGACGATGGACCAAAACTGATCGATGCTTCCGTTTTGGAGTTGCTGCTGATAATAGTTCATGAGACACTAGCAAAAATAAAATGGGTAAGTTGACACGGACGCTGTTATATGGCTTACCGATAACTCCGAATGCCGGTGCTTCAGCCCATCCCACTGCTTCATTTTCCAGGGCGCAGCGTAGAGGTGCTTCCACCAGATACCTGGGACACCGATTTTCTGCCCGTTGATTTTGATTTTCAACAACGCCGCCTCAGGGTCCCACTGAGGTAATCTATCATCCCACCATCGAAGAATATTCTCCAAGACTTTGTCCAGCCGCCCACGAAGTTGCGAGTTGAACACAGGTGGGTCCGGTACATGGGATTCCATGACTATAAACTGGCCGGCTTTTAAAAAGAGGGTGCGAGTGTCAGGATTCTCCGATGGCGCTGTTCCCATTGAAAATTGCGACGGGCTCACACCAGCATTGAGGATGTGATTTGACTTCGTAGTGGGGAAATTGGTAAGAGGTGCCGAAAAAGTGCCACTTTTTCCTGGGGAAACAATTGGATGAAGATCCTGCACCGTTTGAGCGCTGAGAAGTGAATCGCAAGGCAGACATTGCAATGTCGTCGGATGCGACGACGCTATTGAGGGCCAAGGTGTCCCGCCATTCGCCCCAAGGCTGATAGCGAGTGGAAGTTGCCCAGTCGTTGGGGGAGTGCTCAATACCATGGGAGGCTGACAAGGAGTAGTCCCGATGAGGTTATCCGCCGATGTTGGTGACGACCGGGCCATGGCGCTCGTCGGGAACACCTAAGAGCATTGACATTGATTTCAGTTCAAAAGGCAGTATCGATAGAGGGAAACACACGGAGGAAGAAGACAGAGATGAAGGTACCATGGTGCATATTTTAGCGGCCTTCAATGGATAATGAGGGTGATTCTTTTGGAAGAGGAATGGGCCACACCCATTCAAGGGGATTAGCCCCTTTGTGCCTCGCGACAACATTGGTGCAGCTCAGATGTGGCTCGGATCGTTCCTTCGCTTCCCAGCGCTGGGTTGATTTCTTTTTGATCTTGGATCCCGCCCTCGGACCCAAATGAGACTGGGTAGTCCCGGGAACAAGCCTGTACGAACGAGTGAATGATAACAAGTCGAGAATGGAGAAGCACCACTGCGTACGCTGCCCATCCACTCTTTCCTTCGCTAAACTTGAGCAGGCGCGCTCGCAAGTCATAAACATTGCCAGATTTTGGCAGCTTGTATTTCTGGCACAGATCCTGATATTCCCTTTTTTTCCGCCCATCCCTACAGCCCATCATCGTCAATGGAAAAATACGTATATCAGCCTCACCCACAGGTCCTCGTAAGCAGTGATGTGAACGCCTTGGGGGGTCAGATGTCCCAATTTCGGGAAAGGATACAGGACCATGGTTGTTGGCACTGAAAGAAAAGGAGTATATGATCGTCATGTGATTAGCATGACATACGGGCTGTGTATGTATATAATATGGATATCTACCTACATACCGTAACTTCGTCCTCAAGATCAATGACCCCGCTTCTTGCCAAGCGACGGTGTGCTTCGACCAATTCCATTTCCTCCTCCTCTTCGAGATCGATGACCACGTTCCCCTCTGGGCTTCTTTTGGGTTCATCCTTGCCCAAATCTTCCTTCGATGTGTCGAAAAACTAGAAACGATCAGAATAAACGAGAAAAATAAACAATAAACAATATGACAAACAGCTGATAATGGCAACATCGACTCTCCTCTCGCAAGCGCAAATATACACTTCGGAACCGTGATAAGCACATAGTCACTCTTATCCTCGGCTATCACTGGAATCCCAGCCTTTTGTATAAAATCGGCAATGGAGATGCGGAGGCGGTACAGATATAATGAAGGTGGACCAATGTCCTTGTCGATCGTCCGCACAATCTTGAACAGCGTCGCCTTTACATGTCGGGTCGTAAACACTTTGGCTTTCTCGTCGTATGCAACATCGGTCTGTGAGGTCAAGTAAGAATTCCGCCGACCGTAGAGATGAAGTGATAGTCACCGAGTTCAACATTCTAACGGCGACCCCAGGCCACAGTTTGGCCTTGAATCGGTCACGTAGTGCTGCTTGCCAACCGAAAAGAGCCGCGCAGATGTCTGTTATGTCACGGATGACGGGCTCACCGGCCAGCCAGAGTGACGGGTCCGGTGGATGCCCCGCGAAGCGTGAAGACCAGGATGTTAAAGGGTCAATATACAGTTGGACCACATCGAGATTCGGAAAATCGGCGGCGATAGAATTTGCCAGGGTCGGACAACGTGTTTGAAGTAAACCAGATGCATTGGTTTGCAGCTCGGCTCTGAGAGCCTGCCTCCAAGAACTCAGGTGTAGATTAATTTTGTCACCGGCAGAATCTGTGAGGATTTGACGCAAACGCTTTCCGAAACCACACCGCGCCAGAGCGTGTGCTGTTTTGGATCCACACCGGTAGATGCCCGAGTCGTAATCACCTCCAACGAGCAACGCAAAAAGAAGCAGACCGTCCTCATCCAGGTACAGAGGGTGTGCTGATATCGCGCTGGATGTGTAAATGTGCGAGTTCTGCCCCACATGAGGCCTACCTCAGATGGTGAGTCCTGGAAGGGCTGGAGATACATAAAACTAACCCCAGGGTGCGAATGACTGTTCTAGCTCCAAATACCAAAGCATCGCTGTCTTCAGTGATGACAGCGTCTATGAAGCCCAGCTTGTTGAGATGGGCAAGCTCTGCTTCCGCTTCTCCAGGCGCCTACGTCGATTCTCTGAGATATACAATCAAATGGAGAAAATGGGCACGCACATCATGATAATGATATCCAAAAGCCCTAATCAATCTTTTGAAGTGGTCGGTGAGCCAGAGAGGATGGTGACCGACGTGGATTCCACGTTTCATCGCAGGCCGACCAGGCCCATCGAAGACGAAGACAGGGGTTACCGGAGCCTCTTGGAAGTTACAAAGCTGATAGAACAATGTGCGCAATGCCAGGACTTGATCCCCAAAATGGACTTTCAGGCAGGCATCGATGCGTATACTTGAGAATAGGAATTAACAAAGCTCTGAAAAAAGGATTGAGAGCATACTTAACGTCGACACCCACTATGAGCGTCCTAACTTTGGTCCGGAAACTTGAGTAAGTCGACAAGTTGAGCAGCGTGCGTGTTTTCACCGCAGGTTTCAGAAGCTTTGGAGAGGTTGGTCGTCAGTGTTTTAATCACAACTGAGCGGTCGACATACATCCCAAAGCTCTGCGACTCCCATTTCTTACGGGATGAGGGTAGGGACGAACACTGTATACCCCTGTTTCAGAGGAAGGATCGGAACGAACGAAAAGGAAATAGATATTAAGTGAAAGTCTCTGAAAGACGCTGATCCCAGATTTGTTCCGAATGGCTCCAGGCTGGACACTAGGGTGAGAGTGGGTGGCTATAAGACCATCTAATTGGTTGCTTACATTCGATTTTCCCTCTGTTGGTGGGCACGACTGGCTCACGGGCAAAGCTGCGGTGCCAACGCCGAGGCACATCTTGTTCGACTTCCCTCCTTTGTTGATCTTGGGAATGTCTCGATAGCCGCCCATTACAGCCTGAGAAACGCATGCACATCGATGACCGCGCCGGAGCCACTTATCCAGCATTCCTGTTGTTGGTGTGCATGTATGTACTTGTCGATAATAGAAAGAGTTGCACTTTCGATATACGACTGAAAAAGCTTGGTTCAAAAGTGCCTGTTTGTGTTGGTGAAGACCGAAAATCGCCGTCTCGTTATATACGCACCCTGAACTCTGGCCTCTGATTGGCTCGGTACTTAAATAAGTTCCCGGCCATTCCACACCGAGTTTCCTCCGAGTCTGTTTTTTCTTCTTCTTCTTCTTCGTGAAGTTTCTCTGTTTCTTCGCCTGTCGTCTGTGACCCGCCTCTTGCGGCCACCTCCTAACATTGATTTAAGGAAGAAAAAATTGATCATATGAGGTCATCTACAAAGGCACCCAGGAACACAAAGTCACGTCCCAGTATCAATCAAGCCTGCGATCCTCGCTGCGCCCCCGGCGACGACAGGTGTTAGGAACTATTCCTCGTGTGAATGACGAGACTGATTGAGTCGTGTGCGTTGGCGTTTCTTCGGAGCTGCAACAGCAGTGTCATCACTCGAGTTGATGCCCTGTCTCTTTTTGTAGACCTCTGTCATGTTCATCTTGCCGTCGTTATATTGGGCATAGAAATCCCTCGGATCCTTCCAGGAGCGGTATTCCCTGTAGAGACTCTAGGATTGTAATCCATTTAGAGAAGATTATAAGAAGAACGAAAAAAAAGTGCACCTGCGCTTTATTAAAGTCATTTTTGAGAGTCCTCCATTGTGAAGTGGTCCAGGGAAGCTCCGGGAAGCACTTGTACGGGATTGGCCTTCCCAGAATTTGCAGGAGAGCGTTGGAGGGATTCCATTCAATTGCAGTATCGTCCCATTTTGACAGCAAATTGTTCATGAACTCCATTATAGGACCCGAAAAGCTGATTTTCTTCCGTTCGGGTAGATGTTTGTGATGCACGAGAAGGGTTTCATCCTTCAGCTGTACGGAGCAGGGCATCGGTATTATGACTTTCCCAGGGGACATCTCGGTTGGGTGCCTATTTTCACGCAAAACCGCAGATGTGGTTGTGGGCGCCATGTCTTCCCATGACCGCTTTATACCGGCCACGTAATGGCTCGCTGGCTGGCCATCGGGCGAGAACAGATCTGGCCTATCTGGAGCTGGTAAGCGGTTACAGGTGGCCAGAGGATGGCGCAGAAAATTCTGAGTTGGGGCCGCAACAGTGTTCTGGAAATGGGAACCTCCGGCGAAGGACCCATATTCTGTTGGGCGAGATTCTCCCCGCAGCCCACGGCCCTCCGATTCTAGTGGCGGGTGGAAGTACGACATATCATCTCGGGGGCGGGACAGATCCCAGGAAATGATGTGGTCAGTTGGTGCTGTCCACGAACCTCCCCATTCAATACCAGGGGTTTGGGCACTGGGCCCTCCAGGGGTCATGGAAGGGCGGTCAGCTGTCAAGGACGTGCTCCCTGTCATTGACCATTCCGGACATGGGATGTCTGCTGGGGCTTCCAAAGGCAGCCCGCCCTCCAGTCGCGGCCCAACGTGTGATACATTCCATGCGTGGGGCGGATGTGGTCCATGTGAAGCCAGCATGGCACTGGCATTGACACGGTATTCCGGCTGGTGTGAAAAGGAACCCGAAGGCGGCCATGAGTTGAGGCGTGAATCACCCGGGGAAATGGGTTGCAGAAGGGGACTCCTCGTAGAAGTTGAAGGGGTCGGTCTCGAAAGACTTGCGCTTTTTGAAGATTCTTGCAATGGGAGGATTAACGGCTCTCCATTTCCCCTCGGGACAAAGTATGTCACCAGGTGACCCTCCGGGAACTCCGCCAGATCCCGTAATATCGTGCCCAAAGGGAATTTGGGATCCTTCTGAAAGACGAACTCAAGTTACTCAACAAGAAAGAAACTAGAACAGGAAAAAAAATTACGCGAGGCGGTAAACCGCAGTTGATCTGTCCAGGGTCTTTCGTTTGATGTTGGTACGGGGACATTCCGCAGATCATGTCGGCCTGCCAGAAATTAAACGAATTACCCATATAATACTTGCTCAATATGCACCCATTTTCTAGCATCCATGACGAGACCCCTAACTGATCGCCTTGCTCTTGTCCCGCTAGCTAGGTGTGCATTTTGTTTGTTTGCGAGACTGATCTGATACAGCTTGTCATAGAGCTTGGTTTTCGCCCCCCTCTTTGAACCCGGTCTAGGTCCTCTATGGGAGCGTATCAATGGACTACTCGAGAGAGAGGGATCAATGAGAGTTGAGGCAACGACAGAGAACCAACCCTTTCCATGCATTCTGATCCTGACTGAACTGTTGCAGTTTGGCGCACAGCTCTGGCTTGTTGCCCTTGTCATCCAGGTTCCAGTCCTTGCACATGGACTTTAACTCCCGTTTTTTCTTCTTCCACCTGGTTATGATATATCGGTGCGTACAATTCGGACTGGAATTCACTTACAGGTTGATTTGCTTTGTCAGAGGTTCGCCATCGGATTCATTTCCAGTGGGAAAACAACAAATCCACTCGGAGGGTTCTGGAGCAACCATGCTAATGAGCACATGATCGTGTTGAACCTGACGAAACACGCATGAGATGCAAGAAAAGTCTGGGTTCTATTCTAGAATAGTTAAGTAAGTGGTGATAACAGACTTTTCATTCAATTGGAAAATGTTATCAGATGGCAGGAATCAATATTTGCATAACTGAGAAGCACGCCCATTCCACCTCGGCGGTTGTGAACTCGGGCTCGCAGCGCCATGCATACGTTGTGTGCTACACTATATCGGACATTAGCAAAAAGAGGGGTGATTGACGGATTTTAAACATTCCTTTACTGCCTTCAAGTCGGCAAGATCTCAGCGCGGTCAAGCACGCTAATGTGTACCTTGTCAGCGACACACTCGGGGAGATGTTCGGCGATGGGGTACGTACCTCTGACGTGTTCGTCCGAGAACGATCGATTCTGGAGGATCTCGTCGAACGTCGTCTTCGGAGGAGAGCATCAGGTACTGGGCGGCCTGCGAAGAGGGAGAGGTCAGCGCATTGCAACAGCATTCATTTATAACACAAGGGAGTAGAAGAGAAACGCACCGCTTCAGACTCGTCAATGTCGTGGTGTAGCTTCATGAGCAAAAGCGGGGTCAAATCCATTGCGATGACCGATTCTTCTGCCGCCATGTTAGTGGCTTGTATGACTTGGCGTTGCAGGCCAGTCTTGAGCAAAACCAAGTTTTAAAGGCCTGGCACAAGGAGAAAAGTCAACCCTATGGAATTGAAAGACGTGAAGGAGATGCACCAAGTAATCGGTGAGTTTAAACCACAGTTACACGGGAAGAGGGCTTGATAAATGATCCAAGAAGGCGGTGAATTTGAACCACAATTACACGGGAAGAGGGCTTGAAGAGAGTCAGAAATGCGCTGTTAAAGTGAAAATTGCGACTAACAGAGAGTCACCGAGATTCAGCCTCCCATCCATCCATTGTGCCAGCCTCGCATCGCCAACTTGGCGGCCTCCATCCCATCCATGCGTCTCCCTGATCCGTCCCAGCTGCGTCCCAATCCGTCTATGCCTCGCGTCACCAACTTGGCGCCCTCCATCCCATCTCATCCGTGCGTCTCCCCGATCCATCTCCCTCCCAACTCGACGCCCTCCGTCTCGGTGCTCTACAACCTAACCTCCGTTCTGAAACATTCAGCATTTCAGCCGAACCCATACCAACATATACTTACTGCATATTGACGCGTTTCTCTCTCGAATTCACGGGTATTGTTTCCCTACGACAAATGTATTTTGGGTACTTATGTCCTGGTTCCGGCTAAGTTGGAAAAGGCGCTCGCCAACAATCATGACTAAGCGTGATGATAGGTTTCGGCAGATATTTCGGCAGGCTCTTCGGCAAAAATGAGCCAGCAAAATAATATTTACTCCAAAACTGTACAGTAGATACACGATTGAAACGATCATTGCTCTTTCCAGGGACACGTTTTTTTATCCATATTCAATATCGTCTCGGGAACCAACATTACCGCAAATCTGCTGTACAGGTTGGGCCGCATCGCAACGACGAGAACCAAGCCCAAATGACAAGATGTAGAACTGGGCGTACCTGGTTAGGTTGGTTCTGAATGCCGGTGTTGGAAAGAATGCTGAGCGACTTGCTAGAGAATGACCTGCTAGCATCGAACTAACAGGAGAAAGGATCTAGGCATGCTCGCTGCCGGGCCGTACACCCCCTCGTATATCGTGCGCGCATGGAACCTTAGAGCAAGCTTAGTAAGATCGATGATAAAATTGAAGGATATGGCGCACATGAGCTGACGGAGGATTGCGTCGAGTCCGGCATTTTGGCGTGCTTTTACGAGTTGAATAGAGTCTGAGATAAGAGAGCCCAATTCGAAGTTCTTTTCGAAGAGGAACAAAGCTACAATCTAAGGTCAGCATTGCAGCAAAGAAAATGGAACGCACCGATAAAAATTTGGCGACGGTCTCGCCCTTTAAGCGAGCGTTGTGTTCAATTAGAACGACGGCCGATGGTGACGAGCTCGGGCTCGTGGCGCAGTCCCGCACGCTGGTGGGTACCTTCTCAGCGACACACATTCTGGGAGATGTTCGACGATGGTGTATGTACCTCTGCTGCGTTCACCCAAGAACGGTTGAGTTGGGAGGATCTCGTCCACCACTGTCGCACGAGGAGAATCAGGCACTGGTCTCCTGGAAGCCTGCCAAGTCAGCGCGTTGTAATCCAAGAGACATGAGAGTAGGAGACGGACACACCATGCAGTCGCCGACAGGATTGGCCCACAGTAAGTCTTGAAGTTCAGTGCGGCCGGAACAGTTCAACACGTAGGAAATGAAGATGCACACTGCAGCAAATAGTGTGTGCAAAGAGCTTAAGGCGATGGATCGAGAACGAGGGCTTGAAGAGAGAGTCAGAAACGCGCTAAGTGAAAAATTGCAACTCACAGAGCCATCGAAGTTCCTCCACCCATCTCCTGCGTCCCTTGCGTGTCGCGCATGGCCAACTTGACGCCCTCCATCCCATCTTCTGCGTCCCTTTGTACCTCGCATAGCCAACTTGGCGCCCTCCATCCCATCTCCCGTGCCCCAGTCCCCTCGTACCTCGCATGGCCAACTTGGCGCCCTCCATCCTATCTCTTCCTTTGTATCCATCGTTCCATCGTTTGCCAGTTCCGCGCGTTTTCTTCTGCTTGGGGAGGATGGGAAATCAGTAAAGTAGTGCGGTCTTTGATTCAAGGCCTCAAGCCGTCATTTCCCACGCATGGACCCATTTGATCAACCCACAGAGAAAGTAATTTGTACGAACCGAAGAAATATCTTGAAAGAAATCAAAAAGAAATGATGGGAAGCGTACGCTGGCCGGGTGTGCGTCGGCGTGCCTCTCAACCAAATTTCCGACGTGACGTGAAATATGCATTTTGTAAAATGGCAAAATCCGAAGCATTAATTATTGAGAAAGTCAATCCCTTCCAAAAGGTCAAGCAGAAGAAAAAAACAGAAATCAGTTCTCTCCTGATAGTAACAAAAGCTAGCATGTCTGCAGGCTGCTGTCGAATCTTGCAGGTTCTCCAGTTTTACGATCATGTGATCGCTGACACGACGCGTATAAAAGTACGCGTATTTCACGCTGGCTCGCCGGCACTCTTGCAGTGTAGCCTTGCCATATGCTTTATCAATCCTGAGTGCTACGATGTCGTAAACGGTGGCTGGTGCCATGACTTGTCTGCCTTCCTAATCTATTGTAACAACACGACCTCAGGCTGTCTTTAAGTAGTACTACCCTCCAGTAGGGCATCAAAACTTCGACTGGCGTCTCGGCAGATAATCCGATATCATAGACCCCTCTGGACGACGATGAACCTCCGGCAACCAGGCTTCGTTCAACGGGAACCGACGGTCAAGAGGGTTTCGATCGTCTCGACGTGTAGGCTCGTACAACGGTGTAAGCTATTCGTATTCATCACAAGGGGATGGTCGAAGCATGGTGGCAATCTATTGGTACATATGTACATACTGAATAGGATAAAAATCAATTTGCAGGACGAGGTCCTTGTACCATCATCACTGCAGTTGGTGGAATGTATACAGTAACTACTATACACTGTGAACTGCACCCAAAAAGATATCACATGTATATCAGGGCCTTGCCTGTGTCGAGTCTAGTTTTCAACGACAGCCTATGTGTACTGTATGTATTCGGTTAGATCCTCAATGCTAGGAGCGCTGCTCACCTCATCAACCACCACACCTAGCTCCAGAAGGCTCCTTCTGATTCCGGATGTAAAAACCTTCCGCCGCCAAATCCACACATCACCCCAGGTATCCTCCCAGGTATTTTCCGAGAACGAAGAAGAATTGGGGGTGCGCAGATCCACCGTAATTGTTCGGTGGTGCAGCAAGCTTGTGATTGCTGCCAAACCCGGTCCGTCTGTCGCTCTCCACTCCTCTAGTTTTCCTGTGGCTTCTGCTAATGAAAGATGTGTTAAGGAGGGAATGATGTGGTCCTCCAGAAGAACAGAGAATAATTCCGGCGAGAGAATAGAGAGGATGCCGGAACTAGCCTCCTGGTCATCATTCACCGGCTGGTGGTACACCTTCAAATGGCGAAGGTTACATGATGCCTGCAAATGTCTCTTTAAATCACAGATGCTCGGTGGCAGGTGACTAGTCAACTGAAAAAATTCCATGCGAGGACATTTCAGGATGAAGGAGCTTAGTTTGGCATGCATCCTCGTATCCGCATCGCCAGTGACCTGTAGCACCTTTAAAACTGGGCATTTCATTGCCCCAAACATGCCATTAGGTGTTGAGCTATGCAGGGGGCACGAGACCTCGATGTGCAACTCAAGTAAGCTCTGCATTTCTATGTTTTCTCCGTCTTCCCTGACTGGAAGGATGAGCCCAGCGATTCTTAGAATGGTCAAGTTACGACCAAGTTTCTCGAGGTGCGAAAAAGGCATCGGCCCGTCACGGACGGTGTTTGATTCCGTATAACTGCGTAGCGCCTCCCACCCTATCCTGAGATTGTTCTCCGGGGCGACGAACCGGTCCAGCATTAGTTGTTCTGGCTGTCTCTCCGCCTTAGTCCAATCCAGCCAGACATTTGACCCAGAGTCATGAATGAAATTTGACATGTTGCGGAGCGAGAGGTGTGTAACTATAGGTCGTTTGGGGTTTTGTCGAAGATGAATTAGAACTTGGCGGCCTAAAACCGAAGGGCAACCCAAGCCTTCGATCGTCAAGCGTGTCAGTGCTTTGGCACCGAACACCATATCCAAAATGGGAAGGGGGAAGGACGATGATGAGACCGAGAGGATGATGGATGGGGGTGGTGTCAAATGCGCAAGTGCCTTGAAGACAGTGGAAGGCCAAAGGAGTTCATTGGCAGTGCCTTGAAACCTCACAGGGTCGAGAGGCCTGGCCATCGTTGTTCTCATAATGAGACGGTCCCACTCATGGCAGACCAGCCGATACTGAAGAAGGCGTAGATATGAGGAGGACCCTCGAACATGCTGGAAAATTTCCAACCATATCTCCAGGCTGACGTGGAAGATTGAGCGGTTCGGCATGACTGTGCCATTGACGACCTGTTCCGCGAAGTGCGCACACCTCTCAGCGATAAGAATTCGCTGGCTCAGGTTGTACATCTCTTTCCGCAGAAGGAGAAGTTGTCGCTCGTATTTTTCTTTGAGCTGGTAGCCTTGAGGTTCCCAAGCGACAATGGCGTGGGTGGCAACATTGAGCGGAGGCGCGTAATAGTCATGCTCGACGGGGTATGCGGGAGAAGCCATCCTCTCCCTGCAGATAAATTATGGGGGCGCACACCAGTATTTAGGCACGACTGACCTCACAGACTTGAACAAGAGTTCCTCCTGTGTGTGGGAGAGGGCAGAGATCCTGAGAGAAAAGGTTGTAGAATGGCAGATATTCAAAACTGCCTGCCGCACCTGGCAGGTTCAGTCCCCCAGCCACCACCTCCCCAGCCACTATCTCCCCAGCGTCCTCTTCCATAACTTGAATAATCATTTGACCTGGAAGAAGGTAAACAGGTGTATTGCAAGCGCAGCCAGATGTTCTTACATGGTAGCGTAGTATTCTTCAACAGCAGGGCGTGGTTGGAAACTGAAAGCGAACAAGGTAGATCCTGGACGTACAAAGACCGTCGGAAACTGAATTTTAACCTTTAACTCGCCGGAAGAGTATTGAGATCATTTGTACGTCTCAAGAAGACCACTGAATGGAACGAAACAAGCTGGGCTTCCTCATCATCTCAAGGTGCTTGAATCGGTTTCATCACGGTAACACTCGCCCTGATCAAGTTTTCCGCCAATCCACCCATGCGAAATCCTAGCTCCAGAGTTTATTCCGTGGAAACAATGGATTAGTCCGGCCTAGATGTACTTAGCTGGGACTCAGAGTCGCAGCAACAGCTGGATGACTTACTCGAGGGATGTGGTGCGCGGAAAAATTGGACTAATCCGCGCGCTGAGATGGTATTCGGACGATAAACACTGGAAACAGTGGATTAGTCCGGCCTAGATGTACTTAATTGGGACTCAAAGCCGCAGCAGCAGCTGAATGGCTTACTTGAAGGATGTGGTTCGCGGAAAAAGTGGACTAATCCGCGCGTTGAGACGGCACCCTTTGGCAGAAACGCTGGATTAGGTTCCTAGCTCCAGAGTTTATTCCGTGGAAATAGTGGATTAGTCCGGCCTAGATGTACTTAGCTGGGACTCAGAGTCGCAGCAGCAGCTGAATGACTTACTTGAAGGATGTGGTGCGCGGAAAAATTGGACTAATCCGCGCGTTGAGATGGTACCCTTTGGCAGAAACGCTGGATTAGGTTCCTAGCTCCAGAATTTATTCCGTGGAAATAGTGGATTAGTCCGGCCTAGATGTACTTAGCTGGGACTCAGAGACGCAGCAGCAGCTGAATGGCTTACTTGAAGGATGTGGTTCGCGGAAAAATTGGACTAATTCAAACGTTGATATCGTATTGTGGACAGAAGAACCACTTCGTTCAATAGCATTCCGAGATTTTCATGTATATAAGGCATACATTGGTGTCGTCGTAAAGCGCCGTTCAAAGAGGCAGCATGACGGGCAGGAGGAGCTAATTGAAGGTATGTAATCATGATATATGGGAGCCACAACTGCATTGAGATAATGTGATGACGGGAATAGTGGCAGAGGCCAGAGAACATGTAGTGGACGCCGGTTTGAGGAGCGACGGGGGCACAATTCCGAGTCGGGGACCCTGATGATAGCTTGGGTAGGAAAATAAAATACAGGCGTCTTTTTCAAAATGGTAAGGAGGGAAGAACGCGTGCAGGCCCAGGTGCGTCAGCAGACCGCTGAGCCCATAACCTGGAAACATGTTAGTGAGGGAACTGGAGGAGAGTAGTGAGGTTCGACTTCGTTGTGTCGAGTCGGGCATTTTCTGCAACCCCGAAGCTATCTTAATCGCCGAATTTAACCTTGACGGGAGGAGTAATGTCAGCGAGGAGAGCATATGTATATATTAAAAAAGAAGAGCGAACCATAAACTTAGCAGCTTTCTCGAGTGAAGTCTGACCTCGTTGCGTCGAGTGGGGCATTTTGGCGTGCGTTTCTGAGTTGAATACCGATTGCAATGGGAAGATCCTTTCGAGGAGGAACAAGGCTACAATCCAAGGTCAGGAAAATTGCAGCAAATAAATGCCACGCACCGAGAATGACTTGGCGAGAGCCCAGCCTTTGAACGAGGGTGGGATTCAATCTGTTGGACAAAGGTCGGTCGTCTCGATGGTCACGAAGTGGGGCTCTTGGCGCGATCCCTCACGCTAGTGGGTACCTTGTCAACGCACACTTGGGAAGATGTTCGGCGATGGGGTGCATACCTCTAACGTGTTCGTCCGAGAACGGTCGATTCTGGAGGATCTCGTCGAACGTAGTCTCCTGAGGAGAGCATCAGGTACTAGCCGCCTCGCGGCCTGCGAAGAGGGAGAGGTCAGCGCATTGCAATAGCATTCATTTATAATACAAGGGAGTAGAAGAGAAACGCACCGCTTCATACTCATCAATGTCGTAGTGTAGCTTCGTGAGCAAAAGCGGGGGCTCCGCTGGCGGGTCAAATACATTGCGACGACCGATTCTTCTGCCGCCATGTTAGTGCCTTGTATGACTTTGCGTTGCAGGCCAGTCTTGAGTAAAACCAAGTTTCAAATGCCTGGCACGAGGAGAAAAGTCAACCCTATGATATCGAAAGACGTGAAGGAGATGCACCGAGCAATGCTTCAAGAAGGCGGTGAATTTAAACCACAGTTGCACGGGGAGAGGGCTAGAAGAGAGTCAGAAATGCGCTGTTAAAGAGAAAATTGCAACTCACGGAGCCACCGAAATCTATTCTCCCATCCAATGTGCCAGCCTCGCATCGCCAACTTGGCGGCCTCCATCCCATCCGTCCATGCATCTCCCCAATCCGTCTATCCCTCGCATCTCCAACTGAACGCCCTCCATCCCATCCCGGTCCCCCACAACCTAACCTCCAAGGTGATTTTCCGAGGTCCTCATGCGCTGAAACATTCTCAGCATTTCAGCTGAACCCTCACCAACATGTACTTACTGGATTTTCACCCGTTCTTCTTTCTAATTCATGCGTATTCTTTCCCTACGTAGAATCTAGAAATCGCCGGAATGTATGTATTTTCGGGACGCATGACCCATCGTTTGTGGTTCGGACCAAGTTGTAAAAGGTGTTTGCAAACAAACATGACTAAACGTGATGGTGGGTTTCGGCAGATATCTCGGCAGGCTCCTGCTAAACAGCGACAACCGAATGACGACGTGTGCACTAGAAATTGTGAACAAGGCCACAAAGGCTGCCCCCGCAGCCAGCATTGCGTATGCGAGGCTTGGAACCTCGGGCTCGGCGGGATGTTGTGGAGGTTTCTCATTTTCGTAAGTCTTCTGTGCGTAGTACGTACTGTAACACTTGCACGCAATCCGTCTGAGTTGGTTGAATATTTTATCAGAATCCAAACTCTTTGTACATGATAATTCGAGTGACAGAGTACCAAATGATCAGTAGCTTCCACAAGGGCAGTTGCGACCACAGGCACCGCACCATACCTTGCTCTGCATCTCTGGATGCAAAAAATCCTCTCTCGCTACCAAATGCGGGTCTGTTATTCCAGTCAGGTATCGTTTAAGCACTTCAAGACTGTTTTTCCCCCAGTTTCCCCATTCGAGGATCTTCGTATGGCCCCACCTAAGATAGACGTCAAGAATTTGGGCACCTCCCCTTTTGCACGAGTGTGTTCCGTATTCAGTTGGGTTTCTTCCGACCTCCCCGACAAGGCAACGGAGCCACGTGAGGAATTTCTCAGAGCTCTGGTCAAATCAGAATTTGCTACCAATCAAGGTATACAGCACTGACCACCATATTCTCTGTGAGGACGTCCGTTGACGTGGTAACAGTGACCGTGAGATATCCCTGGCTGGTTGGCCTTCTTGGCGCGAAACCTGAATCCAGCTTGCTAGAGCCCGAACTGGACAAAGGTACGCCTGCTCCTCCGGGAGCATATATAAAACATAAGGTTTTTGTGGTCGGATGCCTGTGAGGTCATTTCAGTTGTATCTGCTCTAGAAAAGCGCAACCACATACGTCCTAATGGATCATTTTTAGCCCGTCGGCACCTTATTTCCACTGACATTGGCGTGTCGCCCGACTTGTCACAGAAAATGACGTCGGATTCCTTGAGATTTATGACCTCGTCACCGCGCATGCAACACCAAACAGCCACAAGAAGCATTGCAAACGCACACCTGCGGACCCGGGGCGTACCCCAGTTTTCAGGAAGATTATTTCTTGGTTTTGGGTGCGCTTGGTACGCTTTATCATTCATTTTGCCATCTCGATGGCAAAAGTCGTAAATGTCTTTGATGATGTCCTGAAAAATATCAATTGCACATGTAACTCTTAATAGCAATAGGTTTATTTACCACGTCGAACGCCCGAACACTTTCACTCTCCACCCCTGCAGTTGCCTGGAAATAGTTGGTGATGAAGCACAATTATATTTGGAAAAACAAACTCTTCTTGCCCTGAGGGACCATATGTATCTCGAGAGGCCCGTTGATTTGGCAGGATTCCCCGTCCACTGCCCGTTGGATCCCTTCACCCACGGCCCCGACCCATGCAGTGGTTCAAACTCTCGAATGAAGGCTGCTCTGCACTTTTCGGCGAAGCTGTACGACTTGCGCTCTTCTTCTGGGGCGCAAGTCTGTCCATCCGGCCCTACCCTCTCGCAGCTGCGGTGAGATTAGTATAGACCGGCTGGGACCAAAATGAGTGACACGAACCTAGAGATCAGGAACGCCACCATTATAATGGGGGCGCTGGACGGTGGTTCCTCAAAGAAAAGGTTCGGGGAGTTCGCCCACAGCTTGCTTAGGTCAGCCAGCCAAGTGTGTTTCCGGTCGCCGGGATCTAAGAGGAAAGCCTTGAACTGGTGTATTAGACTGGAGCTAGATGAGAAGGACTCTGACGCAGGGAGTTTGGAAGACATACCCACGATATTCGTTCTCTGTGCCCGCAGCTATTCCGGTGCAGTAGCTTAGGATATGTTGATGGTATTGTGTTAAGTTTAAGCCAGTTTCTGCCTCGCTCTCCTCGTCCGTGTCTGCAACAGCATCGAGGTCGACTTCGATGTCTGATTCATATTCGTCGTCGTCAAGACTATCTTCCTCCGTAGTTTCCTCCTCGCTCGTGTTCTCGATGTCTGAGTTTTCTTCATAGAAATCACTTTCATGTTCTGATGCACTACCGAAATCCCGAAGGTGGCTTTCGTCCCGTTCGAGTGTTATGGTCTCCTCCGGGATGGTGCCACTGGCGGTGGCAATCGTCAGAGTTAGGACCATGGGGACGCAAATTGCTCACAGTCGTAAGGTAACGGCCTCCGTATTTATCTTTCCAGAAAGTCTTGGCTGTCATTTAATCTCTTGCTCAGTCCTATCGCGCGATATTCAACTAACTGATGATGAATATACGACCTTGTCGGAATCTACGTACTCATCGATAACTATGATCGAAAAATCCTCAAGGTTCACATACCCCTCAAATGAACTCCTCTCGTCCCGTCATGTCCTCAGGACCTTTCGGCCACCAAGAAGGGAGGAACAAGGAGGCTGGCAATCCTGACGACGCCGACGACATGCCGGCTCTGATCCTGGTATCAGATGACGAGGAAGAACTCAATGCTCCAGATATCGATGAAATGGTACGTGTTTTGCTCCTGGCGCTGACTCAGTACCAAAGGTTAGACAAGGTTTCCCAGATTACACACCTCTATGTCTTTGACGGGGCCCGAAGGATTACTCAAAATACTGGGCAGAGACCCAACCCATGGTTTGAGATAGTGCGCGGAACTGCTAGCGCTGGGTCTGAGACGGTACGAGGTTATCTGTCCAAGAAGGAAGCCTGCTAACTTTGACAATTAAGGCAACCGCCAGAAAGCTATTCAGCATGGTCTGGCTCATATACATGCTGAAACTGAGGGTAGACTTCGACCCCGAAACCGTCTCAATCACGGAAATTCAGCTTAACGGCGATGTGATGTCAGTGAGGTTGGGATACAGAAAAAAAGGAAGGGCGATCCATAAACTTGGCAGTTTTAACATTCTTGAGTAAAGTTTGGCCTCGTTGCGTCGGGTCGGCATTTTGGCGTGCATTTTTGAGTTATACAGTGTTTGGGCAAAGAGAGCGCAACTTAAAGATCCTTTTGAAGAGGAACAAGGCTACAACCTGAGGTCGGCCGGCAAATCGCAGCAAAAGAATCGGAACGCACCGAAAATCCCTTGACGATGGTCCCAGCATTCAAACCAGTACTGGGTTCAATCTGACCGACAGTTGACGGTCATGAAATGGGGCTCGTGGCGCAGTCCGAAGGTATCGAATAATCCAAGAAGGCAGTGAGTTGAAACCACAGTTACACGGGAAGAGGACTTGAAGAGAGTCAGAAATGCGCTGTTAAAGTGAAAACTGCAACTAACAGAGAGCCACCGAAATTCATTCTCCCATCCATCCAATGTGCCAGCCTCGCATCGCCAACTTGGCGGCCTCCATCCCATCCATGCGTCTCCCTGATCCGTCCCAGCTGCGTCCCAATCCGTCTATGCCTCGCGTCACCAACTTGGCGCCCTCCATCCCATCTCATCCGTGCGTCTCCCCGATCCATCTCCCTCCCAACTCGACGCCCTCCGTCTCGGTGCTCTACAACCTAACCTCCGTTCTGAAACATTCAGCATTTCAGCCGAACCCATACCAACATATACTTACTGCATATTGACGCGTTTCTCTCTCGAATTCACGGGTATTGTTTCCCTACGACAAATGTATTTTGGGTACTTATGTCCTGGTTCCGGCTAAGTTGGAAAAGGCGCTCGCCAACAATCATGACTAAGCGTGATGATAGGTTTCGGCAGATATTTCGGCAGGCTCTTCGGCAAAAATGAGCCAGCAAAATAATATTTACTCCAAAACTAATGGTAAGTGTACAGTAGATACACGATTGAAACGATCATTGCTCTTTCCAGGGACACGTTTTTTTATCCATATTCAATATCGTCTCGGGAATCAACATTACCGCAAATCTGCTGTACAGGTTGGGCCGCATCGCAACGACGAGAACCAAGCCCAAATGACAAGATGTAGAACTGGGCGTACCTGGTTAGGTTGGTTCTGAATGCTGGTGTTGGAATGCTGAGCGACAAGGAAAGCGAAAGATCAACACTTGATGACTTCCTAGAGAATGGCCCGTTAGCATCGAACTACGAGAAAGAATCCAGGCATACTCGCCGATGGGCAGTTCGCCCCTCATATATCAAGCGCATGCAAGCTTAGAGCAAGGTCAGTAATAGCAATGATAAAAATAGAAGGATATGGCGCACATGAGCTGACGGAGGATTGCGTCGAGTCCGGCATTTTGGCGTGCTTTTACGAGTTGAATAGAGTCTGAGATAAGAGAGCCCAATTCGAAGTTCTTTTCGAAGAGGAACAAAGCTACAATCTAAGGTCAGCATTGCAGCAAAGAAAATGGAACGCACCGATAAAAATTTGGCGACGGTCTCGCCCTTTAAGCGAGCGTTGTGTTCAATTAGAACGACGGCCGATGGTGACGAGCTCGGGCTCGTGGCGCAGTCCCGCACGCTGGTGGGTACCTTCTCAGCGACACACATTCTGGGAGATGTTCGACGATGGTGTATGTACCTCTGCTGCGTTCACCCAAGAACGGTTGAGTTGGGAGGATCTCGTCCACCACTGTCGCACGAGGAGAATCAGGCACTGGTCTCCTGGAAGCCTGCCAAGTCAGCGCGTTGTAATCCAAGAGACATGAGAGTAGGAGACGGACACACCATGCAGTCGCCGACAGGATTGGCCCACAGTAAGTCTTGAAGTTCAGTGCGGCCGGAACAGTTCAACACGTAGGAAATGAAGATGCACACTGCAGCAAATAGTGTGTGCAAAGAGCTTGAGGCGATGGATCGAGAACGAGGGCTTGAAGAGAGAGTCAGAAACGCGCTAAGAAAGTGAAAAATTGCAACTCACAGAGCCATCGAAGTTCCTCCACCCATCTCCTGCGTCCCTTGCGTGCCGCGCATGGCCAACTTGACGCCCTCCATCCCATCTTCTGCGTCCCTTTGTACCTCGCATAGCCAACTTGGCGCCCTCCATCCCATCTCCCGTGTCCCAGTCCCCTCGTACCTCGCATGGCCAACTTGGCGCCCTCCATCCTATCTCCTCCTTCGTATCCATCGTTCCATCGTTTGCCAGTTCCGCACGCTTCTCTTCTGCTTGGGGAGGATGGGGAATGAGTAAAGTGGGGGCGACTTTGTTTGGCCTCAGTTGTCATCTCCGCTTTGTTTACGATCATGTGATCACTACACACGACGCGTACAAAAGCACGCGTGCGGTATTTGGTGATCTTTGGCAAGCTTCGTGCTTAACCCCCACCATCTTGCCCCACTGGCTCACCGGCACCCTTACAGTTGTACCCTTGCGCTATGCTTCAGTCGAGCCTCAGGGTTACGACGTCTGAGCCAGTGTCTCCTGGTTTTGCAGAGGTGTTTGAGATTGACCCACGTCACGTCCCCCGTTGGCAACGGCACTCTTACAGTGTTGCCCGCCGTATGCTTCAGTCTAGCCTTGGCCAAGACGTCGCGAGCCACGGTTTACGCCGGGGTATCTCTCCACTCTCAATTCCTCGTTTTGACGCGAAAGTGCTGCGACGTGTCCCGAATCCAATCAAATCGATCCCACGCGTTCTCGACATCGCAGCTACAAGTGTCAGCACACCCCCACCGCCGAACCCCGACGTGTTTCTAAGGTTTCTTTCACGGAATGCTTCGGTCGACGATATTCGGGCCTCCGACCCAAAGCGGCCGACATCATGACATCACCGTATCGCCGCTTTTCTCCAGGCTCGTACAATGACAACCACGATAGCAGACTCAGAAGACTCGCTTGCCCACCTGTTCCCGTATGGTGGCTTTCCCAAATTTCCCTGTCTCTCAGAGATTCATGGCTTCTGTGTCCCGGGACCATAGAGGTGCGTCACCCCGTCGTTTTGTTCCTCCCTGACTCACTCGTAATACACAGTGCCTCACCTGCTACCCCCCCCCCCCCCCCCCCCATTTCAGCCGTGCCCAATCCGCTGCAGGTCGAATTCTGCAGCGCAGCACCCGCATCGCTGCAGCGATTCGCGCGTGTACAAACCACCGTGGGTCGATCCCCGAGGGGCTTCCGGTGAGGTCTCATCTCTGCAGGATGCCCTCCGCAGCGGGGTGGTGCGAAGCCACGGGCGCAGGCCACTCCCCGTTGTTCCATCCTTGCGGACTCCTCGTTACAGGCGAAGCACTGCATGCTCAGACGTTGGTCCGATGCACCGTCGCTGGAATGGAGGAGCCTTGCCACGTGCCAGGTCTCCGCCTGCTATCCTTTTTACAACCACCACCGAGGTGCGTCCTTTTTCCCTCTCTTTTCTGTTTCCAACTCACACTCCTTTCTCACAGTTTTTTCTTCTTCTCGCACACCCAACCTCTCCCTCGCCCCGTCGTCATCTCCCGTGCACTGGCTCGCCTACGTTTAGTCCTCCCGCGGGTCAATCCTGCGGTGCCGTCTGTGCATCCACGTCGCTGCCTGGGTGTTTCGCCTGCACTCGTGCCCACACCAAGCCGTCCCCGCCCCCACCATCCTTCCTGGCGCTGTCTCGCCCATGCACCATCCCCTCCGTCGCTCTGTGAAAGCCGTTCTCAGCTCCTTCGCACGTTGCTCCGTCGCACAACGTCGCACAACACTCCTCCGGCGTTCGCAGACGGGTCTGGTGTCGGGATCCAGTCATAGCTCCGTTAGAATTGTCCTTTGTGTGCAAACATGGTGTTGCATCGCATGTCCCCAGGGATACCCCCGTGCGCCACCAGCTGCGGGACAACCCTTGCTGCTGGTTGTCTGCGCGCAAGTTCACATCGTCATCTGAAGCCGCGCATGTACCATAGGCGCGAATCCGCGTCTGCTGCTTCGTGCGCGGCTATATTGACGATTGAATCGAGTTTGATACCTCGTAGATATAAACGTCGATACAGAGGATACTGTTGCAGAATTGTTTGGTACGAGTCATCGATTCCTTGGGACATTATTCATATTATGTGAGAGAGAAATCGGTTAACGGCGCGAGCTATACTAACTTACGTAGCTAAGATGCCGGTGTAGGTAACTACACAGATAAATATGAACTATCGAGGTGTTGTCTGTGAGTATTTTGCGATGTAATTAGAGGATCCAGTCTGTGGTTTTGGTCTACGTCGTACGTGGGCGGCTGGCTGACTCGGGTAGAAAAGTATGGGGTGGCCTGTAGGTATCATGGAGCATAATAAGATCATAAAAGAGAAAGGAAAAATAGGCCAGGACGGTATCTTGTGGTTCTGACCCGGCTAGATGAATGCAATGCCGTATCTCGTGTGTGTGGCTGTGTTGGCGTCTCCGCCGCGTTCTTCAATCGTCCCCGTCATCCTCCGAGTCGGACTCCCCGTCACCTCCGTATCCACCTTCCGACCCGCTCCCGTCTTCTTCGTCCTCTGGTACCGGCTGCAGAAACTCTTGTTCTCGTCGTGGTTCGCCTGTCTTTGTAAACACCCCGGATTTTTGGAGGAACGTCGCCAGGGCCTGCGGCCCCTTCTCCGTGCCCAGTATATCAGGTAGAGATAGCCGGTCCGAGAATTCGCGTAGCACACTGCGGTGCTCCTCGTATCTCTCGCATTCTCGCTGTACGTGCTCCCTCGTTTGGAATGGTTCGCCACAATGAACTCATCCGCGCTGGTGCAGCATAACCGCGCTCCTCCTTAGTTGGTGGTGTTGCTCACATCTATCTCTTTTTGGCTGACGCAACTCCACCATGACCCCAGTGACAAGGAAACCGACTATCCAGTACTGGTCAGTCCGGCTACGTCTCTACGAAGATGACGATGTTGTGTGCCATCATCCCGACTTTGAGCCGACATTGAGGGAATACCGCAAAAAAAATAACACACGGCACTACAGTGAAACTCTCTGGACACGGTTGGATTGGCTGCTTTCTCAGCCCCGATGGGTAGGTGGCTTGCCTCTCTGTTTTGCACCAAAGTAACCCAGTTTTTCTTTTCTTTGCAGGTTCAACATCTAGACGACTGGGTCTCATTTTGTCTCGGTGGAACACTGACCGATGAACTTCTTGCCCGAGAACTTTTCCTTAATGTCCTGGCCACACGGTACTGTCATGGCGGTCGGGCGGACGGGGAGGCTATAGCCGAAAAGCTACTACATGCTGCACAAATGTCAGATGCTTTCTGCGTTCATCCAGTAAGCATGTTATATTATGGTATCAGCATATCCTAACTCTGAAACAGGAAGACAATCCTGCTGACTTCTGCTGGCTCGATGACATTGCTCGGCGTGAAAACTATGCAGATGATCCAGATTCCGGCGGACGGGACTCAGACTGGGAGGACTGCTCAGATCCCGACAACGACAAAGACATGGATGAGGACATGGACTCTGACTCCGACTACGTGGATGAAGATATGGATCCTGACTATGTTGACTATGAGGTCGACGACGGGTATGAGCTCGACAATCCTGTAGATGACGTCGAACTTCCGAGTTTCATTCAAAGTCATCCTGGTCCCAGCCGCTCAGCTCTTCCTAAAAAAAACAGACGCCCCCTTCCTGAACCACCGAGCGCTGATGAAGATCGTGATGACCTTCCCTTCCAATGGGTGGCAACTATCCTCGACTTTATGTATCCGGACGTGGATACGCGGGAGACCGAGCTCAACATTCCGCGTATGGTCTCGGATCTAGATGAAGATAAAAAGCTAATTGTATGTGCTCTGTGGTATCTTAATGCCAGTCTAACACACCTTACGAAAGGAACGAGATCCAGTTGGTATTGTGGATGCGCTTGTCGAGATGCGGAAGGTCAAGGCCACTCGTTATAAGTCCATCAAATTTCAGGCTGCTTTAACCGTAAGTCAGGTTTGCGGCTGCTCTCTCTGACTTCGAGTCTGATTTTTTGTAGGAGTCGGGTCTCCTTGATGTCTTGTACAGTATATGTCGTTCAGGCAATATGCTAGAGACTTCGCATCCTGATGTGGAAGATAGTTTCCGCTGGCATAATTGGAAGATCAGCTATGCTGAACTCATAGTCAGGTGGACCCCACCAACCATAACTCAGGAGCAGTATGAGCTGGTAAGAATTAGCGTCATTGTTGATAATGAGAATCAAACTGATATATGCATAGACGCTACCTCCTGTTGATCCCGACTTCAGCTTTACCATGATCGATGCTGAGGCTTTGCTGAAGTATATCAGTGAACACCCGCGTATGCATCCATGGGGGCACAATCCCATGGCTGTGTTCATGTTCTCATCCTGCGATTGTTTTGTGGAAAATTGTGAGACGTGGCTTGTTCCTTGTCTTCGTGAGCTCGGATACCAGGTGAGTTTTCAAGCAGTTGTCTTGTTTCTCCAAACCAATTACCTGTTAAGCATGTGGCTGGTTGGAACAGCGAGCTCGTCTACCGACGCATCTTAGCTCTGGGTGTTTTCATAGATCCAAACACCAAGCCAGCACGTCACTTTCTGAATTCTCTGGACCCACGACTAGCAACTATCCTTCTCGAAACAAGCTTGCAACGTGACCAGCTGAAGCGCGTAAAGATAGAGCTCATGCGTCCCAAACGTCCAGCTGACGATCCCGAATTGCAATGGGATTCTGAGCCAGATAGCGACACAGAACATGAAGCCGACGAGGATGAAGATGATGAAGATGAGAATGCATCCACCCATCAACAATCACGATCCCCGTCCCCGTCCCCATCTCCATCTCCATCCCCTTCTCCTTCTAAAAAAATGTCCCCTGCTCAAAAACGGCGGCAGAATCGCAACCGAAATGTTAACAAGAAGCGCAAAAAGAATCGTGTAATCAACAGAGGATCCGAGACGGCTGAGATGGAGGATATAGATCGGCATCACTACTGCCCGCATTGCGCACACCTGTCAATGGAACGCCAATGCGTGCGAATCATTTATGTTCAGCCCAGAAAATGCAAACATCTTATTGGGGCTGCGATAACCTGTGCACCACCTGGCGACCGTTTGAGGCCTTTACAACCAGTAAGTCTAAAAGTCACCGGCAAGATTCTGCTACTGAAATGGAATTTTAGGCAAAACATAAAAACGCACAAAAGAAGCGTTTGCCGAGAGTTCGCTACATTCATCCATACAATGACTTGAAGATGACTGAGGTCCGTGCCCGTTGGGGTGTGTACAAGAACTGTGGTAAAGATATCGTTCTTTTCATGTGGCGGCGTCCAGGAAAAGAAGACGAACTTGTGAGATATCCTTTGCTCTCTAATTTTCAATTTTGAAATCTGACTCGATTTACAGGTTGGTGGTGTTCGCTTTCGCGTGTTTCCAAAATGGATGGAAAACCGCCTGATTAATAACCATCGCCTGGTCCAGGTGCGAGCTCTCCGGAGAAATGCACAATTACACAGATTTTGCATTGGAACAATGACTGGTGGTGGCAGTCGGCAGGCCACTGGGGGATATAAGGGCGATATATATGGGCCCTTCTCATGCCATCAGGGACACACTCCGGATGATTGCAAAGCACTTCTTACTCATGGTGGGGTACGATAACTCTGCATCTACTTATTGAAGTTTTGCTGAGAAGGATATCACAGGATGCTGATGTGCTTGCAGAGGCTGGTGAAAGCATCTACCCTCAGATGGCGAGAGAGCTGAAGGGCCTTGCTAATGGTGCTGCCCTCAATCGATTCGGCCGCTTTGCCATGTCCGTGTATGACTGCTACAATTACATCAGTTGTGGCCATGCAGACCGTGATGCTAGCCTGGAGGACATGCGGCTGAAGAGAGGTCTGAACAAGTCTTTTGGAAGCCTTACTCCTTGTGGTCAGATACTCATGGAAGGTTGTGGTCGGAATGACTACAATTTTGCATATCTCCGCTGGGGTATGGTTATTCGAACTCGCCACAATACTGTCTGGTATGTTTCCTGAACATGTCAGATGTACCTTCATTGACCCTTTCTGCAGGGTTTTCAATGGGCGTCATGAACATGGGACTGTCATGCCTAGTCAAAGCACCGTGGATGCTAATGCCGTGTCAGCGGGCAAACACTCAACAACTCGCGCTCAGGATATGGTTCGTGCTGACAACATTCGGCAGATTCGTGGGGGTTATAACCTTAGGCCGCGTGTATGAGCTATCTGAATATATACATTAAATATCTACGCGGAGGATACACCACCCGTTGTGTGTAAGCAGGGGAAAACTTGCAAGTAAAATTTTAATCACGTCGACTGAGGCACCTCTGGACTCCGTCAAAAATCACCCAGTGTACGTAGGGTGCTCAAGCTTTACCTCGACCACGCTTCAGCTAGATAAAGCACCCATTCAAGGGGCCAGCTAAGTAAAACAGCGATTCCTTCCAAAGTATTCAAGTGGTGAGAACGATTGTTATTTGAATCAGGAAATTTCACAAAAAATAAAAGTATCAAGATCCAATGACCGAACGTGCGGCTTCTTCGAGGTGATAAGTTTGCACCATTTCTGGACAGGCATACTCCAGCAGTGAGGCTGGCAACCAAACTGACTTGTGGTTTCGGCTGCCTGACGCTGAGCCAGATGCTGGAAGGAGACCGGACCGGATTCGAGTATCTAGATGAGTGGTTGCAATGGCGACCCGATAGGCTGGCTGTGCGGTCGGTTTGTACCGTTGAATCGACTGAAGTGACAAGAGGGAAATGTGCGAATCGGAGGTTTCAACAATTCCTTCATCCCTTAACAGTTGCAGCTCCTGAGAAACCTAAAAAAACGAGCATGAGAGTGGATAACTGTAACGACATGTCTAAGAAAGACCTTAGACAGCACCTGGATACAAACGGCAGGGTAAAAATGGCATGCCAATAATTTGGTGATTTTTGGTTCAGTGCCCCAAGGGAAAAAGGATTCACAGAGAGTGGCGAATCGAGATAGATTTATTTCGTGAAAGAGGAATGCAGAAGGGCCTATTGATCCATCTGACCAAGAGGTCAGGGGATGGACATAATATTGGAGAACTCGGGGATCTGGAAATGTTGAATCATCCACGATTTTTTGGGCCAAGAGTGGATAGCAACGGCCACGTTTCACACCAGGATCGTGCGCGAGCTGGTCCGCGACGGTGGCCTTCCAGTTGGTGAGGAAATTTCGGAGAGACTGTCCGGTGAGCATCTCTGCCGCGTGAAATAAGGCATCGCCGAGCCCTTGACGAGCTAGAGAAAGCGCAATGGCCTTTCCACAACCAGCGACACCCTGCGCGGGCCCCGAATCAGTATTGGACTTCAGAGAGCTTGTCACGCAAAATACCTTGGAATGTTTACCTCCCGCGAGCAAAGCGATCAGCATCAACCCTCCACGATTCAAAGTCACTGCAGAACAATCCCGAATCTCTTCGATGTTGTATTTCATGAAAGAAGGTCCCTCATTGCGGTCCGAACTGAAAAGGATGAGCGTTCGCAACGACTTGAATAGGTTGCCAACCGCAACACCGTGACTGCCCCAAGAACGAGTGCATCGGGGATGTCGGTGTGCACCGCCGAGATCAAATTGCGACTGTTCATTTGAGCCAGTTCAGATTCAGCGTCTCCAGGTGCCTGTGATTAGGGCTAAGGTCTAGAAATAGGAGTGAATATAGTAAATACTACGATTACCGTGTGAGACTTGACGCCGAGAACATCCAAAAATTGTTGAAACTCAGCGAGGATCTTCGACTCTTGTGGACCGTCAAAACAAAGATCATTTTCCAAGGGAGGTGAAGGAAATGAAGGAGCCTGAAGACTAGGTTTTCGAGGATCATGTTTCCTGACTTGTGTGGGTGGCAGTACGGGAACTGGGCTTTTTTAAGCCATTCACTGACATCGAGGTTGTGTTGTTGAGACTAAGACAGGACGGTCAAATGTGGAGCTGACCTTCCATTGAATCCTACCACTGGGCTGCGGAAATCACTGCGATTAACTTTGAAACCTTCTTCCAGAAGATAGGCCGACAGATTGGTGCCAACATGGCCTGACGGTGCTAGAACCTTGGGTAACCGATGTATCAGACTCCGGGTGGAAGGGAAAAGGTTCCACAGACCTCCCAAAGCGCCATGAGTAGGGACCAAGACTGTTACCCCTATGATAAATAGTGATTTATCGGCGATGGTTACCTGGATACCAAAGGCTCGGAAAACAACAGGAACAGACATAATTTATTAGCTTTCCTTTCAAGGTGTAGCAGGGATTATGGGTAATACTGCCAAAACAGATAATAACAGTCACATGAATCGCTACAAGATACATGTATTATAAGCTCCAAAAATATTCAGTATCCGCCGTCGCAGCCGCAGCTGCGTCCACAGACATGGCACAGCAGCGCAGGCTGCATCCCCGGACGCAGAAAGTTTTCCCGCTCTATTATCTCGCTATCTGACCAATTGATAAGATACGTCACAATGGTGACCCAACTGAATTCTGTCGACCAGCCACCCCAATCTGCAATTTTTCGGGGCCCCCAGCGTAGAAAGACAGACAAAAACTGACACCCTCCTCGGCGAAATGAATGTGTTCCATACGGAAAAGGAAAAACCCCCACATCGATGAGGCAGTTACGGAACCACTCCAAAAAAGTCTCTGGGGCCTGGGTTGATGATATAAGAGGCTAAAATCTAATGAAGGCCGCATTAACACTCACCAGGGGCTCATCGGACACTCTGTCTCCAGAGTTCATCTTGCGGAAGAGAAATCCGTCCTCCTTGTCTGCACAGTGAATCCAGGCGGCTATAGCCCGAACAGGACATATATAACTGTACTCTTCGTCCATCATGTACAGGCGAAACGGTTTGACCTCTGCGGATGAATGATGTTAGCGTTGTTGCAGCGCGGGTGTTATAGAATACAGACGGCCGAATTGGTCAGTTTTACGCCAGCGCAGAGTCAACTCATATGAAGCTGGAAGGCTTGAATCCGTCGGGCTTGAATCGACGAATACCAAGTCATCGTAAGTGATGCGAACTGCTTCATCGGAGCGAAGGAGACACCAGAACGATATAAGCATCACCGCGTAAGCCTGTAACCGGACGCGAGGGGACCCCCACTCATCATTCAGACTGCTCTTGCCGCCAGCCACATAAGGCAAGGGAACTGAGCGACCCTCAGCACGATTGAAATCATAGATTTTCTCCAAAATTTCCTAAGTCACACAGATCAGAGGGGGACGAGGAAATATCGAAAGTTCGTACATGGCGGATAGCCTTAGCGCTGGTGCTCTTCTCGCCCGCTCGGATCTGAGGAAAACAAGTAAGCTTGAGTCGTCGGGAAAATGAGTGGCTGCCTGCCTTCGTCCGGCGCAGGTTCACGAGATATCCAGAGACGGTATCGGAAACTGACGGGTTTCCTTTCCACCTTCCGTAATCGTCTTTGTGCCATTTCGTTTTACCCAGCCCTTGATTGTGCGCAAAGGCGTGCGTCATGGCAGCACGCATCTTAAGGGCGTAACTGTACGATTTACGGGGCTGCGAAGCGGGGATGGTGTTCCCTTCAACATCTTTGTTGTCGCAACTAGGAGCTATTCAGTTGTCAATACCAGGGCGAGAACCAGGCAAGACTCACCGTGACATGATCCATGCCACAATGAGGTCCGGACTCGAGACATCCGGAGTATCGGTGAAGAAGGGGATGGTGCCCGGCCAGTACGACGTGGTTCCGAGCCACACCGAAAATGCCTTCTGGAGCCTAGAAGAATAAAAAGGGGAATATTGAGAAGGAATGTAGAAAGTAGAAGGAAACAAAGCACGAACCCCTCATACTCGCTTTGGGTCTGTTCTGTCGTGCTGTTGCTGGCTTTGGTGATCTGCTGGCGAAGAAGAGCCCGTCCCGCGCTGAACTGAATTGTCTCTGTGTCGAGCTCAGGGACAGCGGCGTCGTCGACGCCGGCGGATCCATCTTGTTGGGCTTCAATGTCCGCCGCAATGTCGCCTAAGGAAACATTTCGTAAAGACTCGGCGATGCTCGCAAATGAGGGGGCCGCCATGGATGTACAAACAAAAAGATAGATGAGGGAAGCTAGGGGTTCTACTATTTATATGGTTTCAAATCTAGCACATGGTCGGACTCTGTAAGTTTGCGGCCCGCAAGTCATTTTTTTTTTGGGCTGGCAGGTTCATTCCGTTTCGAGGATCATGAACTCGAGCTCGCATCGCGGTGGGTACGCTGTCAACGCCACGCTGTATCGGACGTGAGCAAAAAGACTTGTGATCGATAGTTTTTCCAGAATAAACGTTCCTTCGCTGCTTCCAGTCGGATAGATCTCGGGAGGACAGCATCAAGCACTCCGCCTGCGAAGAGGGAGAGGTCAGCGCATTGCAATAGCATTCATTTATAACAGGAGAGAGTAGGAGAGAAACGCACCGCTTCAGACTCGTCAATGTCATAGTGGAGCTTCGAGAGCGAAAACGGGGGTTCCGCTGGTGGGTGCCGCCATGCTAGTGCCTTGTATGACTTTGCGTTGCAGGCCAGTCTTGAGTAAAACCAAGTTTCAAATGCCTGGCACGAGGAGAAAAGTCAACCCTATGATATCGAAAGACGTGAAGGAGATGCACCGAGCAATGCTTCAAGAAGGCGGTGAATTTAAACCACAGTTGCACGGGGAGAGGGCTAGAAGAGAGTCAGAAATGCGCTGTTAGAGAGAAAATTGCAACTCACGGAGCCATCGAAATCTATTCTCCCATCCAATGTGCCAGCCTCGCATCGCCAACTTGGCGCCCTCCGTCCCGTCCGTCCATGCGAATCCATCTATCCCTGGCATTTCCAACTGAACGCCCTCCATCCCATCTCGGTCCCCCACAACCTAACTTCCAGGGTCCTCATGCGCTGAAACATTCAGCATTTCAGCCGAACCCTCACCAACATATACTTACTGCATATTGACGCGTTCTCTCGAAGTCACTGGATAAGACTCAAGATGAAATTGCCCAGCGTGGTCCCGCTACGGAACACGGGTATTGTTTCCCTACGAGGAATCTGAAGATGGCCGAAATGGATGTGTTTTCGGTAGCCGACAATCCATCGTGGCATCGTCGTGGTTCGGGCTAAGTTGGGAAGGGTGCTTGCCAACAAACATGACTAAGCGTGATGGTGGGTTTCGGCAGGTATCTCGGCATTCCCGCCGAACATCGACAAGCGAGAGGAACCAGACCTTCCACTACCGAGCTACTATACCAGTCCACAGATCACCTCGCTTTTTCTCCCTCAACCTTCACTTCCTTACCTCTCTTCCTCCATCGTCCTACTTGGACATGTTCGTTCTATTTCCCCTGCCCGTGTTTGCGTTTGAAGGGAGCCTCTGTCTCTCGTCAGACTGTTCCATGTTGCCACCGCAAACGCTCTACCACTGAGCGCGACTTCTAAGCCTCCTCTATCCCCCGGGCTACGCTGCGCACATCGTGTGAACGCGCGCTATCTCGGTCGCGTCCATTAAGCACGATGTCGGACGCTTCTTTCTCCTTCATCGCCACCACCACCTCGTCGTTCGCACCTCAACACCTCTTTGCCCCGCGTTCGTCACTACCACGCACCACCGCACAACACTGACGTGTCGCTGTCGCACGCCTTCGTGCCGCTTCGTTCGTCGCTCAACTTGCGTGTCATCAAGTCGGCCCGCGCTCTCCTTCGCCTCCGTTTGACCGCGCGCATCGCTAAACCACAACGCTCAGTCGTCGCCGCGGCCTGTTTTGTATTGCGCCCCTCCGTTTTGCTGCACCCGCTGTCATTACCCCTCTGGCTTTCGCATCGTCGCGGCGCCGTGCGGCTGTTTTGAGGACTCTTCGCTTACTGCAACGATGTAAGTGCCTTCACGCGTCAAAAATGCATCTCACCCTCGGGCTAGGGACCGGTACAGGCACCGCGGTTGCGCTATCGGGCGGAAAATCGCAGGCGCCGTTTGAACACAATGTGAGTGAATCCTGACTGTCTTCCTTCCGTGCTGTTCATGTGTTGCAGTCTACGTCTGCCCATCGAGGAGCAGATACTTATACACTCCACGCGCCGCCTATACCAGCGCATCAAAGGCGATATCTACGCCGTTAAGCGGATCATTAACGTCTGGGACCCGACGACCACCAGCGCCATGCCAATCAAACAGCTGAAAATTGGCCTCTCCACCGATGTACCCCGTCGACAGCAGAATTACCGCGAAAAGTGTGTAGCTGAAGGCTTTGACCGGACATCAGGCGCATCGGTAGGCTCCTTTATTCTCTTTTTCCTTGACTAACGGCTTTCAGAGCGCCTTGCACACTTAACGCTACGACAGAGTGGGGCGGTGGCCGACCGTGCACAGTGCACGTGTATCGTTTGCCATCAGGAGTTCTACAACCTCAAAGATTTATCGACGGAGGATGCGATGGTCGACGGTTGGGTGAAAACAACTCACACCGGTTCCGGACGTAGGTGAGTCTTTCCCGTCCAACCTTCAAAGTCCCTCAACTGATCTCTGTTTTGCTTCCTTCAGAATACCAGTACATAACTTAGCATAAACTCCTGCATGCCTCTGTTTATGACTTTGCAGGGCGTCCCATGTTCCGGCTTCTAAGACGTCTACCTACCGAGTACTAAGTCGCGGTGAGTCTCAACATCCCTCAGCTTTTCGACAGCGATTAATTGAAGCACCGCGTGCCCAAATGTCTGCTTGCTCTAGATTTACCGCCGGGAACGGTCGCCAATATACGCCACGTATCAGTCCAGCAGGCGAATTCGTCTGTGTCGACTTTTCCGCGGCCGACTTTGTGCAAACCCCTCCTGCCGCCTACGTCGCAGCAAACCGCCTCCCATAACACTTCTCAAAGCTCCTTCCCTTGCAGCGCGCGCTTCGAACGCTGCCTGCTGTCTTTCCTACATTCTTATGTAGTTGTACATCCGTGCATAATTGACGCAACACTGAGCGGTTGGAGTACTAGTGCTTCACCCTTAGACCTAACGTAAATTGGGTTCGGGGGAAGCGGACCTTTTTTTCTTTTTCTTTTTGCGAATCCCGACATAGACCGGAATGATGGCCAACCGCGGATCAAGCACGACGCGTGACCTCCGTCTCGTCTCTTCCGACCGATTCATCGGATTCGTTTGCACTCACCTCCTGCACTGGTGTGCTTCCGCCGGCGGCTCTGACGCCTTTCTTTGGACCCATTAAGCCGGCACCGCACCTTGGACTGCCGCTTTCGAACGCAGTGCTCTCCTCACCGACATCACGCGTCTGTCCTCTACATTGGACCTATTGAATCGCAGTGCAGGTTGTCCGTGTCGACTTTCTTTTCAATTCAATGTCGACTTTCTTTTCAATTCAATGCCGACTTCTGCCGAGCTCTTGCGGACCTGGCTGCGGGCTTTTTCCAGAAAATCAGGTATGTCACCTTCCTTCTGAAGTACTCTAGATCTATTCAACAATTCTTTTTCTCCCGCAGTCGGGTGCTCCCGCAGTCGGGTGCCCTCCTCCATTTAATACTGATTGGACGTGTGCCTCCCGTTGCCTTCCCCTTGCGTTCCCGACCATTTATGCCTCTCTTTGCCAAAAATCCGACTTGGAGGAATTTCAAGGACAACGAACCCGTGGAAAAAGTACCTCGTCGAGACTGGGCCAATCGGTATTTTTTGCCTTCTTGAGTACACGGGCAGGGCTGATACAGCCTAGGTTGCTTGACCGAGCCGGGCGCGCCATCACCAGGAAAGTTAACAAAGACGGAGGCGGCGTTCCTATGCAGCAGATTGCATCAGTCTACTGTGTCACAACCGACACCGTCGAAAAGGCCTTGCGAAACGACGACCATGATAACCTCGATGACGACGTCAAGTAAGTCTCTTTACCGACACGTCCTGTACTGGCTAAACTCGCTTCCAGATTCATTGAGCAGTACTGCCGAGAACGTTTCAATCCCCGCCGAAGCCCAAGTCTGTGCAATGGCGTTGTGCCAGGGTTATATCATCATCTCTGACCTTCACGAACAGGCGTCAACCACATCGAGGTACAGCACCCGCAGCAAGGCTTCAAAGGATGAACAAACTTTGAGCGTGGTATGTTCTTCTGTTTTTTTTTCTTTAACGATCCCCTATTTAGTAACCGTTGCGCAGGTCACAGTAAGCGCTGGCAGCAGAAGCGTAGACCTGGACGCTGCTGAGCAACCTTCCACAGAGGTTCGTGTTTGTTTTCCCATTTGGCTGTTTTGCTTTCTTAGTTGACCCGTCTAGGATGCTGAGGATGATGATCACAGCAGCGTTGAGCATGACCAGGAGGTTGATGAACTCGACAGCGACACAGCCGACCATTTTAGCGGGGACGATGAAGCAAGTGTTGCCACGAGCCACGACAAGCATAGGCTGCCTGAAAGCCCAAAACTTAATGCCAAAACGGTGAGAATTTTCACAAACTGCTACACCGTGCTTCTATTTTCAGTAGGTCGGTCGAGCGCGTCGTTACGCCAGGGATGACGCTAGTAGGGAATACTGGCCGAATCCCCGGGCGATCAACTTCAAAACACTTACAGCCATTTCGCTCCCCTCCGACATGGGCACTCGTTCACCCTCCAAAAAAGTCGATCGTCCTGGACGCGCGATCTCCCGCATAATGGACAACCACAACTACACCGCCGCACATATTGGTCGCATCTACAATGGAGTTACTCACAATGTGATCGGGAGGTCTATCAAAAATCTGTGGTGCCCACCGGACGACATCTCCTACGACTATGTCAAGGCCGGGCGCGACTACTACGAGCACTTCCCACCAGCGGATGCCACCTGCTACGTCATCCCACCAGAGTGGACTACGGGAAACAACATCGAAATTGGGAATGGAGACGAAGTCGGGGATACTGAAGACGAGCACGAGCCTCCCGAGGACACGCACAACACCCTTGTAGCCTGTGGGAATGACCCTACAACGAACGACGAAGACGCTCACAACTCTCTATTCACCGACGATGAGGAAGCAGACGCCGAGATGCCCTCGAGCGACAACAAACATTGGCAGGCGGATGAAGAGGAGGTTTCACGTGCAATCCAGAGCCCCGGACCTTACAGGCAAGTCAACGAAGCGTCCGAGGCGCTCCGCGTAAAGCACGAGGCCGAACGTATATCTCAACGCCCTAACAAGGTACTTCCTGTGCATTTCACTGCCGCAGGAGCTCAACCGTTGATCAACTGCAGCGCGAACATTCAGTGATCTACATATCAGACGACGAAGCTCCCCCTGCAAAGGTGATTTTGTACCATGGCCGCCATCAACATTAATCCTTTGATCAGCGCAAGAACACCATTCAGACGACTCCGTTACACAGCGTCGGGTTGAAGGTGTCTACAAGTCCTTCACGTAACTCCGCCGGGTCTATTCGCGGGGGTGTGGAAGTAAAAGTAGAGGGTGAAGACACCGAGGGTCTCATGGCCTTTCTCGCTGCTGTGCCAGGTGGCGGCCTCTCCAGGTTGTATGATGTATGCGTGCAGAAAGGCGTGCGTTCTCGTCTTCAGTTGGAGGGATGGGTTCACCTGACAGAGATGGAGCGGCTGAGGAATATTGGTTTCTTATTCGGCGGTCACTTGAACCAGTACGAAATCGGCTTGCTAGATACCGCGCTCCTTCGCCTATTCGCCACGTTAGAATAGGTACCTAATGCGCGCTTGTAGTGTAGATTTTACGATCAACTGTTGTCAGCCGACTTTGTCCGCTCCTGTGTCTTAAGTAGGTGTGTCCGCTGACTGGAAAAGGCATTATTTTCTTTCCTTTTGGACTTGTAACCATTTATCGAATATTCATCGCTGGTCTTGATGTTGATTTTCATTGAAAGTGTTGATTATACACACCACATTTGCTCCAAGGAGCTCAATATGCTCCGTAAACTACATACGATTGCGGTGAATCATTGCGAGCGAATGGAACAAAAGATCTAGAAGCAGACAAAAACAGTTGGAGGGTGACCACTGCGGGAATCGAACCCACCTCACCAGCAACGAAACCAAAACTTCCTACGTAATTTTTCGGGTGCCATACCGCTAGGACAAGTGGTCTTTGGTGTTTACTGCCACGACAGTCACCAACACCAACGGCCAAGCGTGGTTGAAGACGGCAACTATTTAATGCATGAGTGCAATCTTCGTCCATCTGAAAGTCTCCGCCTTCTCGCCTAGCCAAACGCGATATCTGAGCGGGAATGAATTTCGTACATGTGATATAACACAAAGGAGACTATCTAAGAGTGAGAAAATGCTCTGAAACAAGGTTTGCATGAGTTGGGTTGCCAGCCCAATGTCCATCCTCAGCTTGATGCCAGGTACCGGCGAACCCTTGCTGGATAAATTCATGCGAAAGAGCGGCCCGGATTTGGGCAGCAGCATTTCTGCTCATACGCTCTCTGCTTTGACTTGGTACATTACTGAGTCTGACGTCATGGTGGACAGGCAAGGAAGACTGACCGTGACATGAGGAAATCTAGAATAAAAACGGGGGAATAAGGCCAAGTAGTGGTGAAGAAATGTCTTGGTGAGGTGTGCCAGTGTGGGTGGCTCGAAAGCCACTCTATGAATGTATTCACCACGCTGGCGGTAGATGAGACTTACTTGGAGCAGAGAACAAACACTTTAAACCTACCGTTCATAAACCCGGAGCGTAGTATAAGTCGCCATTCTCGGAAAAGATGAACGAACGGATAAAGCAAGGATTAGGGCGCAAATCGGGAGAGCGAAAGCTGGTAGGATTTTGCAGCCTGCAGTCAATTATCTGGGACGTGATCGAATATACCCTAGATCCTGGTGCCCGCAATCTATGAACTATATGCTGGATGAAGGATGTTGATGTTTTGGCAGCAAAATAAGCACAGTGGTGCGAACGTGAACACTGAACAGTGTGCGAGTGAAAGAAAGTAAATAGTTACCATTGTTGTGCAGGTCCTTTCGGCATGTCCCGAAAGCCCACGCCTTGATACACGTGCGTCATCCTGATGCCGACTTTTAGGCTTTCCAAGTTACAACCACCACCGAAAATCTATAGTATTCACGTTCGTGTATATCTCGTGTTCCAAACAAGTTCCAAAGCAAATAAGTCTGCAACTCACCAGATTTCATCCTGTCCAGCGCATTCTGCGTCTCAATTCCCTTAACGTCAAGCAAACTAATTCGCTAAAGTATGGAATGTAAGCCCTCTTTTCTTTCGCACCGAATCTCTTCGAACTATTTCTCGCTTACAGCCTCCAAATTTCCGGGCAGCGATACCAATTTGTTTTATCGCGCGCCGACTCCTTCCCTTGGCGAGCCTCTCCCACAACTTCTGTCGCGCTCGCCGTCTCCCAATTTGCCGTCGGCTGCGGCTGCGGTCGCCACAGTTTTTGGGTCCCGTGCACCAACACCCATGTATCTACCGCCACCCGCCGATCTGCTACACGGTCTTTCGGTCGATCTTTTCGTCGATCCACGGGATGTCGGCATGCCTCCCCCCCCTTCTCCCTTTATACGCGCCCCGAGCCGGATTAATAGCGTGTCCCTCCAAAGTGACGTAGGCGTAACCTTGGTAAAGCATGTATTTTATGCGTGGAATTATTTTTTGACTCGAAAAGTTCCAGCCACCTCAACGAAAAAGGTCCCGCCCCAAGAGCCCCAGAACGGCGCTTACCAGCTCTGCCTCTCGAGTGCACGCTGGCTACAACATTCTCCCCCCTGCCAAGCGTCAACGTACAAATGTAGGCCAATTGGCTCAGTCAATTGAATTCCCTGATATTGAGGTTTCCGCAGATCCTGCCTGACGCAGTCGCTAGATATATCGATATCGAAGCCCAAGAAGATGGTCGTCGGACATGGAGGAGGATGAGCAAGGAGGTGACGGTGCGTCGTCCTCGCGGACTTGTGCACTACTTCAATAATAATGTCCTTTTCTCCAGACTTTATCAACGACGATGAGCAGGACGACGAATATTCGAGCCTTCCTGCTCATCAGCTGGAATGGGACGATTACAATCTCGACGACACTCGGCTTCTCGAAGAACTCGCTGCCCGCTATGCACCACGGCACCAGACGACGATTAATCTTGATTCAGCCTCTGATTCCGCTTCGTCGAGGCATTAATGTTACTTCCCGACGCCCAGATCCAGCGTTGTGGACAATTCACGCCCGATATGGTCGCGAAAACGAGCTGATCCAATCTATTATGGGTCTCGCTACCACAAAACCCGAACTCCAGATTTATTCTGCATTTTATCACAAATGATCAGGTCGGGTGTACGTTGAAGCAACAACCATTTGTTTTTCCAAAATCTCACCAGAAATCCATACCTCGTCCAAAAACCTCCAACCAGTCCCTTTGCATGCCCGCCCGGAACTCCTACGTTTTACTCGTCATGCGGCTTCTCGTTCGTGCGACGATCCCGACTATGTCGGCAGATGGGCTCGATGGACGAAGGGCAATCACAAGGCGACTTGGTGTATGTGCCCGAAAGGAACCAATGTGTATTTGTCCCTCGCATTCCGCTGGGCAAGATATCGGATGATCGGGTCCCTGCCACCTTGTTTGATCCAGAAGCAGTGTCTCGAGCATATCCCCACAAAAACCTACGGAAATGAGCGGGAATATACCTGGCAGGGAAACATTTACCAAAATGGACTTCGCCTCAGTCCTTGGACATACGGTGATCTGACCATCTTGGACGTCTTGCCCACCGAGGCAGAGCTCAAACTGTTCAGCGATAGTCAATCAACATGTTGGAATTCGCTCATTTTCTGGCCGACGATCCTCAACAATTGGCTCTTGGGGAAGGCGATTGCGTTGTGTTTGAAGACACGACGGAGTTGGGCGGCAAGATCAAAAAGCTGGTCGGATCATCCGAATCGATCATCTCTACAGGGATAACCAGGCAATGGGGTCAACGAGCAGTCAATAAACCCTGCTTCGCATGGCCAGTGTTCGCGTAAATCAGGTTTCCAGTACGCTGGAAGACGGGTCCATGGAGCATGATGAAAGAGCGCTTCCGGTTTGCAACTTACGGCGTCACCTACTCTCCCCGCTTCCTCCACTCGCGATTGACGATCGGGTCATCGTTGTTGCCGGGGCCCAACAAGGGCTGATGGGTTACGTAGATGGCATTGACAAGATTCATCCGTCTCTGTGCGGTGCGCTATCGCCCAGACCACCGAGATGGAGAAGACCAGAGAGAATCGCAGCAGCACTGATCCCACCAGCCCTGCAAAGCAAAGAAGACACCCTTCTCTTGATCCCGATGAAATGTTTGCAACGGGAGTTCAGGTGCGGCGATCAGATAAAAGTGGTGACTGGACCAGCCCGAGAACGTATAGGTTGGATAATCGCGCTGCCCGGAGTTGGCGAGGCAGGCAGTGTTATTTGAGGTGATCCTACATTGTTCTACGCCCACTTTCTTAATCTTACTGTGTCCTTAACAGTGGACTGCTCTCAGGGATCCTTCCTGATAAGGAGAGCGACTTGCAAAAACCAACAGAACTCCGAAATCCAGCGATCTACCAACCGTGGTCAAGTACGTGCAAGTCTACCTTGAAATTCCTCATCTTCATGTCTATTCCAGTTTCTCGTTGAAACACAACACTCATATTCCACGACATGGAAATTTCCGATAGAACCTCGCCGAAACCGAAATGCCGAAACGCCGAAGGATGTCAATCTGGACTTCACTGGGCTCGAAATACGCGTCACCAAAGGCCAGTTGAAGGGTTTGCGGGGAGTAGTGATGAACTGGAACGAAACCGCGCCTTGGCGAAGAAACTTTTCGAAAAAATGACTAAAGACGACCAAGTCACCCTGGCGACTGATATAAAGAATGCTCTAAGGGATCGTGCCAACTGCGTTTCAAGCCATCTCGGTCCACCCAGGATATCAACATGGATGTCATGTTGACCGTGAGACTAGAAAATAGGCCGAAACTGGATCAAATTCCTGGCCACTACGTACATGAACTATCGTAAGTCGCTATTGTCACTCCCAAGGCAATGATCAATTCATGCTCCCCTTCAGCTCAGAGCGGACAATTTTGAGGCTTGCTATATTCCACGTCCCACTATATCTGATTTACTCTTCGAGAACGAGAAGCCGTCACTACCAACGACAGATGCAAAACCAATCAGAAGAGTTCTCCGCGATTAGCCACCCCGCCTCCCGACTCTGGGTTCGAGGATTTCGGTAGGTTCATTCATGAATGAATGATCACGTGTCGCCCACCAGGCTGTCTCTCTTTCCAGATACACCTCCTTCTCCTACGCTTATCTTGGCCGCTGCAAAGTCCATCCCTGTCCATCCCAGGCCACCGTCTCCTAAAATCTCACCGCAAGATATTCGGGATCAAGGCAAGTATTGTCATTTTGTGCGAATGCGAGGCAAATAAACCAGTGGACACGCAGGTCAATGGCTTCTCGATAAACGCCTCCGCCACAAACGTCTGGACATTCGAATCGAGGGTCTAGAACAGTCAAATTTATTCTCTAAACTCGGAAAAAAGGCGCAACAGCAAGAGGGAGCTTTAGGGATCCTCGTGATTCAAAACACCCTTCGAAACATCGACACTCTATTGAGGTCAGAATTGATGCTGTGAGATGGGACTCCTTCCGCCTGCCGGGCAGGTGCATCAAGCCCATGAGAACAATTCTCAGGCCTCCATTTGAGCGTCGGAAGACCCCGCTCATTGAAGTACAGACTAGAGTGGTTGTCATTGGTCCTGACACCTCTGGCAGTTCATCCAAAATCGGAGAATATGCCCAAACGGTTCCGGGCGAAACCAACGACGTGGTCAAGGTTGTCTTTTCAGGCTCAGTTGACCGGAACGTGGAGAGCGGGTATTACGACATGCATTCGCTTTGCCGGTCCGTCAATGAAAGTATGGAGTGGAATTCTTTCCCTATCGACACAACATCCTTTCCATGATACCCAGGCTCTATGTATAACACACTGTCCCTTCCGTTTGTTTATTCTAGTAAAGGCTCCCAGTATCACAGTTGAAAATTGTATTGTTGGGACTTGACTCATCCTCCTTAAGCAGAGAGAGAGAATTAGTTAATGACGCAAGCTATACTGTGTAGCTAAGATGCCGGTGTAGGTAACTACACAAATCACTATGAACTATCGTGTGTATCGTCTGTGGGTATTTCACGACTTAATTAGAGGTCCAGTCTGTGGTTCTGGTCTGCGTCGTAAGCGGCCGGCTGACTCCGGTAGAAAAATGAGCATAGTAAGGTCATAAAAGAGAAAGAGGCCAGAATGGTATCTTGTGGTCTGAACCCGAGATGCATGCAGTGCCGTGTTGTGTGTGGGTGTATCGGTGTCTCCGCCATTCTTCAATCGTCCCCGCTGTGCTCCGAGTCGAACTCCCCATCACCTCCGTATCACCTTCCGATCCGCTCCCATCTTCTTCTTCCCCGCCCTTTGGCTCCGGGGGCAGAGACTGGTTCCTGTCGTGGCTCCCCGTCTTGATAAATGCCCCGGACTTTTGAAGGAACGTCGCCGGGGCCTGTGGACCCTTATCCGTGCCCAGTATATCCAGTAGAGATAGCCGGTCCGAGAATTCGCGTAGCCCCCCCAGGTGCTCCTTGCATCTCTCGCACTCGCAGTATGTGTTCCCTCGCTTGGAGTGGTTCGCCACGTTGACACGTGAAATCTCCGCTCGAGCTGTGTTCCGGGGGTTGTGCGACGTTGTGCGACGGAGCAACGTGCGAAGGAGCTGAGAACGGCTTTCACAGAGCGACGGAGGGGATGGTGCATGGGCGAGACAGCGCCAGGAAGGATGGTGGGGGCGGGGACGGCTTGGTGTGGGCACGAGTGCAGGCGAAACACCCAGGCAGCGACGTGGATGCACAGACGGCACCGCAGGATTGACCCGCGGGAGGACTAAACGTAGGCGAGCCAGTGCACGGGAGATGACGACGGGGCGAGGGAGAGGTTGGGTGTGCGAGAAGAAGAAAAAACTGTGAGAAAGGAGTGTGAGTTGGAAACAGAAAAGAGAGGGAAAAAGGACGCACCTCGGTGGTGGTTGTAAAAAGGATAGCAGGCGGAGACCTGGCACGTGGCAAGGCTCCTCCATTCCAGCGACGGTGCATCGGACCAACGTCTGAGCATGCAGTGCTTCGCCTGTAACGAGGAGTCCGCAAGGATGGAACAACGGGGAGTGGCCTGCGCCCGTGGCTTCGCACCACCCCGCTGCGGAGGGCATCCTGCAGAGATGAGACCTCACCGGAAGCCCCTCGGGGATCGACCCACGGTGGTTTGTACACGCGCGAATCGCTGCAGCGATGCGGGTGCTGCGCTGCAGAATTCGACCTGCAGCGGTTTGTACACGCGCGCGAATCGCTGCAGCGATGCGGGTGCTGCGCTGCAGAATTCGACCTGCAGCGGATTGGGCACGGCTGGCTGAAATGGGGGGGGGGGGGGGGGGGGGGGTAGCAGGTGAGGCACTGTGTATTACGAGTGAGTCAGGGAGGAACAAAACGACGGGGTGACGCACCTCTATGGTCCCGGGACACAGAAGCCATGAATCTCTGAGAGACAGGGAAATTTGGGAAAGCCACCATACGGGAACAGGTGGGCAAGCGAGTCTTCTGAGTCTGCTATCGTGGTTGTCATTGTACGAGCCTGGAGAAAAGCGGCGATACGGTGATGTCATGATGTCGGCCGCTTTGGGTCGGAGGCCCGAATATCGTCGACCGAAGCATTCCGTGAAAGAAACCTTAGAAACACGTCGGGGTTCGGCGGTGGGGGTGTGCTGACACTTGTAGCTGCGATGTCGAGAACGCGTGGGATCGATTTGATTGGATTCGGGACACGTCGCAGCACTTTCGCGTCAAAACGAGGAATTGAGAGTGGAGAGATACCCCGGCGTAAACCGTGGCTCGCGACGTCTTGGCCAAGGCTAGACTGAAGCATACGGCGGGCAACACTGTAAGAGTGCCGTTGCCAACGGGGGACGTGACGTGGGTCAATCTCAAACACCTCTGCAAAACCAGGAGACACTGGCTCAGACGTCGTAACCCTGAGGCTCGACTGAAGCATAGCGCAAGGGTACAACTGTAAGGGTGCCGGTGAGCCAGTGGGGCAAGATGGTGGGGGTTAAGCACGAAGCTTGCCAAAGATCACCAAATACCGCACGCGTGCTTTTGTACGCGTCGTGTGTAGTGATCACATGATCGTAAACAAAGCGGAGATGACAACTGAGGCCAAACAAAGTCGCCCCCACTTTACTCATTCCCCATCCTCCCCAAGCAGAAGAGAAGCGTGCGGAACTGGCAAACGATGGAACGATGGATACGAAGGAGGAGATAGGATGGAGGGCGCCAAGTTGGCCATGCGAGGTACGAGGGGACTGGGACACGGGAGATGGGATGGAGGGCGCCAAGTTGGCTATGCGAGGTACAAAGGGACGCAGAAGATGGGATGGAGGGCGTCAAGTTGGCCATGCGCGGCACGCAAGGGACGCAGGAGATGGGTGGAGGAACTTCGATGGCTCTGTGAGTTGCAATTTTTCACTTTCTTAGCGCGTTTCTGACTCTCTCTTCAAGCCCTCGTTCTCGATCCATCGCCTCAAGCTCTTTGCACACACTATTTGCTGCAGTGTGCATCTTCATTTCCTACGTGTTGAACTGTTCCGGCCGCACTGAACTTCAAGACTTACTGTGGGCCAATCCTGTCGGCGACTGCATGGTGTGTCCGTCTCCTACTCTCATGTCTCTTGGATTACAACGCGCTGACTTGGCAGGCTTCCAGGAGACCAGTGCCTGATTCTCCTCGTGCGACAGTGGTGGACGAGATCCTCCCAACTCAACCGTTCTTGGGTGAACGCAGCAGAGGTACATACACCATCGTCGAACATCTCCCAGAATGTGTGTCGCTGAGAAGGTACCCACCAGCGTGCGGGACTGCGCCACGAGCCCGAGCTCGTCACCATCGGCCGTCGTTCTAATTGAACACAACGCTCGCTTAAAGGGCGAGACCGTCGCCAAATTTTTATCGGTGCGTTCCATTTTCTTTGCTGCAATGCTGACCTTAGATTGTAGCTTTGTTCCTCTTCGAAAAGAACTTCGAATTGGGCTCTCTTATCTCAGACTCTATTCAACTCGTAAAAGCACGCCAAAATGCCGGATCGACGCAATCCTCCGTCAGCTCATGTGCGCCATATCCTTCAATTTTATCATCGATCTTACTAAGCTTGCTCTAAGGTTCCATGCGCGCACGATATACGAGGGGGTGTACGGCCCGGCAGCGAGCATGCCTAGATCCTTTCTCCTGGTAGTTCGATGCTAGCAGGTCATTCTCTAGCAAGTCGCTCAGCATTCTTTCCAACACCGGCATTCAGAACCAACCTAACAAGGTACGCTCAGTTCTATGCATCATATATCTTGTTTATTTGGGCTAGGTTCTCCTCGCTGTGAGGATGCCTGGCTTGCGCAGCAGATTTGCGTTAATATTGGTTCCAGAGACCATATGTAAATAAAAATAAAAACCTGTATTATTTCAATCTCGGACCTACAATCGTGTACCTACCACTAGTGTGTAGTAAATGTTATTTTATAGTGCTCATTTTCGTTGAGGAGCCTGCCGAGATACTGCCGAAACCCACCATCACGTTTAGTCATGCTTGTTTGCACGCACTTTTCCCAACTTGACCCGAACCACGACATGGCTACTGTACCAAATACATTTCCACGTAGGGAAACAATACCCGTGGATTTGAGAGAGAAACGCGAGAATATGCAGTAAGTATACGTTGGTGTGGTTTGGCGGAAATGCTGAATGTTTCAGAGCATGAGGACCTCGGAAAATCACCTCGGAGGTGAGGTTGTAGGGCACCGAGATAGAGCATGGACGGACGGGACGGAGGGCGCCAAGTTGGTGATGCGAGGCATAGACGGATTGGGATGCAGCATAGCTGGGTTACGCATGGACAGATGGGATGGAGGCCGTTAAGTTGGCGATGTGCAGGTGGTATATTGGACGGGAGAATAAATTTCGGTGGCTCTGTGAGTTGCAATCTTCACTTTAACAGTGCATTTCTGACTCTCTTCAAGCCCTCTCCCCGTGCATCTATGGTTCAAATGCCCTATTGGATAGCTTTGCGCCTTCAACTTGGTGCCTCTCCTTCATGTCTTTCAATTCCATAGGGTTGACCTTTCTCGCCGTGCCAGGCCCTTGATTGAGCAAAATTAAGTCTCGAAGATCATACAAGCCACTAACATGGCAGCAGGTGAATGACGGATCTGAAGTGGTATGTTTCTCTCCTACTCCCTTGCCTTTTCAAAAAGCTCGTATTACAATGTGCTGACCTCTCCTCTTCACAGATCGTCAGGCGGCCAGTTCCTGATGCTCGACTCGCACGACGATGTTCGACAGAGATCCTTAACCCTTCTGAGTAAACCATCGTCAAACATCTCCCAGAGTGTGTCTGAGAAGGTACCCCCCAGCGTGCGGGACTGTGCCACGAGTGAGCATCGACCGTCGGTCAAATTGAGCACAACACTCTTTTAAAGGCCGAGATCGTCGTCAAGTTATTCTCGGTGCGTTCCATTCCCTTTGTTGCAATTTTGCCGACCTTGGCTTCTAGCCTTGTTCCTCTTCGAAAAGCTACTTTATGATCAAATTGCGCCCTCTTATCCCACCCAGACTCTATACAGCCAAAATGCGCCAAATGTCCCTGACTCGAGGCAACAAGGTCACTCTCTTCCTCCAATTTTTTCACTGACGTGTCTAGGTTAATCAGGTCGTCCTCGAGACTGTATAGTCTCTCAGCTCCATGCGCACCATATCCTTCAATTTTTATCATTCATATTACTGGCCTTGTTTTGAGCGCGATGTACGAGGGGTGTACTGCAGAGTCGAAAGGCCGCGCCGGAGAGAAGAGATCAGTCGTGGAAACGGGTGTGAAGTCACTGAAGGTGGTGGAGATAAACAAAGACGTAAGGTGTCGCAAATATGGGAAAAGGATCCAAACGTGGCGATGTCGTCGTGAGAGTTCATTAAGCACATGCGGAGAATTCGTAAGTTGGGTAAACTTAGCAGTGCTGCAAAATGCGGATCCGTGTCAGGACATCCCTCCTGGTGCGAGAATGGGGATCGAGAGGGAAGACGGGCACGCTATTTGCACCACCAAGAAGGACGTCTGCACTAGTACTGGACTCAGTCGGAATCGCTGATGCATAATACACACAATCACATGACCGCGAATGCCTGCCGAACACCGCCGAAAAGTGCGATCATGTTTAGCAGCGATTGGTCGCGGCCCGATTTCCCACTTGTTACGAACCACAAACACCCTATGTAGTTCAACACTCACAGGCGACCTGGCACCCGCAATGGACGCCCCGAAACACTTTTACGCGTATTCACTACCACGGTTTTCCAGTTTTTCTACGTACGACGCTCCGTTCGTCGAAACTTCCACCAATTTCGACCATTCACTACTTGGCCCGCCTCGCAGCGGTAGGAGCATCTTTGTGGCGGGCCAACAGTACCGGATGGAATCCCCCAACTCCAATCAAACTCCTTATCCGGGCAGTGGGGTGCAAGTATCCGAAGTGTGTGGTCTGCCTGCACGGCGTTTCTTCGATGGGCAGCTCGGCCCAGGGGACTACTCCCTCAGCCCTCAATTTTTCTCTCCGGAGAAGCCCTGGCTTCCATTTATCCGGAGAAAGGATGAGTCCATGGGACAGATTGATTCAGAGCCGACACATGCCAGGGTGTATGACATTTGGACGACCGAGTATGGTGCAGCTTACAGAGGCAGCTTAAAGCCCAAATGGATCCGTCATTTCATTCGCAATCACTTGTCTGAAAACTCGACCATAGAGCACTTGAAGGAAAACAAGGACCTCCCACGTTGTATGCTGCAAACCGACATCTTGTGGCCGCACGAAGAAGACCTCGAGAACCTGTATCAAATAACACTCTATGAAGAGGCCGTTGATTGGGTTCGGCGCTACCAACGAGCGCTACTGTGCAAACGCGCCTGGGTTGAGATGGCCATGCATTGGAAGTCGCATTCTTATGAGAATGATACGGTGCGTCTGCTTTGTGGTCTACGTCAAGACGCGCTGACTGGGTCACTCTTTAGGTAGAAAGGTGCGACCGGAGCGCGAACGACGACATGATTGGTGTGTGTACCTGAATGGACGCCAAATCTCGGCTCCATTTGTGAACTGGTACCTCACGTTGGGTGTGCCATGCTTCTATGTAATCGACGTCGTCCATAAGCCATTGCCTGAGCCCATCCACCTGTCTTTTTCGGCGGGGACGCCTATCCAGGCGCTCATGTCCGGGTCGACGTACCTCTACGATTTCCTCGCCAATCGCGGCTGCAAGGTAGCAGCGGAAGGGTTCCGGTGGCCGGGAGATAAATGGACCATGTAAGTCTCCGCTCCTGTCCGCAATTTTGTGGCCGATGCTGATTGCTAGCAGGCAGCGCATAGCGACCATGCGGAAATACCTGGTCTCCCGCTACCCCAAACACTTTATACCTCATGAGCACCTCCCCGATCCTCAGAGTGCTTCCATGCTAAAGAGAATCAACGAAAAGAAGAGGCGGCCTCCAAGTGAGGTGATAAGGTGCATGCGCCCCCAGCAGCCCCAACGCCGGGAACCGGAGGTCGAGTCGGACTCCGGGAGCACTGAATCGGACTCTGAGGGCAGAGACACTGATTCACAGTCAGACTCCGGGGAGAGTGAATCGGACTCTGTGGGCGAGATACAGACTCACAGTCGGACTCTGGGCGCAATATTGCTCACTCTCCGTCTCAGAGTGGATCAAACATTGAGGCCGATGAAGACAGGACACCGGACGGAAACCCGCCAAAGGATACAGCACCCTCCCTGAGCTGTACGCCCTTCAGTTTCAGTCGAATATTGCTCACTCTTCGTTTCACAGTGGATCAAACGTTGAGGCCGATGAAGACGGACGCGGGATGGAAACCCGCCAAAGGATACAGCACCATCCCCTGAGCTGTACGCCCTTTCAGTTTCAGTCAAGTATTGCTCACTCATCGTTTCAGCGGCTTCCTGTACCCCCAGAATGGGAAGGGGGCAGTCCAAATCACTATGAAGGAGTTCGACATCCTGCGTAGCTCCAAGCGGTTCTTAAATGATAAAGTTGTCGACTTCTTTCTCAGGTGCGCTTGGCTTTTTCGTCAAAGTTTTCGTTGAAGTTTACAGTTTTGATTTATTCTATTTCAGACTGCGCTTCGCTGAGTTTGAAAAGGAGCAGCCTTGCCTCAGCAAGGAGACACACATTGTGTCATCCTTTCTTCACACCCTTTTGAACAAAGGAAATTCGAGGCTGTGCAGAGATGGACAAATGCGATTTCTGGTCTGTATACCCAGAGGATAATATTGTTCCCCATCAACCTAGAGTAAGCGCTTTCAACCCAGCACACAGACAGTACTAAGCTGTTCGTAGGAGTGTCTCGCATTGGTTCCTTGCCATTTTCAACCCATCCGAAGCCGAGAGTCGGCTGTGGGTTCTCGACTCCATGGGGTGGAAAAACCGGAAGGCAGTAACCGTCTTGCTGGATTATTTGCAACAGGAGGCTGCAGCGCACAATGCGAAGGTCAAGCCACCAATTGTTGGCTATGTCGAGGTAAGTTGGTCGTTGTAAGGCTTTGTCAGGCAAGTAAACTACCACCAAGGTCCCAAAACAACTTGGAAATGTCTTGTGTGGCGATATGTTATACATTTCGCCAGCATGTTCCTGCAGAAGCCCGATTTTTATTTAGAAAAGTTCAAGGAGGTGTGTATATAAATTTTCGCTCTTTACTAAGATCTGAAACTCTTAGGACATCTCGACCCAAGACATGTGGAAACAACCAAGTAATAACCTCCGCGTGTGGCTCAGAAGTCGTATGGACGAAGTCATCAACAATGATTATCCGCATTTGCGGCCTGCACTCGCGCCGTTTACACCAACGGAGAACGAAATCATCGAGCTAGATGATTCCGATGACCCCGCCGACGACCAACGCCCGGGGCCGGCATCAACCAAGGACAAGATCGTCAAGCTGGATTCCGACGTCGCAGATGATGGCAAGCCAGAGGCAACTTGGCAGAGAGGGAAAATCGGTGAAATTCTGTCGGCCGGTGAGCCCACTGATGCACTTCGTGGGGTGGATGAGGATATCAGTTGCGGTCAAGTGCCCTCTGAGGATGCCTCGTCAGTCATCGAGGCAACAGAGGATACAATGGACATGGACGCGCCAGCCAGCATCGCCAATCCCAGTCCCCGCAGCACGCCAGTTCCAAATGACCCAATCGTCACTCAAAATCCGATGCGCTTCGCGTAGGGGATGATGAGGATGTAGGTTGTGGCCCAGCGCCCTCTGGGAATGCCTCGTCAGTCATCGAGGCAACAGAGGATACAATGGATGGACGCGCTGGCCAGCATCGCCAATCCCAGTCCCCGCAGCACGCCTCTTCCAAATGATGACCCAATCGTCACCCAAAAATCCGATGCGCTTCGCGTAGGGGATGATGAGGATGTAGGTTGTGGCCCAGCGCCCTCTGGGAATGCCTCGTCAGTCATCGAGGCAACAGAGGATACAATGGATGTGGACGCGCTGGCCAGCATCGCCAATCCCAGTCCCCGCAGCACGCCAGTTCCAAATGACCCAATCGTCACTCAAAAATCCGATGCGCTTCGCGTAGGGGATGATGAGGATGTAGGTTGTGGCCCAGCGCCCTCTGGGAATGCCTCGTCAGTCATCGAGGCAACAGAGGATACAATGGATGTGGACGCGCTGGCCAGCATCGCCAATCCCAGTCCCCGCAGCACGCCTCTTCCAAATGATGACCCAATCGTCACCCAAAAATCCGATGCGCTTCGCGTAGGGATGATGAGGATGTAGGTTGTGGCCCAGCGCCCTCTGGGAATGCCTCGTCAGTCATCGAGGCAACAGAGGATACAATGGATGTGGACGCGCTGGCCAGCATCGCCAATCCCAGTCCCGCAGCACGCCTCTTCCAAATGATGACCCAATCGTCACTCAAAAATCGGATGCGCTTCGCGTAGGGGATGATGAGGATGTAGGTTGTGGCCCAGCGCCCTCTGGGAATGCCTCGTCAGTCATCGAGGCAACAGAGGATACAATGGACATGGACGCGCCGGCCAGCATCGCCAATCCCATCCATCTCACTGCGGCAGTTTCAAGTGATAACCCCACCGTCGATGAGGAATTCAATGCACTTTGTGTGGCGGATGAGGATATCCATTGTGGCCAAGTGTTTCCTGATAATACGACATTGATTGCTGAACCAGAGGAGGCTGCCCCAGTCCTCATTGCGAACAGCCCACATGTTGTGCCATTGCCCAGCACTGACCGGGCGCCAGTTTGCGAGTTCGACCGCAGAATGGGGCCTGTGGATGCGGACCAGGATGAAGCACCCACAGTGGACCGGAACGAAGCGCGCGCATTGGACAAAGGAAAAGGCCCGGCCGTTTGGGCTATCTTCAAGACCATGTGGCAAAACGTCCGGGTTTCTTTCAATTCAGACAACAGAACTGTGTATCCTTCAGTCGTATCGAAGGCCGGCACGGCTGAGATGCAGGCGCTTACTATTGGCTCGCCTAGGAGTTTATCGCCGTTGCAAGCTGTGCATTGCGATCTGATTCCCTCAGGAGCGATACTTCAGCCTGACGAGATGACTCCTACCGGCCAGCACACGGTTTGGACGACACCTACCGGTCCGCGCGCCATGCTCAACTCTAGCGATATGATTCCGATTCCCACTGGCCCGCGCGCCATGCTCCAGCCAAGCAATATGTTTTTGATTCCCACTGGTCCGCGTGCCATGCTCCAGTCTAGCGAGATTCCGATTCCTGCTGGTCCACGTGCAATGCGTCCCTCTGGGACGAAAATTTCAATTCCCACCGGTCCTCGTGCAATGCTTCAGCCTGGTGCCAAGTTGTCTCTCAGTGTTCCAGGGGTTAAGGATGGTGCTTGTGCCAGCATGTCTCCAATGGCACCCACCGCACCGCGCAGGTTGTCTCAGGCTGACCCAACGATGGCTCCAGCAGATCCGCACTCGATCTGTGGACCATCTAGCATCGGGAGCCCGCTTAAGCCCCCATCTGCCTTAGTAGTGCGCCAGCTGAATATAGGCAGAGACAGTAGGAGACAACATACTGCCCCATATACAACGCAACAAGGTGTTTCTGCAAACTTAGCACAAGAGCACCGGATACGGTTTCCACGGCCACGCGCCGGGAAACAGCATCGTGAACAACAGTGGGTGCGGAATAACCTTGCTGGCTTCAAGTGATTGCCCTACCTACATATATTGAACTGATAGTTATCAACATTTACTATATTCGCTCTCAGGAATAATTGCGTAGTTTAAGTAACTCTCTCATATATCAATGTAACGTGTAATCCACCAGTATTTCCAGACATTGTCGACACAGTAGAATATATATATTATATGATTTATATCTCATTCTGACAGCAAAAACACTTGAGACAGGCTTAAGAGTGTCAATGAACAGAAGGGGGGACATTACATGACGAGGTCTAACACGATGCTGTCGCGTCGCTAGAGGATCTTTGTGGGCGAGAACAACCAACGTGGTGCTGACTAACACTACAAGCAGGCCCAAACTACCGCATCGGCACCAAAACCCCGCTCATGGCCACTACTTACACCACACTCTCCTCCGTGCCTCTGGCACTATGTACCACACCGTGAGGCTCGACTGAAGCACATGGCAGGGCTACAGCTGTAAGAATGCTGGTGAGCCAGCGGGGGAAGATGGAGGTTAAGCCAAGCTTGCCAAAGATCACAAATACGGCACGCGTACTTTTATGCGCGTCGTGTGTAGTGATCACATGATCGTAAACAAAGCGGAGATGACAACTGAGGCCAAACAAAGTCGCCCCCACTTTACTCATTCCCCATCCTCCCCAAGCAGAAGAGAAGCGTGCGGAACTGGCAAACGATGGAACGATGGATACGAAGGAGGAGATAGGATGGAGGGCGCCAAGTTGGCCATGCGAGGTACGAGGGGACTGGGACACGGGAGATGGGATGGAGGGCGCCAAGTTGGCTATGCGAGGTACAAAGGGACGCAGAAGATGGGATGGAGGGCGTCAAGTTGGCCATGCGCGGCACGCAAGGGACGCAGGAGATGGGTGGAGGAACTTCGATGGCTCTGTGAGTTGCAATTTTTCACTTTCTTAGCGCGTTTCTGACTCTCTCTTCAAGCCCTCGTTCTCGATCCATCGCCTCAAGCTCTTTGCACACACTATTTGCTGCAGTGTGCATCTTCATTTCCTACGTGTTGAACTGTTCCGGCCGCACTGAACTTCAAGACTTACTGTGGGCCAATCCTGTCGGCGACTGCATGGTGTGTCCGTCTCCTACTCTCATGTCTCTTGGATTACAACGCGCTGACTTGGCAGGCTTCCAGGAGACCAGTGCCTGATTCTCCTCGTGCGACAGTGGTGGACGAGATCCTCCCAACTCAACCGTTCTTGGGTGAACGCAGCAGAGGTACATACACCATCGTCGAACATCTCCCAGAATGTGTGTCGCTGAGAAGGTACCCACCAGCGTGCGGGACTGCGCCACGAGCCCGAGCTCGTCACCATCGGCCGTCGTTCTAATTGAACACAACGCTCGCTTAAAGGGCGAGACCGTCGCCAAATTTTTATCGGTGCGTTCCATTTTCTTTGCTGCAATGCTGACCTTAGATTGTAGCTTTGTTCCTCTTCGAAAAGAACTTCGAATTGGGCTCTCTTATCTCAGACTCTATTCAACTCGTAAAAGCACGCCAAAATGCCGGACTCGACGCAATCCTCCGTCAGCTCATGTGCGCCATATCCTTCTATTTTTATCATTGCTATTACTGACCTTGCTCTAAGCTTGCATGCGCTTGATATATGAGGGGCGAACTGCCCATCGGCGAGTATGCCTGGATTCTTTCTCGTAGTTCGATGCTAACGGGCCATTCTCTAGGAAGTCATCAAGTGTTGATCTTTCGCTTTCCTTGTCGCTCAGCATTCCAACACCAGCATTCAGAACCAACCTAACCAGGTACGCCCAGTTCTACATCTTGTCATTTGGGCTTGGTTCTCGTCGTTGCGATGCGGCCCAACCTGTACAGCAGATTTGCGGTAATGTTGATTCCCGAGACGATATTGAATATGGATAAAAAAACGTGTCCCTGGAAAGAGCAATGATCGTTTCAATCGTGTATCTACTGTACACTTACCATTAGTTTTGGAGTAGATATTATTTTGCTGGCTCATTTTTGCCGAAGAGCCTGCCGAAATATCTGCCGAAACCTATCATCACGCTTAGTCATGATTGTTGGCGAGCGCCTTTTCCAACTTAGCCGGAACCAGGACATAAGTACCCAAAATACATTTGTCGTAGGGAAACAATACCCGTGAATTCGAGAGAGAAACGCGTCAATATGCAGTAAGTATATGTTGGTATGGGTTCGGCTGAAATGCTGAATGTTTCAGAACGGAGGTTAGGTTGTAGAGCACCGAGACGGAGGGCGTCGAGTTGGGAGGGAGATGGATCGGGGAGACGCACGGATGAGATGGGATGGAGGGCGCCAAGTTGGTGACGCGAGGCATAGACGGATTGGGACGCAGCTGGGACGGATCAGGGAGACGCATGGATGGGATGGAGGCCGCCAAGTTGGCGATGCGAGGCTGGCACATTGGATGGATGGGAGAATGAATTTCGGTGGCTCTCTGTTAGTTGCAGTTTTCACTTTAACAGCGCATTTCTGACTCTCTTCAAGTCCTCTTCCCGTGTAACTGTGGTTTCAACTCACTGCCTTCTTGGATTATTCGATACCTTCGGACTGCGCCACGAGCCCCATTTCATGACCGTCAACTGTCGGTCAGATTGAACCCAGTACTGGTTTAAATGCTGGGACCATCGTCAAGGGATTTTCGGTGCGTTCCGATTCTTTTGCTGCGATTTGCCGGCCGACCTCAGGTTGTAGCCTTGTTCCTCTTCAAAAGGATCTTTAAGTTGCGCTCTCTTTGCCCAAACACTGTATAACTCAAAAATGCACGCCAAAATGCCGACCCGACGCAACGAGGCCAAACTTTACTCAAGAATGTTAAAACTGCCAAGTTTATGGATCGCCCTTCCTTTTTTTCTGTATCCCAACCTCACTGACATCACATCGCCGTTAAGCTGAATTTCCGTGATTGAGACGGTTTCGGGGTCGAAGTCTACCCTCAGTTTCAGCATGTATATGAGCCAGACCATGCTGAATAGCTTTCTGGCGGTTGCCTTAATTGTCAAAGTTAGCAGGCTTCCTTCTTGGACAGATAACCTCGTACCGTCTCAGACCCAGCGCTAGCAGTTCCGCGCACTATCTCAAACCATGGGTTGGGTCTCTGCCCAGTATTTTGAGTAATCCTTCGGGCCCCGTCAAAGACATAGAGGTGTGTAATCTGGGAAACCTTGTCTAACCTTTGGTACTGAGTCAGCGCCAGGAGCAAAACACGTACCATTTCATCGATATCTGGAGCATTGAGTTCTTCCTCGTCATCTGATACCAGGATCAGAGCCGGCATGTCGTCGGCGTCGTCAGGATTGCCAGCCTCCTTGTTCCTCCCTTCTTGGTGGCCGAAAGGTCCTGAGGACATGACGGGACGAGAGGAGTTCATTTGAGGGGTATGTGAACCTTGAGGATTTTTCGATCATAGTTATCGATGAGTACGTAGATTCCGACAAGGTCGTATATTCATCATCAGTTAGTTGAATATCGCGCGATAGGACTGAGCAAGAGATTAAATGACAGCCAAGACTTTCTGGAAAGATAAATACGGAGGCCGTTACCTTACGACTGTGAGCAATTTGCGTCCCCATGGTCCTAACTCTGACGATTGCCACCGCCAGTGGCACCATCCCGGAGGAGACCATAACACTCGAACGGGACGAAAGCCACCTTCGGGATTTCGGTAGTGCATCAGAACATGAAAGTGATTTCTATGAAGAAAACTCAGACATCGAGAACACGAGCGAGGAGGAAACTACGGAGGAAGATAGTCTTGACGACGACGAATATGAATCAGACATCGAAGTCGACCTCGATGCTGTTGCAGACACGGACGAGGAGAGCGAGGCAGAAACTGGCTTAAACTTAACACAATACCATCAACATATCCTAAGCTACTGCACCGGAATAGCTGCGGGCACAGAGAACGAATATCGTGGGTATGTCTTCCAAACTCCCTGCGTCAGAGTCCTTCTCATCTAGCTCCAGTCTAATACACCAGTTCAAGGCTTTCCTCTTAGATCCCGGCGACCGGAAACACACTTGGCTGGCTGACCTAAGCAAGCTGTGGGCGAACTCCCCGAACCTTTTCTTTGAGGAACCACCGTCCAGCGCCCCCATTATAATGGTGGCGTTCCTGATCTCTAGGTTCGTGTCACTCATTTTGGTCCCAGCCGGTCTATACTAATCTCACCGCAGCTGCGAGAGGGTAGGGCCGGATGGACAGACTTGCGCCCCAGAAGAAGAGCGCAAGTCGTACAGCTTCGCCGAAAAGTGCAGAGCAGCCTTCATTCGAGAGTTTGAACCACTGCATGGGTCGGGGCCGTGGGTGAAGGGATCCAACGGGCAGTGGACGGGGAATCCTGCCAAATCAACGGGCCTCTCGAGATACATATGGTCCCTCAGGGCAAGAAGAGTTTGTTTTTCCAAATATAATTGTGCTTCATCACCAACTATTTCCAGGCAACTGCAGGGGTGGAGAGTGAAAGTGTTCGGGCGTTCGACGTGGTAAATAAACCTATTGCTATTAAGAGTTACATGTGCAATTGATATTTTTCAGGACATCATCAAAGACATTTACGACTTTTGCCATCGAGATGGCAAAATGAATGATAAAGCGTACCAAGCGCACCCAAAACCAAGAAATAATCTTCCTGAAAACTGGGGTACGCCCCGGGTCCGCAGGTGTGCGTTTGCAATGCTTCTTGTGGCTGTTTGGTGTTGCATGCGCGGTGACGAGGTCATAAATCTCAAGGAATCCGACGTCATTTTCTGTGACAAGTCGGGCGACACGCCAATGTCAGTGGAAATAAGGTGCCGACGGGCTAAAAATGATCCATTAGGACGTATGTGGTTGCGCTTTTCTAGAGCAGATACAACTGAAATGACCTCACAGGCATCCGACCACAAAAACCTTATGTTTTATATATGCTCCCGGAGGAGCAGGCGTACCTTTGTCCAGTTCGGGCTCTAGCAAGCTGGATTCAGGTTTCGCGCCAAGAAGGCCAACCAGCCAGGGATATCTCACTGTTTACTGTTACCACGTCAACGGACGTCCTCACAGAGAATATGGTGGTCAGTGCTGTATACCTTGATTGGTAGCAAATTCTGATTTGACCAGAGCTCTGAGAAATTCCTCACGTGGCTCCGTTGCCTTGTCGGGGAGGTCGGAAGAAACCCAACTGAATACGGAACACACTCGTGCAAAAGGGGAGGTGCCCAAATTCTTGACGTCTATCTTAGGTGGGGCCATACGAAGATCCTCGAATGGGGAAACTGGGGGAAAAACAGTCTTGAAGTGCTTAAACGATACCTGACTGGAATAACAGACCCGCATTTGGTAGCGAGAGAGGATTTTTTGCATCCAGAGATGCAGAGCAAGGTATGGTGCGGTGCCTGTGGTCGCAACTGCCCTTGTGGAAGCTACTGATCATTTGGTACTCTGTCACTCGAATTATCATGTACAAAGAGTTTGGATTCTGATAAAATATTCAACCAACTCAGACGGATTGCGTGCAAGTGTTACAGTACGTACTACGCACAGAAGACTTACGAAAATGAGAAACCTCCACAACATCCCGCCGAGCCCGAGGTTCCAAGCCTCGCATACGCAATGCTGGCTGCGGGGGCAGCCTTTGTGGCCTTGTTCACAATTTCTAGTGCACACGTCGTCATTCGGTTGTCGCTGTTTAGCAGGAGCCTGCCGAGATATCTGCCGAAACCCACCATCACGTTTAGTCATGTTTGTTTGCAAACACCTTTTACAACTTGGTCCGAACCACAAACGATGGGTCATGCGTCCCGAAAATACATACATTCCGGCGATTTCTAGATTCTACGTAGGGAAAGAATACGCATGAATTAGAAAGAAGAACGGGTGAAAATCCAGTAAGTACATGTTGGTGAGGGTTCAGCTGAAATGCTGAGAATGTTTCAGCGCATGAGGACCTCGGAAAATCACCTTGGAGGTTAGGTTGTGGGGGACCGGGATGGGATGGAGGGCGTTCAGTTGGAGATGCGAGGGATAGACGGATTGGGGAGATGCATGGACGGATGGGATGGAGGCCGCCAAGTTGGCGATGCGAGGCTGGCACATTGGATGGGAGAATAGATTTCGGTGGCTCCGTGAGTTGCAATTTTCTCTTTAACAGCGCATTTCTGACTCTCTTCTAGCCCTCTCCCCGTGCAACTGTGGTTTAAATTCACCGCCTTCTTGAAGCATTGCTCGGTGCATCTCCTTCACGTCTTTCGATATCATAGGGTTGACTTTTCTCCTCGTGACAGGCATTTGAAACTTGGTTTTACTCAAGACTGGCCTGCAACGCAAAGTCATACAAGGCACTAACATGGCGGCAGAAGAATCGGTCGTCGCAATGTATTTGACCCGCCAGCGGAGCCCCCGCTTTTGCTCACGAAGCTACACTACGACATTGATGAGTATGAAGCGGTGCGTTTCTCTTCTACTCCCTTGTATTATAAATGAATGCTATTGCAATGCGCTGACCTCTACCTCTTCGCAGGCCGCGAGGCGGCTAGTACCTGATGCTCTCCTCAGGAGACTACGTTCGACGAGATCCTCCAGAATCGACCGTTCTCGGACGAACACGTTAGAGGTATGCACCCCATCGCCGAACATCTTCCCAAGTGTGCGTTGACAAGGTACCCACTAGCGTGAGGGATCGCGCCAAGAGCCCCACTTCGTGACCATCGAGACGACCGACCTTTGTCCAACAGATTGAATCCCACCCTCGTTCAAAGGCTGGGCTCTCGCCAAGTCATTCTCGGTGCGTGGCATTTATTTGCTGCAATTTTCCTGACCTTGGATTGTAGCCTTGTTCCTCCTCGAAAGGATCTTCCCATTGCAATCGGTATTCAACTCAGAAACGCACGCCAAAATGCCCCACTCGACGCAACGAGGTCAGACTTCACTCGAGAAAGCTGCTAAGTTTATGGTTCGCTCTTCTTTTTTAATATATACATATGCTCTCCTCGCTGACATTACTCCTCCCGTCAAGGTTAAATTCGGCGATTAAGATAGCTTCGGGGTTGCAGAAAATGCCCGACTCGACACAACGAAGTCGAACCTCACTACTCTCCTCCAGTTCCCTCACTAACATGTTTCCAGGTTATGGGCTCAGCGGTCTGCTGACGCACCTGGGCCTGCACGCGTTCTTCCCTCCTTACCATTTTGAAAAAGACGCCTGTATTTTATTTTCCTACCCAAGCTATCATCAGGGTCCCCGACTCGGAATTGTGCCCCCGTCGCTCCTCAAACCGGCGTCCACTACATGTTCTCTGGCCTCTGCCACTATTCCCGTCATCACATTATCTCAATGCAGTTGTGGCTCCCATATATCATGATTACATACCTTCAATTAGCTCCTCCTGCCCGTCATGCTGCCTCTTTGAACGGCGCTTTACGACGACACCAATGTATGCCTTATATACATGAAAATCTCGGAATGCTATTGAACGAAGTGGTTCTTCTGTCCACAATACGATATCAACGTTTGAATTAGTCCAATTTTTCCGCGAACCACATCCTTCAAGTAAGCCATTCAGCTGCTGCTGCGTCTCTGAGTCCCAGCTAAGTACATCTAGGCCGGACTAATCCACTATTTCCACGGAATAAACTCTGGAGCTAGGAACCTAATCCAGCGTTTCTGCCAAAGGGTACCGTCTCAACGCGCGGATTAGTCCACTTTTTCCGCGAACCACATCCTTCAAGTAAGCCATTCAGCTGCTGCTGCGGCTTTGAGTCCCAATTAAGTACATCTAGGCCGGACTAATCCACTGTTTCCAGTGTTTATCGTCCGAATACCATCTCAGCGCGCGGATTAGTCCAATTTTTCCGCGCACCACATCCCTCGAGTAAGTCATCCAGCTGTTCCTGCGACTCTGAGTCCCAGCTAAGTACATCTAGGCCGGATTAATCCACTGTTTCCAGTGTTTATCGTCCGAATACCATCTCAGCGCGCGGATTAGTCCAAATTTTCCGCGCACCACATCCCTCGAGTAAGTCATTCAGCTGTTCCTGCGACGCTGAGTCCCAGCTAAGTACATCTAGGCCGGATTAATCCACTGTTTCCAGTGTTTATCGTCCGATAACCATCTCAACGTGCGGATTAGTCCAATTTTTCCGCGCACCACATCCCTCGAGTAAGTCATTCAGCTGTTCCTGCGACGCTGAGTCCCAGCTAAGTACATCTAGGCCGGATTAATCCACTGTTTCCAGTGTTTATCGTCCGAATACCATCTCAGCGCGCGGATTAGTCCAATTTTTCCGCGCACCACATCCCTCGAGTAAGTCATTCAGCTGTTCCTGCGACTCTGAGTCCCAGCTAAGTACATCTAGGCCGGACTAATCCATTGTTTCCGCGGAATAAACTCTCGAGCCAGGAACTTAATCCAGCGTCTCTGCCAAAGGGTGAGTCCTGTGTTCATCGTCCGAATACCATCTCAACGTGCGGATTAGTCCAATTTTTTCCGCGCACCACATCCCTCGAGTAAGTCATTCAGCTGTTCCTGCGACTCTGAGTCCCAGCTAAGTACATCTAGGCCGGACTAATCCATTGTTTCCGCGGAATAAACTCTCGAGCCAGGAACTTAATCCAGCGTCTCTGCCAAAGGGTGAGTCCTGTGTTCATCATCCGATAACCATCTCAACGTGCGGATTAGTCCAATTTTTCCGCGCACCACATCCCTCGAGTAAGTCATTCAGCTGTTCCTGCGACTCTGAGTCCCAGCTAAGTACATCTAGGCCGGATTAATCCACTGTTTCCAGTGTTTATCGTCCGAATACCATCTCAGCGCGCGGATTAGTCCAATTTTTCCGCGCACCACATCCCTCGAGTAAGTCATTCAGCTGTTGCTGCGACTCTGAGTCCCAGCTAAGTACATCTAGGCCGGACTAATCCATTGTTTCCGCGGAATAAACTCTCGAGCCAGGAACTTAATCCAGCGTCTCTGCCAAAGGGTGAGTCCTGTGTTCATCATCCGATAGCCATCTCAACGTGCGGATTAGTCCAATTTTTCCGCGCACCACATCCCTCGAGTAAGTCATTCAGCTGTTCCTGCGACTCTGAGTCCCAGCTAAGTACATCTAGGCCGGATTAATCCACTGTTTCCAGTGTTTATCGTCCGAATACCATCTCAGCGCGCGGATTAGTCCAATTTTTCCGCGCACCACATCCCTCGAGTAAGTCATTCAGCTGTTGCTGCGACTCTGAGTCCCAGCTAAGTACATCTAGGCCGGACTAATCCATTGTTTCCGCGGAATAAACTCTCGAGCCAGGAACTTAATCCAGCGTCTCTGCCAAAGGGTGAGTCCTGTGTTCATCATCCGATAGCCATCTCAACGTGCGGATTAGTCCAATTTTTCCGCGCACCACATCCCTCGAGTAAGTCATTCAGCTGTTCCTGCGACTCTGAGTCCCAGCTAAGTACATCTAGGCCGGACTAATCCATTGTTTCCGCGGAATAAACTCTCGAGCCAGGAACTTAATCCAGCGTCTCTGCCAAAGGGTGAGTCCTGTGTTCATCATCCGATAACCATCTCAACGTGCGGATTAGTCCAATTTTTCCGCGCACCACATCCCTCGAGTAAGTCATTCAGCTGTTCCTGCGACTCTGAGTCCCAGCTAAGTACATCTAGGCCGGACTAATCCATTGTTTCCGCGGAATAAACTCTCGAGCCAGGAACTTAATCCAGCGTCTCTGCCAAAGGGTGAGTCCTGTGTTCATCATCCGATAACCATCTCAACGTGCGGATTAGTCCAATTTTTCCGCGCACCACATCCCTCGAGTAAGTCATTCAGCTGTTCCTGCGACTCTGAGTCCCAGCTAAGTACATCTAGGCCGGATTAATCCACTGTTTCCAGTGTTTATCGTCCAAATACCATCTCAGCGCGCGGATTAGTCCAATTTTTCCGCGCACCACATCCCTCGAGTAAGTCATTCAGCTGTTGCTGCGACTCTGAGTCCCAGCTAAGTACATCTAGGCCGGACTAATCCATTGTTTCCGCGGAATAAATCCTGTAGCTCCTTCAGTTTCAAAGGCGACTGGTAGATTACTCCGGCTTCTCTTAGTTATCTACATGTCGAAAAGTGCTGATTTTTTATACAGTGTAGTAGGGTATATTAATCAAGAAATCGGAACTCGGGAGCAGTAGGGTCATTTATACAAGATGGTAGGGTATATTAAACAGGACATCCAACCTTCCATTCCATTCCTTCCATTCATCCCTCCCCCCCTCATTCCGCAGCCAGGTAAATCCCGTCCCTCCAACCTAAGGGCCCTGTATGTCGCAAGGTGCGAATGCGCGGGGCCGGTCTATCCTCAGTGGTGGACTGTTGCGAGTAGACAGACAAGACGCTGTCCCTTTCCGAAGACATTGATGATTGTGCCGAGCTGGACGAGAACCAGTGGGAGTGGGAATCCGCTACGAGGGCCACCGACTCCAAAGAGCTCTCCAAACTGAACGCCGAACCGTTGGAAGGGGGCGGGACGGGGGGGAGCTGGGCAGAGGGTGGACGGGACGGGGGTGGACGGGACGGGGGGTCAAATGATCGGGCTCGTCTATCGCACTGTAATGACGGGAAAGAGTAATTTTTACCCCGGAAGTAGAGAGGAGTGTGAGAAACATCAGTCGCTGGAGGTAGGGAGGGCGCTTTGATTTTAGCTGGAGCGGGAAAGGCTATTATCGAGGGTGGATGGGATCTGGGGAAATGAAATGAGTAGATCTAAAAGGCGCACTACTCTGCTCACTGTGTTGCTGCCTGAGGAGGAAGCCTGATCGGATTTTTCCCAAAACTGTTACGAAATAAAGGTCAACCAATAACAAGTTTCCAGAAGAAAGTGGCACTCACGGGTCAGCCGGTTTTGCCACGAAGGTCGGAAGCAGCTCTTCCGTATGAGGGCCTTTTCCGGTGTGGCGCTTCCTGTTTCTGAGTCTTTTGGACCGCGACCGCATGAAGATGGCTCTTGTAAACTGGCACAAGAGGGTGCCTCCGAGAACGATGAGAATTCCGACAAATACGAGGGACCAAAGCTCGCTGTGGCTGTTGCGATCAAATGTCAGAAACAGACAACAGTACAACAGACAGTGGAGAGTGGAGAACGAGTGGAGAGAGTGAGTGGCGTGGCGAGAACGAGTGGAGAGGGGAGGGAGTGAGTGGCGTGGCGAGTGAGTGGAGCAGAGCAAGAGAGAAAGAATAAAAATGAGAGTAGAAATAGAAACGAAAATGAGAAAGAATGGAAATGAGAGTAGAAACGAAAATGAGGAACATGCGAAGCACTATTATCGAGCTTAGCAATATTATCGAGCTATCTGAAATGAGAGTAGAAACGAAAATGAGGAACATGCGAAGCACTATTATCGAGCTTAGCAATATTATCGAGCTATCTTATCTATGATCTTATCTTCCAACTTCCCAATCGAGGGGCGGGGATCTCGCCTTGCATCTCATCTCGATGGGATCGATCAGGTAAGGCAGATAAAGGAAGAAAATAAGACGTTCCAGATCAAACGATCAAAATGAGACGTTTAATGCGTGACAGAACGTCTCATTCCAGGGAGAAGTTATGGTTCTGTCGAACAAGGTTGATCTTACGTTCAGCGATAATTATCCGTGGTATAAACCGTCTGCTGAAGGAAATCGTTGTCTACTCATGAAACAGATTCATTGACAGATCTCAGATATCAGATTTTTTTGGCATGCGATGGCGTTGCGGTCTGCGCTCTTCCTGCGATTCCGTTCAGAAATTGTATCTCACACGGCAAACAAGTGGCAATAGCGGTCTAAAACAGTACATGGGCTACATGGTAGTCGATATCCCCGCAAATCCCCGCCCGACGCTATCTCATCACAAAGGGAAGATCTTTACCGTCTGGATCGTTTGCTCCACGCGTCGACTTGACTTGGCTGCGAGTCTGCAACACAGCACATCGCACTTGGACACTTTCGAAAACTTCTAGAACCCGTCCGACAACTCCGTGGATTCACATGTACATACCGCTTTTGCTAGTCAAAAATAAAGGGAACGTCAAGGCGATGGCACAGCTGGTAAACCGGCAGCCATCAACCGCAGCTGGTGAGCCCAGTGAAAGATCGATCTGAAAATGCCAATGAATGCACTTTCGCCCTCCTCCACGAATCGCGAACGAAGTTTCCAATGGCTCAAGCGCGCCGTTATGTCAGAGAAGCGGCTTATTACGGCGTCCATGCGCGGTCTTTTCGTCGGATCGTCCTGCATCATGTCGGTAACAAGATTCTCCATAAAATGAAAGCCTCGAATTTTCGGGAATGACTCCGATCCCTGTGTCAATTACATAAGTCGAGGGGACGAAACAGCTCGGTGCAACATACCTGAGTAAAATGCGTTCGAATGATGTTACCGAGACAATAAACATCCACGGCGAAGGGATCACACAGGTGATCTTCGAAAGCGAATTCGGGAACGGGGCGCGTGCCACCGTATCCTGGTGGAGTCAGCGGGGGTCCGTTCGTCGGATCGTGCTCTCCTGACAGATCAAAATCGATCCAGTAGTATCTGACTGGGGCTTGAGTTCGAGTACGAAAACGTGATTTGCGACTGAGGTCACGGGTGCGGGAGGACCGCAGTGGGTGAACACTTGTGATTTGGATAGGAGCCGCATCCATCATAATGTTATTATTCTTGCAATCTCTGAGGTAGATATAAGCGTAAGGGGGGGCACATGTGTTTGAAAACATACCCGTGCCAGACGTTGCGACTGTGCATGAATTGCAACCCCTCGAAAATTTGTAAAATGAAATCCACTGCTTCACCAATAGTTGCGAAACGGGGCGATTTCCAATCGAACAGAAGAGGTGTTACCATGATATTTGTATTTTCGACGTCAGAAACTCTCAGGATCTCGACCAAGCGCATGCAGTGGTTCTTGGGATCCGAAGCCAAAGGCTCGGACGAAAATTTCTGAATAATCTGAATCTCGTTGTCGTCACGCTGATTGGGCGAGGGAGGTTCTTTCTTCTTGAGCATGACCTGTGTACCGTCCAATGCTCGAGTCGCGTCAAGTACACGACCTGCCTGAAATGGGACGAAGCTAATCAATGTCTATCGCTGAGGTCCCCTTCAATATCCGCGCACCGGAGGCCTAATCCGATCTTCAAATGAATAATAGGATCCATATTGACTCTTCCAGGAGGCAACCCAGTCAGGGTGGTACCTGGGACGCAGCAAATACCCGTGGTCTTTGAGCCAGTAGTTTTGGTCACGCCAGAAGACCTCGTAGCTAGACAGCAGGCCAGCATCTACAGCAGCTTTGGCCGCGTATAAGCTCGGGTATTTTGCTCTGTGCTCTGCACTGAGAACCTCGCCAGGGGCGGGACTGGGGTCGTTGGCGGCCATAGGGAAGCTAGTGGACCGACAGTAACAACCGTTACAGATGGTCACAGATCGAGATCCGGAGCTTATGTAAATCTTTTTGTTTGATGGCAGCAACCGCTACTGTATTTTTTCATTCAAATCGATAGGGGGTGTGACGCGTGACACAGTTGGACCAATTCGATAATTCGATAAAGCCGAAAATTTTGCGTGACCACAAGGAAAATTTCGAACGACGGAACGCGAATTTTCATTTTTTGGCGTATTTAGATGTTATCCTGCTGCGTGACACGATTTTTTTGTTCGATAGAGGCCTGAGTGACGCGTGACCTCGACCGAAATTCGATATCGACAGCGGGGTGCGTGACGCGTGACTGTCGACCTGAATGAAAAAATACAGTATTCTAAAACATTGTCCAGAATCGTGGATGTTGCTGTTCCGATCTTTACCTCATCTTGTAGAGTGAGAAAACCCGAGCGACTTCAGTGTTTCCTCCATTTGGGTTTTGTTGTTCTCTGCGGTATATAAACAGAGCGACACTCTACGTCCATCTATCACTGTTCAACTTCTGACTTCGCACTACCCACTTGCCAGTCAACCCTGAAACTCCAATATCTGGCGAATCATGTCAGCGGTCGATTTTCTCAGCATGGGCGCCAGCGTCCTTTCCTTCAGCGTTGGATCAGCTCCAGCTGCTTTCGAGCGTGTCGACAAACACTGGGATATTTTTAAAACTCCAGGCCAACTTGAAAATAAGGCCGCGGAGAAAATGAAAAAGGTTCTGGAGATCATCAATAAATATGGAGCTGAAATCCATGTTGCGGAGCTTGCATATCTGCAGACGGAGTATTGGGAGTAAGTTCGATTCATTATTTGTCATGATGTTCAGACTCTGACTCGAAGCGATGACAGGTACAGAAACTCGAGGACACAGGCTGAGAAGCAGAAGCGGAACATGTCTACCTGGGACAAACTGTCCAATCTGTCGCAAGCTCGTGAAGAAGCGCAAAATTTGTTGAATCATACCGCTTTGGTGGAGAATTTCGCCCAAGTAAGATCGTGGGCGATACTCAACAATCTTTCTGACCGGTTTATTACTTCCAGGTTGCGTCCGACAAAGCCATGCTCCGAAAAGACTTCATTCCAACCGGAGACAAGACCGCGTCCAAGATTTCCCTAGCCTGGCCGGAGGAATATCGTCTACCCCAACGTGGGGTTGGCCTCGATCAAATTTTTGCCAGAATGGGTGCCACGGTGGAATGAACGTGAAATGTATGAATTTCACATGTAGCACTCGACTTGTGCATCGTTTCCTCCGAGTTGTGTCCCTCGCGAATCCAGAATTGTATCATTTACTCAAGTTGTAGCAGTGAAGGCTGAGCATTACTTACAGGTAAAGCCGCACAATTCCTTGTCCCAATCATTGAGAAGTAACATTATTTGTTCATATTGTTGCGGCTCATACATTGAAGGCCTGGATCTCTGACAAACGGAGGGTCCCCGGTCAGAGCTCTGATACCGCGTACTCGGCCGACTCGGCTGAGGACAATGAAAAATGTATTGCTCTCGTTCCTTGTTCGCGATCTACGGATGACCGCTTGGGTTCAAGCCAATATCTAATGTTAATCGGGAGCCAATATCAATCGGCGCTGGAAGTAAATTTGATATTGGGGCGCGTTCCGTAGTTTGTGATAAAAGATAGTGTGATAATATATCAAACAATCCCGAGAGATCCGTCGCAAGAACAGTAACCCTCGCCAGCAACTGGAATATCGGAGGGGTTCCCGCCCAGCGTATCCAGGATTCTCTCGCCCTTGGGTTAGTAAATGAGGATCGACGGAGCGCTGTTGACATAGAATCGAGGGAAGAAATCTGCAACAGACGTGCAATCGCCGTTCAGTTGATCTCAGTTGAGTATCGAACATTACATGTTACTGTACCAAGAACAGAACAAGGAAAACAACGAGGGAGCGAATTTCAGACCCATGCTGTAAATAGAGTCGCCGTCTGGTCGCCGCGAGGAAATCGGAGAAGATAGTGCACATTATGTTGGAAGTTTCCATGATCCGAGGAAGCAGCGCGTAACCTCCACGACGTTTCGGTGACTGAAAAGGTGGAATACGACACGAAGTGGGCTTATGAATTTGAGCTGAGACGATGAGACGGAGCAGATTGCAAAAAAAAAATGTCAACCTGATTCACTTTGGTAACGTTCGCACGGCGGTGTGCCCGTGCAGTCAGTTGTAGCCGTCTCCCCCGCAGCATACAACTTTTCGGGGAGGAAAGCCTACATGGCGGTGCAAAGGTATATCTGGCAAGGCACGAGCAAGTATGGATACTACAGTATCTGTCTTGGAGAGACTAGTGCAAAGGAAGGGTCATGTATATGTATTCACCGTGCTGAACTCTCGCGCGCGGGGAGGGAAGCTGAAGTAGAATATACACGGTCCTCCATTTGAATAGAATCGAGGGATCGGGATTTTGGTATCCCTACATTGTAGGACGGTACCATTGAAGACGGTACGCGCTAAGCTCGGACCCGGGACGCGACGCGTCTCGGTCACATGTGCTATCTATGCGATATCTCCTGATATCTCCGGATACGCGGTAGTCGGTAGATCTCTGTAGATCTCGGTAGATACACCGTCAAAGCCCACACGTCAACCACACGTCGCCTCTAACCGATTTTCTTCAAAAGTGGGACCAGGCTATTATCCAGCTGGCATCCAGCTGCATGTTCCAGCTGTTTAATAAATAAATGCAAAATACTGTAAACGGTATTCCCTACATGGTCCTAGTGAAGAACGTGTCCAGACGGTGACACAAACCCTTTACAAAACATGAGGATGACATGAAACATGAGGATTACTATACATCTCACTGTCAATTTGTAAGGTTCCGGCCAAGTTCAGCGACTCCAAGCGGCGGCGACTCCGGCGGCATCCGACTCCGGCACTATTAATGTGGCAGGCCGATGGAATGATCGAGGCGGCCAATACCAGATGAGAGCACTGAGAGCAGGCATTGTCTCAGAACAAATACACCTGCACAGAAAAATCACCGTATTCATTCATTGATGGACACATAGCCCTGAACAAGGAACCAGAAAGATTCGGACGACAATTGACAAGATCTGCTGCAGGAACGATGGGACGGGGAATCTGGGCAATTCTCGCCTCGGGGGAGGTATGCGAGGTTCTCTTACCTTTATTGTTATTAATGAACTGGACTGATGGCGCATGTGTCAGGGGGTGGCGTAGAAATAGAATCGAGCGAATCTGCAACAGACGTGCAATCGCCGTCTAGTTGATCTCAGCTGAGCGTCGAAGAGTCCCGGCTGCTGTACCGAGAACAGAACAATGAGAACCACAAGGTTGCTGCTAGTCTCAGCGAGTTTCGGATCCACGCTGAGAATAGAGTCGCTGTCTGGTGGCCGTGAGTGATAGTTTGCATTCCATTTCTTCCGAATTTCTATGAAAGCTTCTATGACTTGGGAAGGTGGCGTCGGCCAACAGTCGCATGTAACCCGGGCGCTATTTGTAAAATGTAAACGAGGAAATACGACACGAGGAACGGATCAATAGGGAGTAGATCGAGAACAAAGCCAAGGAACGCGAATGCTAGTCTCTGGCGACACCCGCGCGTCGGTATTGTTGGACAAGGAAAACACATTGCAACATTGTACGACGCTTTCAACCAGAAAGGATTCGGCAGACGAAATGTAGGCGGACGCTTGAATATGAATATAGGCTGCACCATTGATCCTCCAGCCAAGCATGCGTCCATGGTGAATCGTGATCGCTGTGCAAGGAACGGTGCAGTCGCAAGACAAAAGCGACGAGCTCGGCATTCCGCAGCTCGTCATCCAGCAGCTTGTTCTCCCATTACACAATTTTCGATTGTATAGCAGCAGCGGACGGGGATAAGACTGTGAAGGCGGCCTTAGGATTTATATAGAGTCGTTCAGAGACAAGGCAAAGGACGGTCCTGCAGAGAGGTTTTGTTGTCCGTCCTTCAAAATTGGGTTGGATCCAAAAGTCCCGCTTGCGTTCGGCCACTGGAAAGATTGTATTGGCGTGATATCTAAATTGAGGTGGCGGCTGGAGACTATATCTCCCGTTGAGCGAAGGCTCTGGCTGATCATTATCGGATGATATCGTCTTGAGTTTGCGAATTTATTGATACATCGGTATAGTTTATTGCTTCTGGAATCCGGTGGGAGGAGCGGGGTGGCAAAGGCGACCGGAGTCGGAAACGCTTGAAAGTCGCAAAATGCTTGCTGCTCCACTCGATATCTGCTTCGGAGGGATATGGTAGTGAAGATGTCACAACGATTTCATGCTCCTTCGGAGCCTGCTGCCGACGTAGTATTAACGGTGAATGGTGGACGACAAGAGAGACGGCAGCGCGAACTTCAAGCACTGCTTTCGGGGCTTAGAAGACCATAACCTGAGATGGAAGGGAGAGCTGCTAGGGTAGGTGGTACTTGGCTGGTACAAAGTAGGAAGAAAACTTTGTCATTGGTGAGTTGCTCCGAGTCCGGGCCGATCAATCTCGATCACCTGTTCCTTGACAATGTCACCGCCATCACCTTTTTGAGTCCAACGGCCCAAGTCGACCACAGCTGGCTTGTCGTCGCCACCCCGCGCTTGGAAATAACGATGAACTGCAAAGTCAGCCGCAGATGATGGGGATACATCACTGGGAGTCCTGCGACGTCCAGGTTCGAAAGAAAGCAGGAGAGCGCTGCCTAACGAAGTTGTCGGATATGACAATGGCATTGGTGCGCTCAAGTTCCCTTTCACCAAATTTCAAGGCTGAGTACACACACGGATTCAGAACGGCCCAAGCCAGCCCAAGCCCATATCGAGACCGCTGACTATTGCCGACGTTTTGACTGACTGGAAGAATGACACCTTGCCGCCTGAGCCTTCTCGACTCCCTGGTCCTTCAAACTGATTCCAAAATATATTCTCGCACCTATTCCTCATGCTGTCGTCCATTAAATCCGACGGCGGAATCCAACAAGCCAGTACTGCACCGGTTGAGAAGTGCACTACTTCCATCTCCGACATGACGGCAATACCAGACCCGAATCTAACCGGGAGATACATCGGTCCTCTCCCCTTCCTCTTCCCAGCCTTGTTTTGGCAATATCTGCTCAGGCTGCTACCACGACCAGCCTCCATCCCCTGGTTGGCATATCGCATTTTCGAAGGCGTCATGGTTTTGAGCACCATTCTTAGCGATCCATCTTTCTGGGGCTTCAGCGTCTTTGTGCACCCGTTTATGTACCCTGTAGCCTATGGAGAGCTTGATCTTCAAGTGCGCGGGTTCGGTGGCCGATCCTCTCTGGTCTAGATAACCTTATCTCATGCTTAACTTGTCAAACGAAGATCAAAATCTCGGCCTTAAACCCTCATATACTTGAACCATGAGAGCTCGTAATCCAGGTCAAAACGTTCTGGCACTTTTTTCTCGTCGTCCTGATCTGACCATTTCCCAGACAGAGACGATTTAGCTCATTCATGCCGTTTGCCGATCCGAAGCATCGTCCTCGCATCGTCCATCTGGATTGGACAAACTGAAGGTAAGTTTATATAGAAGGCAACTCTGTGATCGCCGATAGGTAACAACTACCTAGTCGTCGCGTCTTTGATTTCATGAGCGGCAGCCAGATCAGCCATGCCGCAGTCGATGCTGGTCATCGCGACCCAGGAGTGACCCAGAAGAAATAATGTGTGCAACACAAGGTCCAACAACGATATTGCCATCGACTAATTTTGTCAAATCACTTGTTTCTTGAATGTAATTCTGGCTTCCTTCATTTGACACCACTACCACTTGAGTACAATGAACCTTACAATGAATTTATACCAAGATACTCGTCCGTGCTACTGCTACATAAGTTTCTCCGGCCTCAATATTTGGGGCCCAATCATTCCAGCCATCCCTTCAGGTGCTGGTAGGCTTATTATGGGGAGAAGATTCGACCAATTCCTGGTTAGAACTTGTCAGCTCGATTTCCTATCAGAATCTGGCGAGCTCACCGTAATCAACTCAGCACGGCGTAGCAACCTCTTTGCGTTTCCTAAATAGCTGGAGGCGACCTCGAGCGAAAGCTGAACTTTCCCCGATTCGACGGAATCCTCCTGTTCCTGCACTCTGAATGGCTATTAGCTTTTTTTCCCCCTAATCGTCAGAGCTGTGTCACATACATATCATACATTTCTGCGAGACTTCGAAGGAGAATCCCATTCATACTGTCCGATTTCTGGTTAATCAAGTCAAGCGCCTGCGTGACGAACTTGTCGCCCTCCTTCCAAAGCAACAAGGGACCCAGCGGATCTGAATTCGCGAGGGTAACTCGGGTTTCTGAGCCAGTGTTGGCGTTGAACATACTATGATAAATAGATTTAGCTCACCTTCGTTGGCGTACCCTGTAATATTTCCTACATCAGTAAAAGTGCAGAAAAGTCTTTCGCATCTTACATCTTGGAAGGACATCTTTGAGCATCTTGGGTCTTGCGGGGACATCTTTCATCTTGCTGGATACGTCTTGAGTCTTGGAAATGATAAGTTTGGTCTTTCTATTTTGTCTCTAGTCTTGTTGATGTTGTCTTGCAGAATTTGCGAAGTTTTAAGAATGGGTACTTGAAAGACACGGATACATTGTTTTACAACTGCTGCTCTTTTTTCCACGTTTTAGATCTTATATTCGAAGCGGTACAGATGATGCAGCTGCCAAGATGCACCGGAATTCTAGCGGATCGGGAACGTCAGGAATTCCTGTTATGGAGTTCACTAAGAGGCTCCAAGTTTGCAGCCAGGGGATACATCAGACTTGAAGGATTGATTCGGGGCAAAGCACGAGCGGCTTGAAGTAATATTGCGGTAGGTAGGTAGGTAGGTAGAATTACACGGCCGGTCCCGCTTAGGAACGCCGGGCCCAGGGAGTAACTGAGTGTACATGGCACTACTGTACACTACGGTCCCTGGACTCCTCTATACACCCGTAGCCGAGCTCACGATCTCAGCCTTTCGACCCGCCGCGGTAGAACTAAAGGTAATATAAAGAAGCAAGTTAGCACGTAAACTGGTACCTCAAGACAAACCGCAAACGACAGGGCGGAACCATTGGGAAAGGACATTGTATGCATATGAGGCCACAAACACTGGACTGGTCTGTGTGGTTTGGTGCTCTGGGAGTTAGAGAATATTTGGACCAGAAATAAGGGGTGTCGGCAAACCGTGGTCATCGTGACTCAATCGGTATGTTGCAATGCACACATTCTTAAACTGGTTATCTTCTTGAAATTCCATTCAAAGTCAACAAACCCATTTTGACCGAGGTGAACGGCAAGATATGCAAACATAACGTAGGATTTGATGGTCTGGCAATGACTCCTAGAGCAGCACCGAGTGTAATACTTCGTGATGAGCCTGAATTAATATCATTGATACATGACCGATTTCAAAATATCTACGTTGGTGGTTGTCCATTTGTGGTTCAAGCTGCCTGGGGTCACGCTTGTCTGACGAGACAATTTCCGCTGCCATTTTGACTCCATCCATAATTACATTGTTGGCTGAGGATACTTCACCGCATCAGAGAGTTGTGCGAACGAGTTTCTGAGGCAACAATGAATTTGCTGAGATGCATCCAGACAATGGGGAAAGGTCTCTGTATAAGGTATTATTCCAGTTTCGTGAATAATGACACGATCATGGGCTCCGAGAGCAGGGTGAAAAATTAAGATGTGGTCAATATAGTTATTCTGGGTTATTCTGAGTTGGGTAAGGTGCAAGCTCCACATTGGGGAGGATTTCGCAGTCAGGATTGGGCTGTAGGTCACCATATCCTTGCACAACTGCTTTACTTCCAGTGTCATTTGACCAATTAATCCGTGTATCACCATATGTTCCGGTGCGCGCAGACTCATGTTGTTTGTGCCTCAATTTTATAATGGGATTTGTAGTTGTAGTGCTTCAACTGAATCTGATAATCACTTTTTCAATTGCCTAGGATTATTTTGGGCATATGTGACAGTGAAAGGTGGGAGCGGAAGGGCTTCCTCGAGATCAAGGCAATTAGGCCGATCAAATTGAGAAAAGAATCCATGCAGCGACCAGAAGTTGCACTGTCATTGGCTTAGAATAATGATTCCAGGCATGGACTCGAAGTGAAAACAGAATAAGCGAACAAACATGAGTGACCAATTGGCATCGTGTGAGTTGCCCAGGTGTCCAGGTTGCAGCGTGAAAAAAAGCAGGCAGTGCACTTGCATAAATGAAGAGTTCCCTCGGAAGCAGAGATGCAGAGCTAGCGTGACGATGACGAGTCTTTAAACCACCAATAAATGTGTGAACTTCCGCACCAAATACAAAGGTGATCGGCGACGCGAAGTCACAGTGTGCTGAGTTTTGCAGCAAATGATGGAGCGGCTGCCTTGGAATATGGCCTTATCGTGCATTGGGGTCCAAACTCTCTGTGCCAGATACGTAAATATCACAAGTCCATTCAAACTCCGACTTCTGGTCCGTGCGACTGATGCGATCAACCGCCGAAGCATGTGATGAATCAACGTTGGATCAACGTTTCTTTCGGACTCCCATCTCCCCCCCACTATCATCCCTCTCTCGAGCTCCCTTCGTTTCGCTATTGACTCACTTCTCGCGCTCCGATTATGGTCTACTTTTGTCTACCTTGCCTATGGGCCTCATCTGGATCAAGCAACGAGTTGCCGTTTCGTCTGTGTACATCAAGTGGAAGCTTCAGGCCTGACAAGACCAGGTCTTCAGCCCAAAACCCTCAACGTCAAGCAACTTGTTGCAACCCCCAAGCTCCTATTCATGTACAATTCTAACAATTGCTCTTTCTGTCCTTGATTGCCTGTACCGAATCGACGACCACGCTTGGGGAAGGTACCATGGAGAAGAGATCCGCACCCGAAGACGAATGGACTCGTGCTTCTGCCGGTGCGTCCTAATTAATCCGAACAGATGTCTCGGGCGTTCTGACCAACCATATCGGGCAGATGCAGTCCAACGCCCATCGTCGATGACTGTCTACTTGCACCGCGAGTCTGCTCCGCGTACCGATACAGCTGACGTCGCATATTGCGTCGTCCACCACCAGCTGGGAGCAGACATCTATTGACGCAGATGCGTGGCTGGAAATTCAAGTTAGTGGGGGTCTTGGTGAGTGCTCCCATAACCCTTCCCATCGTCCCTGACGCTATGTCAGCAGTTGGCTCGCCACATACATGCATCCACTGCAACGCTAGGTCTATTCTCAGGTCTCTTCGCTCTCGCTCTGCACCCTTCCCATTCACACGAAGCTTGGGCACTTGTTCATCGCCCGTGAGCGCAGTGTTACTCGGGCCACTGACAAGTTTGTAACCTCCCTCTGTTTGCTGTTCCCAAACTGATATCATCCCTCAGGTCTCATCCCGACTCCCTTATCCGTCCCCGGAATACGTTTGACTAGGAGGGGGGGCATCACAGACCGCCTCGAGCGATGGCAGAGTGGATCTGCTGTAGTGTTACGAGTCGCAGTCGTATCAATTAACCATACATTGCTTAATATAATTGATCTTTTGCCATCTCTTGGACTTCCTTTGAGTGTCTTGAGACAAGAGTTGAGAAAGGGTATGGTGCGCCTTTGACATCTTGCACAAGCTGTGCGTCTTTGCCAGGAGAATTGAATCTACTTGGCGAAGACGTAACGTCTTGGACTAAAATTCGTCTTTGACGTCTTTCGCGTCCTGGGCAAGACGCCAAAGACGCCAAAGACTAATTTGCAGTTTTACTGATGTATTGCTTGGGCCTGCCGGGAATAAACTCAGTTTAGGCTGAAATTTATGGTCTCGACGCTCACATTCGGCTCAACGATTCCGTCCTTGGGATCGTTGTGCAAAGCTCTTTATTCGTGTCAGCACTGACTTGCCAGCGATATAGAAGAATCTCACTGTTGAAAATGCGGAAGTAAAACAGCAAGTGTTTCGGCCTCCACTGTATCGCGCGGGTCCTGGTTCGAATGGTTGTGCAAGTCTAATACGTTCTGTAAATTCTTTCGTTCGTTCGAGTTGAGAGAACGGCGGGATATCAAAGGATCGACGATGCTGGTCAATAATGCGACGAGGATTGACATAATTGTGTAGCGGATTCGTTGGGTGGAAGCAAATTAGAATTTCTGCTGTGACCAGGCAGTTGCATGATCATCTGCACCATATATAATTTATGCATAACAAAGACATCCCACAGGAAACACTCCCTTTGTTCCCTTTCTGTTAACCCGAGAGGCTTCCTTGTTTTCTTTTGGGGAAGTTTTATCTCAGGCGTTGAGAAAGAACAAGGGCTATTCTAAAGTAGGACAAAAAGATGGTGTCTGGCACTGTCTGCATTGAACCAATGACATCGAATTTTTGCTCCTTCTCGTAAAGCCGTCCTTTCATTGTTCTTTCAGACCTACTTAGCCCCGCCCGAAGATGGCATTCTCAACCTGGATGGAAATGACAGATCGTTATCTGACGACAAATCGAATAATATCACGCCGTTGCGAGGTTTAGTAACCTTGTTTCTTTTTCCTGATCAGGTGTTACATAGCGCATCGATTGGTGCGCTAAAGATACAATGGATAGACCTCGTTTCATTGGCAAGACAGAGGATTTAGATCTTGTCACGGTATCTGCGAACAGCATCTCCAGTTGAGCGAACGAGAAACTTATTACAGTGTAGGCTAGAACACGGATGAGGCAGGCAGGCGAGGATGGCCTGCCGTCAGCGACCCAACGTGAGACCCTGTTTCACCCAATGGAATACCGATGAAAAAAAACCGACTACTGCACCCTCTTCTATATCAGCAGCACGAGCACGAAGCGTCCACCAATGTAGCCTGGACCGTATGCGTGTAAATTTCTCGGCAACCTGATCCATTGTTGGCCGCAGTTTGGGATCGTCTTGCACCATTTCTTGAACTAAGGGTCGCAGAAAGCCAAGACCTTTCGTTCCTCTTGAGAACATGGAACGCTATTCGGGAATGATGAGTTATTCGTGCACGGAGAAGGTTGGACACACTTCCAGAAGCATTTCGCGGAAGGTGTTACCGAGACAATAAACGTCGACGGCAAATGAATCGCACAATGCGCCAGACTGGAACTCTGGAACAGTTTGATCGCCGCCGAAGCCTGGGGGGTCCAATGGACGAGGTCGATCAGGATGGTATTTTTGAGTTAGACCAAAATCGACAATATAATACTTGACCGGTCGTTGAGTACGGGTCAGATGCTTTGCCGGACCACTCCAGTCACGCTTCATGCTAGCGCGAACAGGGTGCCTTGGTTCTGGGTACAGAGGGCCACAGTCCATGAGAATGTTATCCATTTTGCAGTCTCTATTTTGACTTGTTAGATTTAGTCCGCCGACGAGAAGAAGACAATACCGGTGTGCCACGTTTTGTTTGTGGATGAATTGGAGCCCCTGCACACATGTTAAGTGGACCAAAATCTGGTGTGGAGGACGATTCGAACCTCGATGGCTTGTCCAACAAAATCCACTATCTCCCTAATGGTGTAGAATTCGGGAATATTCCATTTGGATAGAAATGGCATGACCATGAGTACCATATCGTCGTCGTCCGGAACTTTCAGAATCTCATAGAGCGGAACGCAATGATTGCGAGGATCCGACTTGAGGGGCTCGGCGTTGAACATAGCGCAGAGCTTGACTTCGTTGGGATGCTTCGACCGCCGGATTTGTTTAAGCATAACAAAAGTTCCGTCGGATATGCGAGTGGCATCCATCACGACGTGTGACTGGCAAAGTAGACGAAATAAGGGCAGTGGCAGAGATAATGAGCCAGGATCGTACCAAGCCACTCTGTCCGTCTTCGCAATCGATGTAATACTTCGAAGTTCCCAGCCACGACGCGACCCAGTCAGGGGAGTATCGTGGCCGTAATTTGTAGCCGCAGGTTTCGAGCCAACGTTGATGATCCCTCCAGAAGTCTTCGTCCTCCAGCAGTTTCCCCGTCTTAACACGAGTTGGTCGATGCGGCTCATTCTCCGGTTTCTGAGGGATATCCGTAGTCATTGCAGGTCAACGACGGACGAAGGTAGCTTGAAGATGGGGTGTCCACAAGGGAACAATGCGTGTGAATATCAAATCGAAAATAAGTACAAATATTAATAGATCAGTCGAAGACCAGATGTGCCGTGATAAACTTACTTCCTGGTTCCCTGAAGAGATTGAGCGCTCATCCCTAATTGGAAGTCTTTGTTTCTTATCGTTTAAAAGGTCGTATCTCTGACCAGCGAGTTCCGTCTTCCCAAGTTCACTGTTCAACATTCAATACTTCCACCCACCCCCAGTCTCCACCTTTCGCTGGAAATCATAATGGCCGCCACGCTCAGTCTCCTCGCCAATCTGGCCTCAATAGCATCCCTAGTGGTTGGGGATATTCCGGCAGCCTCCGAGAACATCCGCAAGTTGTCCAAATCCTACGGTCCTGGTGGCCATCTTGGACAATTAATCATAGAGCTTGCCTTCATTCACCAAAATATCACGGAAAACGCGAGTTTGATGGAGACACCCGTCTTCAACAAATTGCTCGGAAGATACCGGGAGTGAGCTCATTTATACAACCGCTCTATTGAACCTCATTCGGTTATCGTAGCTTGGATGAGCGCTCTGAAGAAGCTCAGGCGGCCTGGGAGGCGGCATCGATAAAACAACGCTTTCGCACCCGCTCCCAGACTCGGAGAGCCCACAAAGAACTTCGTGACGACGCAGTGGTTCTCGGAGCTTTGGTTCGTGTAAGCGGAGTCCTAGCGTCTTTGTCGCGGACATACGAGTTTCAACATCATTGATAGAAAACGAGCAAAGTTGCCCAGACAAATCAAGCCATAAGGAGAGCAGGCACTGACATCCGTATGTTACTAGCCATTCTAGCATTCGCTATTTCTCATACAAATTTCAGCGTCAGCACCGAATTCGAATTTGCACATCAGTCATGGTCAGTCTCTGGTTTCAAATATCGAATAAAAGTCCTGACAGCGTCTCTAGAAATAGAGCAAGACATATCGACTGCTTCTTTGATCTCCTTTCCAATTCCCACCCATTCATCGGACTTCATGGAAACCTGGACTACGAGCCCAGTGGATATCGGTGCCCAGAATCCCTTCGCCGACGGGGTGTCCGTCCAGTGAAACCTTTGTTTCCTCGCCTTCCCAAAAAAGCATCTAGTTTTCCTTTCCCAATCTTAATATCTCACGGCTCCCATGTATCAATTTCTAATGATTTGTGTAATGACATGAGTATGTGCATTGTCCTTGAACCGAGAAGATCTACGAGGATTTTCGCCCGTTGCCAATTTTTCTGCCTCCCATCCACACATACTTACCACAAAGCAATCAGGAATCAGGCTCGCGAATCATGACAAACAACTGCATCCGACAGTCGATGCACACAGATGAACACGCTTGAACACGCTAGTGAACAGAGTCATAGCGACGTGCCAGTCAGAAGTCGAGAGAAAAGAAGTGGTTCGACCTCTTTCGACCTTGATTTGACCTTGATAGATTTGGACGGCCAGCGGCTTGGAAGCGAGTATCCCCAAACAGCAGCCGCTGTGGGTAGGACCCCTGATAATCCCGTTCGAGGCCAGGTCCCCGAACTCCCGGAAGTGCCAGTTTTTGTCCGTCAACGCTGATTGGACGAGAGCTAGCCGACGGTGATGGCATCATCTAAAAAGGGTAATTTCCCGCTCCCACGCCTCCGGAATAGCTGATTTTTTATAACATTGTCGGTTCATACGTTTTTTGCAGTGTTTTGAGCCTGTTTCAAGCCATATCCTGCCGTTTCACTCCGAAAAGTTGCACCAAATGCGATTTGGCGGAGAAATTTTTGTCAAAAGTCAAACCAAAAGTCCGATTTTTGTCCGACCAGAACCTGGCCTTCGGGGCCAAAATGCGCATTTTTTGTCCGACACCGGACCTGGCCTACCAGCCTATTATCAGGGGTCCTCTGTGGGTCCACGATCGCAAAGCCTTGATACCGCCTACTCGGCTGAAAACAATGAATACTATATCGCCCTTATTCCTGGTTTGGGCTGTGCGTGATCGACAAATGAGCGCTTGTAGAAGAACCATTCGGTGTTGGAGGTAACTTTGATATTGGGGTGCACATGAAGAGACTTCGTGTATCAGTAACCTAAGAGATCCGTCGAACGAACAATAAATATGGAGCATCTGAGAAGTCCTCGCCCTGAGGGAGGCTATGCGAGATTCTCTTGCCTTTGTTTTTATTAATGAACAGGACCGACGGAGCATGTGTCAGGGGGCGGCGTAGAACTAGGATAGAGAGAAGAATCTGCAGCAGACGTGCAATCACCGTCCAGTTGATCTCAGCTGAGCGTCGAAGATTCCCGGCTGCTGTACCGAGAACAGAACGATGAGAACCACAAGGTCGCTGCTAGATTCAGCGAGTTTCAATTCCGCGCTGTGCATAGAGTCGCCGTCTGGTCGCCATGAGTGATAGTTTGTATTCCATCTCTTCCGAATTTCTATGAAAGCTTCTATGACTCGGGAAGGTGGCGTCAGCCAACAGTCGCATGTTACCCGGGCGCTATTGAAGGATGTAAACGAGGAATACGACATGAGGAGCGGAACGATAGAGAGTAGATCGAGAACAAAGCCAAGGAACGCGAATGCTAGTCTCTGGTGACACCCGCGCGTCGTTATTGTTGGACAAGGAAAACACATTGCAACATTGTACGACGCTTTCAGCCAGAAAGGATTTGGCAGACGAAATGTAGGCGGATGCTTGAATATGAATATAGGCTGCACCGTTGATCCTCCAGCCAACATGCGTCCATGGTGAATCGTGATCGCTGTGCAAGGAACGGTGCAGTCGCAAAACAAAAGCGACGAGCTCGTCATCCCGCAGCTAGTCATCCAGCAGCTCGTTCTCCCATTATACAATTTTCGATTGCGCAGGGCCTCGACAACGACGAGGGGAATTATACTGCAGCACCGGATGGGGATAAGACTGTGAAGACGGCCTGAGCCTTAGGATTTATATAGAGCCGTTCAGAGCCAAGGCAAAGGACGGTCCTGCAGAGAGATTTTGTTGTCCGTCCTTTAAAATTGGGTTGGATCCAAAAGTCCCGCTTGCGTTCGGCCACTGGAAAGATTGTATTGGCGTGATATCTGAATCAAGGTGGCGACTGGAGAGCATATCTCCCGTTGAGCGAAGATGTAGGTTCTGGCCGGTGACATCATCTTGAGTTTGCGTCGATTGTATTGATACATCGGTATATAGTTGATCGCTTCCGGAATCCGGAGGGAGGAGCGGGGGTGGCAAAGGCGACCGGAGTCGCAAACGCTTAAAAGTCTCCTTCCAAGCCCAATCCAAGCCTGCTGTCGACGAATTAACGGCGAATGGTGGACAAGAGAGACAGCGGCACGAACTTCAAGCACTGCTTCCGGGGCCCAAAAGACCATAACCTGAGATGGAAGGGAAGCTGGGAGAAAGAGACTGCTAGGGAATCGGAGCTCGTACAAAGTAACAGGAGGTAAACTTTGTCGATGATTGCTCCGAGTTGCGCCGAGTCCGGGCCGATCAATCTCGATCACCTGTTCCGAATCCTTGCGACCTCGAGTCCTCGACTGTCCTCGACAGTCTTTTGCTCGGACTGGATCACCGCGGTTGCGAGGCTCTACCGGTGTGATCGTCTCTCTCCTTGAAGCCTCGTGGCTCTCGTAGCCCGACCAGGCTCAGTGGAACTCCCATTCTTTCCCTTTGCCGTTTCTCCTGCCCCGTCAAATTCTGCGCCTTGCTTGGCTCCACGAAGCAGCGCCTGTTTCAATATCCTCGCCGCTTTGGGCAGGTTTCTTGTGGCACGGAACGCGGCGATGGGCTTATGGACGGGTCACGGTCCATGGTGCCACTCGACTGGTGGCAGAAGTGTTTGTATGGAGTCCCCTCCTATGTTAGCGCCCCTGTCCCAGCGATTCGAATCAGGGCAAGAGTATATAGGCGGTATGTCTGCGTGCGGGATGTCCTCATTGTCGCGATGACTGAAACACGGCAGACGCGAGCCGTATTTTCTTTAGAAAGGTTTGCAGGTAAAGGAGGCATGCGACGCCGTTGACACGTCAAGGGTGCGTCGTTAATCTTGATCTGGACGGCATTGAACGGGTGTAGTATGGCAGGAAACGCGGCGAACGTACCCACGTCCGTACATCTGCTTCTGATGCACCCGGACTCTACGACCCGAGTCGATGTGTTGCCTCCACACCTGCTAGGCCAGGTATCCGTCCGCACAACTCTCACTAGTCTGAGTGGCCGAGGCGTGGGTCCAATATCTTGACCTGGAATATCAAGATTGAATGGCCGGAGCATGAAGGAGCGAGTAGCGCACCAGAAGCTTCTCCCTTTTTCCTCCCCGCTTGATCTCGCATTTGTAGCTTTTCCCTCTGGGTACCTCATGGACGCCAAACACCAACACGCAAAGTCATCTTTTCCTATGGTTTACTGGTAAAGTTGATCAGCTGGCTTCAAAATGACGTCCCAATCGTGGCGTACCGCTCCTTCAGACGGGCGCATCGGTACCTATGTCTTCATCGTCACGGAATGGCCACAGAACTAGCGTATGGTATGAGCTTCAAACTCTTCAGAGTAACCGATTCGCCTGGTAGCCGCTTGAGCGAGTCTGCCTCGTCTGTAGATGTATGGGTTGAGCCGTACCTGCCAGCCTTGAGCCTGAGAGTCTGACGTCTGTAGCAACCTTGAATCTCGGTCGATGCACAAAGCTCCATGTGCCGGCCAACTTGTCCAATGACGTTACGGCTATATCCGGAGTATTAGCTTGAGAAACGAGGCGGCGACAGCCACTCATTGATAGCTTGCCCGAGCTGACGTAGAAGTCGCATAAGCAGACCCCAGGTATATGCTCGTCGGACAAAAAGGACATGGGGGCTACATGGGGGCGTAGTACTGGTCCAAATTGTCGACCGTCATATCGCTCAGGAGTCAGGAACGAGTGGAGCCTTTGCAGCAGAGGGCTGGGAAGGCATAGAAGTCATCCCTGAGGGCCATCAACGCTGCCTGCGCTTCAAATCCCTGCCCGGCTGTAAGTGGTTGGAGAGCCCGCGGCTAAAAGCTGATGAAACGGCGGTATGCATGTCATGAGCTTTCTGCTCTCGATTAAAAACCAATTCGTCCCTTTACCTCCGGTCTCAAAAGCGCTCCAACTTCGAGTCTCAGGCTCCGTTGCCCTTTCTTCTATGCTGCAATTCCCCATAGTCTGAAGTCCGCGGCCATAACGCAGAATTGGCATGTATCCGTAGAGATTGCACGGCCATGCAATCTTCAATCTGTAGGGCCTGCAACAGGACCTGAATGATTACTTCCGTCACGGTTAGTTTTGGTAGTAGGCTTTTTAGGGCACTAGATGAATAGTTTAAACACCAGAAGGCACAATTACCTCGTGATTATCTTTGGGCATCCCTGCTTAGTGAAGCAATATATGGCGGCTTTGCATGTACCGAGAGGTAGTGGATGTCGGCTAATATTCATGCCGGGCTAGGAAGCCCGGAGCGAGAGGTGACAACAGAGCGATAGAGTGACGTTGTCGAAGCTGAGCAGGAAATAGTGCAACAACGAAAGAATGTTGCGGGAGCCGTTGGTGAAAGAGACAGGAACAGCGTCCACCGTGACAAGCGCCCATCGGAGCTCGGTCCGTCGTCCGAGTATGTGCTCACCATGCTTACGCGTTCTGACAGTGACTGTCCTAATCTTCTACTTACTCGATACCGTTATGAGTGAGCTGGCCGGTGCTTGGAGCTAGCTGTCTATCAAAGAGCCAATTCCCTCTGGATGACCACCACCCCATCCCTGTGCTCGTCTAGTATACCGCCGCTGCCGCCGTTTCTGCCGCCCCACGTCACAGCGTCGGGATCGCAGGGCGCTTGCCGCCCGCCCATCTCGCCCGTTTCCCCTCCGGATGGGTTGGGCGACACCCTCATGACCCGCTTCCGCCCCCGCCACCCTTCCCGTCATCAGTGGCGACGAGGCCGCTGCAATGGCGGGCGAGATGAGATGCAGTCCCCAAGCTCGACGCGCGACGTGCCGTACGATACGATGATGGGATCGCTGATGTCCGCGACCGTTGCGACACGCCCCAACATCTCGTTCGCTGTCCAGTCCATCTCGAACGTTACCAAGAACCCGGGCGTTCGTGAAAAAATCTTTCGCTATCTCAAGGGCTCGCCTTTGGCTCACCTACGGCGAGGTTGACATGCAGTTCGTTGGGTACACGGACGCGGATGGCAGCATGTCCACGGGTCATGCATTCATGATCAACGGTGGCGCTGTCGCGTGGAGCTCGGAGCAGCAGGCCATCGCCTCCCTTGCGACGACAAGCGAGTATATCGCGTTCACGGAGGCCGCGAAGGATGCGCTGTGGCTGCGTTTGATGCTTGTGCAGTTGTTAACCCCCATGCTCGACGTTATCACCCCCTCTTCGACGTCGCTAAGGAACATCAATACCATGCACGCACAGTTGACACACACTACATATCATCGACATCCGCTTCCATTTTGCTTCCTGGGTTGTTGAGCAGGGCTCCCTTCAGGTTGTTTATTGTCCCATCATGTAATGCCTTGTGTGCAACCCACCTCCGGACCGTTTCCCCCGCGCTCATCTCATACAGTATATGCTTTGTATCGCCGATGTACTGCGAATGTGGGCGAAGACCGAGGTACCTATACGAACTCTGCGCGCTTTGTCTCAACAACAATATAGTCCTCCACTACTTATAACATTGACTATTTCTCCATGCATGTTACAGTGTAAAAAAAACTTTTGCAGTCGGCTATTACGACTGCGTTCTGCATCCAAGCTTCCGGTTCACCATCTCCAGCGCTTCCACCTGCCTTGAGATAAATCGCTCCATATCCTCCCGCTGAACCATACTGGGGTCGTACGGGCAGGCATACACCACTTTATCCTTCAAGATATGCACCTCAACATAAACAGGCACGTAGATCCCCACGACCGACTCAGAGGCCAATGTTTTTGAGAAGAGCGGTCGTACGGACTCCTCTGAAGGGTCAAATGATTCCTGCGAAGTAGCCTCCGTTTTCATATCCTTTCGAAAATCCCCTCGACTGAGATCAAGAATATTCACGATTGACGTCGCAAAATTGACTACTTTTTCGCCCAGGATTTTCTCTGCCATCTCCCAGGCTGTGCTCACGTAAGGCAGCGTCACAACGTGGCTCCGGTTTGCTTCCCGCATGATCTGCAGAAGGCGCGACCCCTCATCGACGTCGACCGAAGTCCGGCCATGCGGAACCCGTATGCGTGTCGGCTTGACCTGCGAGCAGAACCCCCATGGCGGTGTCGTGAGCCCAGCCGCCCCGCTCCCGTCCGCGACCTCAAACACTAGTGCCTCTTCCTCTCCCTCGCCCTCTGCCGTCGCGACCGCGTACGCGCCGCGGACCAGCGCGCCGGGCGTCACCCCGGCGCGTTTTGCTAGCGTATGAATACTTCCTGACCACTGTGCCACATGGAACGCGTACGTGCCCATGTCCTTACAGAACGCGGACGGGACCTCTGCGCCAGCGGGCCACAGCGCGGGGCGCGCGTCTTGCAGATACGCTGTCCAGAAGGCCACTGCTTCGGCTGCACGTCGGGGCTCGATCACGGATGCCATGTATGCGCCATATGAAGTTGCCACAGAGCGCTTCGCACAGAGTGCGGGCAGCGCCGCCGCGCCGTGAGCGTAAAGCTGACTGAAAGCATCGTGTTGCAGATCGAAAGTGCGCGCATCGTGGAGGGCATGGTGGCGAGAGATCCCAAACGACCACGTATCGTCGGCGGTATTGTAAATCAGCCACGCCCGGATAGGCACTTGTCCGAGTTCGAGTCTGTGCTCGGCGAAGAATACCCCAAATAGCTTTTTCTGCAGCTCATCACCGTCGGCGACTCTGACTATTTCAAGCCTTTTCCATCGCGCCGGCGCAGCGGGTTTCAAAACAACAGATAAAGGGCCGTTCTAGAACACTCCGATGAGCCTCATCACATTTTCCAGTAGTCGGGAAAAGAATTCACCTCGTACATGCTGCGGTTCTCGGCTATTGGAAGCTGGATAAAAATGGTCCGGAGAGATGGTTCGTGAAGGAGAAGCTGCTCCCAGCACCAGGTAAAGAGTTCCGGATCGATATTCCTCCCCAAAACATGGTGAAACTGGCAGATAAGCGCCCTTCCATTGTTCATAAGTGCAAGGTCGATCCAGTATCTCGCGAGGGAGGTGCAGGGATAGATGTCTTCGATGTCTTCGGCTTTTATGCCAAAATCGGCGACCCCCCTTTCCCACTGCTGTGGGGCTAGAGAGAATGCTCTGTATGGTTGCCAGGATAAACTGCCGTTGGCGCTTCGTGTGGCGGAACACTCGGAATCGATATCAAAGCGCGCAAGCTGAGCGAGGTGTGCAATCGTCTTGTTGTTGTCTAGGACATCGATAACGCTGACATTCAACCCGAGGGCTTGAAGAGACGTGGTCAATCGCATGGCCTGCATTGAAGTGCCTCCCAGTTCGATGAAACTGGCATCGAGACCGATGGAATCTAGGGACAAAACAAGAACGTCTGCGACCACTGTAAGGACGAGGTCTTCGTCCGCTGTTGGAGGGCGATGAACGTGTCTAGCTGCGATAGCTGTCTTCTTCCAAGTCGGACTTGACAGCTGCTCTTTAATGAGCTTTTTGAGTGCTCTGCTATCGAGTTTCCCATGCGCGGTCTTGGGGAAACTGTTAAGACATAACCAGGTGGATGGGCGAGTATTGGCGGGGAACTGGTCTTCGCACGCTTTGATAGCGGTAGCGACTGTGTCCGCCGCTTGTGATGTTTCGAGGACGTGATATGAACTCGAATATTCAGCGCCTGGGTTAAAATAGGTGTGAGTGCCACTGATATTCAGGTGATGTAGAAGTCTCACCGATTGACCAGAGCGTCAATGCACCAACGAGCTTCTGGTCCCCTTCAATTTCTAATACGCCTGCATAAAACAGGTCTATATCCGTGGCGTTCCTTACAACACGCTCAATCTCTTCGCTTTCGATTCTGATGCCATGATACTTCAACTGGCCATCCATCCGACCTAAGATTTCGAGCTGCCCAAGGTGATTCCAACGCCCCCAGTCTCCGGTCCTAAATATGTATCCTGTTCCTTGGAAAACATCCGGAACAAATTTAAGCTTGGAAAGCTGGGGGTTGGTGATATACCCCCGCGCAACCTGAGGGCCGCCTATGCAGATCTCGCCAATTTCGGACAGAGCAGCCAGTTCCATGGCACAAGGGCGGAGAATATACAGAATAGTCGTCTCGAGTGGATAGCCGATCGGAACCCTTTCGAGGAAATTTGTGGCCGCGAAAAATTTGGGCACAACGTAGAAAGTAGCGTAGATCGTGGCTTCCGTCGGCCCCATGGAGTTGATAAGCGTGCGATTCTTGTTAAGCCGCGCAGCCAGATCAGGAGGAACAATCTCGCCTCCAAAAATAATATGAGACAGCGTTGGTAAACCATTTGCCGGGAGGAGACGAGCAATGGAGGGCGTCACAGAAAGGTGAGTCGTTTTGGTAGCATCTACCCAGTACGGCAAATTTGACAACATTCTTTCACGTCGCACCAGGGAAAGCACTCCGCCGGAAGTGAGGGTTGAAAATATATCGCCAGCCGAAATGTCGAAGGTGTAGGCGGACAGAAGGAGTTTTCTCTTTTCTTTGCCAGCCATCTCGACACCTAATGAAGACTGTAGAAAGGCGGTCAGGTTCCTGTGTTCAACGCCAACACCGTTCGGCACGCCAGTCGTCCCAGACGTGAATAAAACGTAGGCGAGCTGAGCCGGATGTGGAATTGGGGAGGTTGGTCGACGTTCGAGAGTCCCAGCTGGGAAAAATGTGTTGGGCTTTGAATAGCCTAGTACCTTCACGCTGGGATAAGCGGTCATAATTTCTGTCACATGCGCTTCCAGATTTGCCCCACAGATGAAGACCTTTCCGCCAATGAGGCCCATCCTATCTCTCATGGCATCTATGGGAAGATCCAATCCCAATGGCACATATGCACCACCGGCCTTCATCACTGCTAAGATAGCAATGATCATTTCAAACGATGGTTCGAAAAGAATGGGGACCATGACATCGGGCTCCACGCCGTATTTGTGGTGTAGATGTACAGCTAAATCAGAGGAGAGAATGTCGAGTTCTCCATAGGTTAGGGTGGATAGCCCCTCGAATTCAAGTGCGGTTGAGGATGGATTTTCGCGAGCAGATGCTTCGAAGAGATCATGAACAAGCACGTTGGTCAAAGTCTCCTTCGGAAGCTGCTGACGCCGACCAATCTCTAATGTGCGAGGCGCATCAGCGTCACCCAATTCTTTTAGAATGTCGTGTACAGTCAGAGCCCTCGTTAGAGCAGGATTCTGGTGGATTCCCGAGAGAAATTGTAGGATGTAAACGAAATGGTCCGCAAATGGATGGACATTTTCTGCCAGATGGGCAGAAGTGTCGAAAGAAATGCGAATTTCGGTGGTATGATATTGAGTTGGCACGATGTCGACGCTGAGTGGGCTTCCGTAGGTGAGATGTAGGTTCTGGGAAGGAGACACATGGTGTTAATCGCCGGAGAGATGAGTCTGGAACAATCTGACCTCCAACCGCCACCCGGGAATGTCGTGAGCTTGGGGCCAGGATGCGGATGTGTGAATGTTGAGAAGAACGTGTGCTGCTTCCCATCCATAATCACCAACTGTTTCGATCAGTCGTTGAGTCGCCGCAGGGGCGGATTGATTTTGGGTATGTTCCATGAGCTCCTGCAGCGTCATGGCCAGATCGAAATGAAGTTGTATGAGACGGGCGGAGAGAAGGGACGGAGGAATAGTCTCCACTTCACAGATGAGGACAGTCTCCCGTCTGAGCGTGGAATGTAAAGCAAGTGCAATGCCCGTAGCCATGCGGATAATATATTGGGGTTGGATTGAGGTAATGAAAGGACAGGGACGGGTGATGGTCTCGTACGCTCGAGCTTGTGGCAACGAGGACGACTTTGGGGGATTGGTTGGCTGGCGATTTCTCGGGAAGTTCTGAGCCAATTCGGAAAATAAGTGGTTGTTGGCTGATTTGGACTCCTGGGAGGCCGAAGCAAAACTCGAAGCATGCCGAATGTAGGGGTTACACATCTCGGAGACGCGCTGATGGTAGAGTCGGTGAAGGGTTATTAGGACAGGTTTCAGGCCTGAAGTTGCGAGCAGAGAATAGTGGATGCCGATTTTAACGCGGTATCCGCTTCCCATGCAACCAGAGATAGTAAGAGAATGAAGGGGACGGCCGGAGAGCACGAAATCTATGGACGGCTCAGCCTTCTCATCTCGAGTACTCCGAGTAGGCTGTGTTGTTCCTTGGCCGGATTTGAACACAATGCACAAAGGATTCGAATCGGAGGAAAGAGGGATAAAACCGGTGCGGAGGATCGGATCCAGGACCCGCAAATGTTCCCAAGCGGCATGAAAACAGGCAATGTCGGTACCTGGAGGTAATCTGAGGGTGTATGTGGCCGTAGAGGGGAAGATATCGTATGCGCCATGGAGGAGCTGGCTTTGAAAAGACGACGACATATGGACGTTTTCGATTTCGGTGGGATTGAAAAGACCCGCTCTGCTGGCATCAAGGATGGCTGCGCCCCAGCTCGCATCGATATCTGTGAAGAAGCCGCTCGACAGAACTTCGGAGTCCATCGTTCGACCGTTATAATTCCTGTATAGCAGAGAATTGTCAGTCTCGCAAAGACGAACAATTCCTGAACTGACGGAATTTGCAGTACAAGGGGGAACTGGTATTGAGCGGGAGGGGCTTGATATCGGCAAGAGACTCAAAAATTTCGAGGGTTCATCTAAATGACTTGAGATCAGGATGTACATCCGTCCGAGGATACCGGCTTCCCAGCTGCAGAAGAACATTTTCGGGCAGTGCACGGAAGTTTGCCGGTCAGAATGGAAGGTTTCGGGTCGCCCAAGAATCAAGAAATTCATCAGAACCGCCCTCCCTTTCTTCTCGGAAGCTTCTGACCTGTTGCAATGATCACGAACGCCGATCGGCTCTGAGAAATAGATCCCACCTTGAATTAAACGGTGGCCGGTGTCACGCTGTGATCGGAGGGACATGGAATAAAATGGAATACTCAGCTACCCATATTTGCGAAACAAATTGTGATGATCTGAAGACGAGATTTGTAAACGAAGAAGAAAAAAAATCTTTCAATTTTCATGATCTCTTGCTCCAGAATTATCGAGGAATAGTCATCACTGACGGGGAGCCTGGCGCCAAAGAAATTGTACAGTATACAAACTTGTGTGTGGCCAGATCGCCGACTAGTGCATGTAGGTGAGCCAACTTTTTTTCCGTGTCTTGTTTCTGATATTTTCTGTGATGCCGCTAAGATATTTTCCGGTTACAACTTCCGGTACAAGATGCTCACGAAGGACATTGATCTATTCCAGATACTCGCTTCTGAGCAGAAAAGGGCATTGCCAGGCTGTACGCACAGGCGGGAAGATGTACAACACCGCGAGAGAACGATGTATGAAAAATTCTGCCACCGGATCCGGGGCTAGGAACACACAGCACTACAACTTGGCAACGAAATGAGCTTACTTCTCGGATCTTAAACGGATGGTTGGCAAGTTTCAACGAGCTGGGGCGGAAGTTGGGCAGAGATGAGAGGGAGAGTCGGATGAGTCAGGGGCCCGGGATTGGTCAAAGTTGGTACAAATACTTCAATACTTACGCACACATCTCAGAGTCCGATCAGCCAAGTCTCAACCGAACCCGTTACCTATGTATCGCAACCTCAAAGTTTTACTAGGGATGCCCGTAGCATACATGGGACCGCAGCGGTTAAGATCGACTACCTACGCCGTAGGTAGTCGATTTTACCTTGATTTTACCCAAGCAGATCACGTCCCCGAGGCTTACTACCACAACGGCCAACGTGAGCCAGAGAGGGATTAATTTTAGTCTCTGGGGTCTAGCCGCCGGTGGAGCCCTCTTTGACGCTCAGGTCTGTTTCATTCTTCACGATCTTCGACTTGATGCATATTCTTGGCATACTATTCTCGAATTGTTATCCAGCTTTGAATCACTGCTTCGTGGCACCATTCATTTGCGGGTAGTAATCAAGTTCTAAATTAGTGAAGTAGAATTCTGCGCTCCCGCTATGTATCAAGTATCTTCAAGTTGTCCGATGTTCCTTTGAAGTGATTCAGATTTGGATCTCTGCGTTGCCGTCGAGTGAACCAGGAATGAATAGTGTATGACAGAAAACCCCGGCTAGCAAAAACAAACAAGAACCCGATTCCGATCCTGAGAAAATATCGCAGGTGTATCACGGTAACTTAAAACAGCCCAGACGCCCACTTGGCAATCTCTCGCAGGGCCTCCGTTCTCTCCGGTTCCAAAATGCTCATACCAACGAAATCATGAGGAGCATCCGCGATTTCAACGTAAGTGACTATGTCGCCCATATCGATCTGCATCCTGTCTCTAAGGACACGCATGCAGTCCCGGGACATTTCCGCTTCCCCTGCTAATATGAACGTGGGTGGATATGCCTTGAATAGACCCCGGATATCTGCATCGGAGAAGGTGGTGGAACCGGGGGATAACCATGGCTTGTCCAGTTCGTCCGCCGGAAGCGAGCCTAACAGCGAGCTCACGCCATACGCGGCGTCGAACCAGGAACGCACAAAATCGGAGCGAGTGTTGTCGAGCATGGAACCTGGGTTGGGTCGCAAGGCGGAATCGGCGGACGGGGAAAGTAGTAGGAGTGCTCCAGCGATAGGCAGGGTAGTGAAATCCGTAGTCGTCAAATATCGGACCAACTGGTAGGCCAGGATCCCGCCGGCAGAGTCACCACCAATAATGATGTTACCCGGCTCAACCCCTACATCTTCGATGAGATAGCGGTAGCCAGCGATAACGTCTATGAGAGCGGCCGGGAAAGGGTTCACTGTCTTCAGGGGAGATCCAGTGGCAAGGCGATATTCCATTGCGAAGACACGCGAAATGTGGGGCAGGTGTTCGAGTAGTCCTTTGAAAAGGGTCGCAGAAGGGGAGAAGGAAGGACTTGCGCTTCCCATCTGAAGAAAATGTTACTGAGCAAGGCACCACGAGAAATCATAAATGACGTGCCACAAATCCGCCGCCTGGCTGATTCTCAGTAAGAGCTGTGATATTTCAACTTGACTTACCATGCATATGATAGATGACCTTCTCTCCCGGCAATGCCTTCTGGCCAACCGCGTTGTCGGAGCTTCGCGGGCCATACCAACAGCCGCCCGTTCTTGCGGGAGATACCCCATTCAACTCCGCGAACCGCTTTATATCTCCGACAACGAGGTGCGGGGCTGGGTCAACCCACACAAAACCAGTTTTATCGGCAGAAGCTGCCAATTTTTCAAGCGGTTCAGGAGCAGGGAGCGATGTCTCGAGCATTATGGCCGTGGCAGCGTTGATGACCTCCACCAAGACGGAACGGCCCAGACTCCACTTCGGTCGAGGTCGCCAGGATGGGGCCAAATTGCGGATGACCCATATCGGAATTCGGAGGAGGAGAAATATGGCACTGAAAAGTAGGTAAACTGTTTTCTGGGGTTGGTTGCGGAACCTGAAAGGCATCGCGGGTACTGAGGGAGGGAGGCCGGGGGCTCTGGGCTGGTGGTTGTCAAATTCTTGTGCTTATGTGTGTACAGCTCGATCTTCCGGCGCTCCGCGGGTTAAGATGTTCTCCATAAAGGCACAAAACTTTCCCACAGATGACAAGGACATGTCACATGGGGAAAACGTCATGACGGAATTAAATGAGAAGATCCGCGAGATCGATCCGCAACATCAGTTAAGCGTATAAGTTACATATCTGGGAAAGAATAGGAAAGAATTGCGCTCTACTTGGATTATTCACAATTCACAATCAAAAGAATGTATCGCTTTCCATAATTACACCTCGATGTTCGCCATTTCCGCATCAACAGCATTTATCGCCAACGCCGTGGCCAACCCGCGATTGCCTATCTTCGTTCCAGACGAACCATATCGGTAAATCCAGCCAACCTCCCATCCGCCATCCTGGCACTGCAACGAAAGCAATGTGTTGAAATCGGTTTCGCTTTTGATCCCCACGAAGTTGCAGACGAGGACACGCATGGCCAATGCCAGGGCATCTCCGGGTTGTCCGATATTTTCCTCAACTCGCTGTTTCAGAAGCATTTTGAACATGGCGTCAAGCTCGGTGTTTTTGGCTTCTTGGAGTAGACGCATGAGAAAATATAGGAAGCATTCCCCTGTCAAATAGTAGCGTGTTCCGTCGAGATACGCACGATTTAAGAGGACGGCGTGCACCCAATCCCGGGTGTAGCAGAGCTCTTTACCCCGACCGTTTGAGTAGAATACAGTGAGGATGTTAACACAAACGACTGGGTCGATGCGAGGTCGTCTGTGGTCGAAATATGTCTGTGATGAACATTGAGCTCTGTGCGGCAGGATGGAGTCTGTCGTGGCACCTGTATAATGCCATCCTGGTTGACATACTCCAGCATTTCATCCATTACTGAATTTACGGTCGCAGGATCGGGCTTCATGATGCTTAGCGCAATAGAGGTGGTATCCAGATCGAAAGGAAATTCTTCAGTCGTAAGGATTCCCTTTCCTGCGAATGAATTCAGGACGGGAGCTTCGGTTCAAGCGACATACATGCCTTGAAAAAAATTCCATGTGAGAGAATCGTTCACCAGATTCACTAGAGACCTACGCGCACGCGTCAAGCGTCAAGGAAGAATTACGAGAATAGTGAAATGAACTTACCGATCTCCAGTCGTGTCCAGGATAAGTAGTTGGGCGAAATTTTCGGTTATTTCAAGGCCGTTTGTTGTTTCCGAGGAAAGCCTCCCCGCGCGGTGTCGAAGGAATTGACTCCCGCGTAGAATAGGGTCCCCGAACAAGTTGTGAAGAGTGCGTTTAATTGCATCAGCACTTTCAAACACAATTCCTCGGATGCCGAAGGAGCGCGCTGATAGGACGTTGTCCAGTTTATCGTCCACAAAGACGGCGCGAGACGGGTCCAACCCAGTTTCCGCGAGTACGCGTCGGTAAAATGCCAAGTCTGGCTTTCGTTCGCCGACCGAGCTCGAAGTGAAAATTCGATCAAAGAGACTCCATTCTGCGGGTTTGCGCCTCAGCGCCACGTAGTCGGGATCGGAGATGTTTGACATCGCGAAGATCTGTAGCGAACCGTGGCATTGCGCTTTCAACTTTCGGATGAAATCGACAAGGTCGTGGTTGCATTGCAACGAGCTCCGTGCCTGCTCGAAGGCACTGCGAATTTCGAGGGGCTGAACCGAAAATTCTATCCCAAGGCGTTCGTAGCACAGGTCCTCGCTGATGCGCCCCCGTTCGTAATCGAACCAGGTAAGAGATCCTAAAAATTGCCTGAGTTTGCCCGAGGGAATGGACGTCTCGGTGTGGGATGACCACGAGAAAAGGACGTCCCCTACGTCGAAGATGATTGCGTTGAAGGAATTGAAGGGGTTTCCCATTTGTTTTGCAAAGATTCCAAGTTCACCCTGGAGTAGATATGCTGCACATGGTGCAATTTGTTTGAACACATCAAGATCTCGTTTTCATTCGCAAACCGCGGGATGCCACACGTTCCTTGTAGTCCAGCTGTCTCATCGGAATCTTGGAATAGATTCTATTCGGGTTCTGGCTATTGCCGACTACGGCCACGGACCGTGAAGTTAGGCGCTGACTTGACGCTGAGTACTGAGAGGTAATTTGGGGGCGGGCTCGGGCTCTAAAGGCCAGGTCGTGTCAAGGTCGTGTACACAAGTGATTGTTATGTTTGCCCTTGTTTTTATTCGGGTACTTATCTTCTCACCAGTTCTCACCTCTACAAACTTTCGCCACAGCCTAGAATTACAATCGAGATAGCAAATTGTTCTACATGCTATCCACGGGAGAAGAGAAGGACGCCTCCGATCTCGGGAGCGTGACGCTCTGACTCATCGTCTCATTTGATACATGTCGCGCTCAAGTCGCGCTGGGACTTTTCTTCAGCTTGAAGTGATATCAGAATCAGGACCCACGCACCTCATTCGTCACAATTCTCTTCCCGATGTAGCCGACCAGAAGGTCGCAGAACCCACCATACAGTAAGCCTATGGATGTGGTACACCCCATCTAATTCGGTGCCAATAATTCGAGGGTCTCTTCTAGGCTACAACTTTCATGCCCTCTTTATCTCAATTGTTCTGATAGATTAATCTCTGCATTTTGATCTCATTACGACCTCCGCGATCGGACGGCGGAGGTGGAGATGCGGTGTTTCGACAGTGGGGGCATTTAAATGCTTTAGCGAGTGTCCTTGTGTCGCGATCGTCCAAATGTCCCAACTCCCTCCCCACCTCCTCGATCATACATATGGTGCGGAGCTCGCCTCTTCTTATGCGGCTACTGCTTTATGGGGGGTTCATTGTCTCCAGACGTACGTGGAATGCTTTCCATATATGCTTGCTTTAATTGCTTCAAAAGATTTATATACTTCAATATGTGAGAGCATTCGTCAGATATCCTGCGGATTCGATCCATTCCTAAGTACGTAACGCGTTCAGGTATGCTGAGGACGCGACGATTTTAAAAATTTTGGTTTGTGGTTCGACTTTGACTATGGCTTGTCAAGTTGAAGTCCTTATACCCAGGTCGCCTGGACATGGTCTTTCAATAAACTACATCCCCAATGCGACTTCTGAATTGTGAAATTCCCAGGCTCGCAGATACAGTTCATCAAGGCCTCATCTTCTCACTGGGTATGATCGTTACCTCCAGCAACCTCACCCTAGACTCGAGTAATCTCAAATGCAGAATATTCCACGTTGATCAAGCACTTCGGGGATTTGGATCCCATATTCGAAATCAATACGTAATGCTCAGCCATCCTAATTCAGTGCTACCAACTAACTCGTATGATGCAGGGAAGTCATTGTGCGCTTTCTTCTTCGTTTCCTTCTTCGTTTTTATTTATGTCCCACGCCAATAGCTGCAGGGTGTTTTCACGGTAGGTGGTGTCCCAATCTTGTCATTTCTCGCTCACTCCCCATTTAGATCGCAATCTCGGTGCCCATCCAGCTGTTTTTCCTGCACAGGATTTGGAGATGTTTGTTTGCCTTTCAACTTGGGATTTTTCTGATCTCATTTGACAACATGCAGTAAGCGGGAATAAGAACATTCTTCCACTGCTTCTGGTACGCCGTGCTGTAAAGGTGTTCATAAAGACCCTTGTAACCATTGTTTACTAGGTCGTATGCCTCGTTCTGGAGACAGGTAAATTTCTTCCTGTGATGGCAGACGTTGCTGTCAATGCTGACCATCGATACTCAAGTGACTGGTATCAGTAAGCTTTCACAACCAAATCAGGGAACCACTCATAATGTTGCTTCCCAAGTATACTTCCAATGGGCGTAAGCTTGGACATCGAGATGCATGTCGAAGTTTTGACGCAAATCTTTTCAGATTGAGAAAAAACGTCACGCCAGTGTCGCTTTTGGCCGGAACTAAACGTGTAAGTGGGATGCAACCAGGAATTTTAGTGTGTCGTTCACCTGTTCTTCTTCTGCCAGGCTACGGGAATAACATACCTCATCACCGCTGCCTCCGTTGATGTGATAATTGCAATTTCCATGGTCTTCTTGTTGAGGGCAGCGAAAGTCCATGGGCAGAGCCAGTCAGCCCCTCTTTCCATTTATGACCTTCATTAAAACCTCCAAATAGAACACGGCGCATGGTAACCCGACTTATCGTATATTCAGTGAACACAGGGCTCTGGACCGCGCTGCTGGCGGTGTTCTGTGCCATGACCGTGAGTGGCAAAAACCGTACACGGTTTTCAGCTGAAAGTTCGTATATTCAGATGATTGCCTATCCCCAAACTTTCGTCTTCATTGGACTGTACATGCCTATCTCTGCATTGTAAGAAAGCGGCGAAGTTTCCAACAAATTTGATTTCAATGATTTGGACAGATACTGCAACACCCTGTTGGCAAATCTAAATATCCGCCAGTATGTTCGCGGGATAGGACAGGATGTAATATCCTTGGTGCCCACTGCCACAACATTAGAATTTGGCGCCCGAGTAAGTCTACATAGGCCACGAGTTCGTAGATCATTTCATTTCTCATGCTGGGATCAGGATACTGGCGGCTCGGCTGTCCCTAGTGATAGGACGAGGTCAACCAGGGTGGATTTCGATGGTCCGACCAATCCAGGGGCAGATTCGGATACACTGAATTTGAAGTTTCGCACTTGATAGTCCACATTTGGTTCCATTCTGTACATCGTTTGCACCATTATTTGTACTGCCGTCACGGTCTTTTATGCACTTTTATGCTGATCAAACTCCAATACTGTTTCATAGACAGCTTAATCTCGGGATGGACCAGGAGGAGGATGAATTAGGCGTCGGACTATGGAAAGCGAGAGCACCACGCTCTGAAACATTTGATCAGATCAAATGCCGAACGATGGCCGCTCAAACCCAAAAGGGATGGAGCTCTGTAATGTGTCAAATTACTGACTATCGAATGACTACAGACTCTATTTTGTCTGTAATTGGACCATTGTAATATCTGCCGCGTCTGGGAGGCGTGGAAACATCATAAGGTATTTTCCTGGATTTTCAGATGTACCAGGACAGAGACCTTGTAGTGCTGTCTGAAGGAGGCTTTGAGACCTTTGAACCCATCAATGGTCCCATGAAATGTGAGAAGCTGTTCCGAAGTGAAACTTCGGCGGCCTCGTGCTTCGAGTTCCAGTCGCCCGAGATGCCCGAGAGGGTTGAAATGGGCGTGTGGGAGGCGCAAAGTGTTTGGGAGATCAATAGCAGGGCCCCAGGATGCTCCCGAATCATTAAAATTGAAGATTCAGTGACCACAGTCGGCCACACTCACTCTTAGCTAGAAAGTTGCTACGTAAAATTCGCATGGCAACCCCACTTGAATACGAAACAGTGCATCGTGTAGTGATTGGATATTAATATTCCCCAGCATATAATTTTCTCAATGCAAATCATCGTGGAGCAGAAATGCTGCCGGTATCTCAGATAGAGCAAATGGCTAGTGAAACCTTAACGACTGAACAAGCCAAAAGTTGAGGCAAGATCATTTATGATTACAATTGGGGACCGGAGAAGCAGATCTGCTGGAGATTAATCCCACCTTATTCTATACTTTTTCACTCTCGTGTCTCGGCTTGGATGCCTCCATCGGGCGTCAGTTTCTTGAACGTCGAGATGGAAAGCAACATCGTCAACTTTGGAACAAAGTGATCAAAATAGCCGGGATGTTTAAGCACATTTTCTGACCTCATATCACCGGGCACAGACATATGCTTGGGTGAGGTGCTAGCTAATATGCATGGGCTTACAGTGCTCTAGCGCTCTCAATATTCCCATTTGTAGTTGTTATATTTCAGGCCATTTTATGGAAACCCGGAGCACCACGCTTTTTAGCGAGTGTTCCGGTTTGATCAGAATGATGCGAACTGATCCTCGGTTTCCCTTTTAGTTTAAGACCCCGAACCTACTGGCATCGCCACCGTGAACCGGATCATGGCATAAGGATCACGGCATTGGCTTGGTGACGGGTCAAACCCGCTAATTAGCTGGAACCCGTACCCATCCGTCGACGGGTTAACGGGTCAACCAGATGTCTGCATATATTGAGTTATAAAACTCATCCAATAGCATGCAACTTGGTGTTGTACCACAGATATTCCAGTCCTGCACATATCAGTTAGTCACAAACATTGTATTTCCGCCATGATCCTTGCATTTATTGCCATGGCGGCATAATTTTACCTGTGGAACCCGTCATGACGGCCGTCAGCCCGTCGACAGCATCCAGCCGTCAGAGGGTCTGAGTTTTTGGGGTGACAGCCGGGTGGTCCCCTTTCCTCGCCAGTGACAGCCATCCCGTTGAACGGTCCGGTCAAAGCCCTAGCTACATCTCTAGTCAACAAAGTCTACTTACGAGTGTATTCATTCACATCATAACATACCGGACAAATGCTCTAGCTGCCCCGAATAGTTGCGGAGTACTACCACTCATCCACATCAGATCCACCAGCATCCTCCTCGTCAGAAAACCAAGCAAAAATTTCTTTATCATCGTCATCGTCATTCCCTATCCTGGGCTCATCCTTGTCAACCATCTGATTCAGTTGGGCTGACTGCTCTGCGTCTAAAATTGTGAAAAGAGTATGTTAGCAGTTCATCATTTAGTGTTAGATAGAGTTTACTTACTTAGTCCCTCTCCATTATTGACACCGCCCATGTAGTAGGACCCCTCTGACCCGATTACATCGTCACCATTCCGGAGCGGCTTCAGATTGGGAAGGAGTTCAATTTCCTTTGCAAAGTCGTCTCGAGCAAGTGTCAATGCATACCCCCACTCTGCATCAATATCGTGCGGAACATGGTGGGCTTCATCCAGCGCATGGAATCGTCCAAGAAGCGCCAGATAGACGTGCCAACAAGTATCCCGAGTGATCACAGGCTGTCCCATGTCATCATACATTTTCATAATGATCAGACGGAAATCTAGAGGCACCAATTCAAAGACTTCGTGCTCTCTGGGGGCATATATCAGTGAACGTCATTGATCGCCTCTGGATTAACAGTAATCTGGACTAGTATGAAACTCAGATAGAAGCAACCGTATTAGAACATACCTTGAAATCCAGGACACCATAGTCCTCTGGATTCTCCAACATGTCATTTGGTACACCATGTGGAAGAACCTTGTTACGGTCTGCTCGCTTTGCTGTGTTGTTCAGGCGCTCAGAATAGAGGTCTAGCTCTCTTTGGAGCCATGGGATGAATACCCAGCGAAACACTAACCTATTGAACATATCATCGAAAATCATAGTTATAAAATAGGATCACATACGCTTCAATGAGGTTGTTTGGATCATACCAGCCATTATTCACCCCCATGTCCAAGATATCATCGAACCCTGGGGTAAAACGATGGCGTAATTGAGACCAACCGATCTCAGGCATCACATTCTTTTTCTCCCTCATCCACTGATGCTGGAGTGTGCCCTCCAGGCTCGGGTCATGTAAGTGTTGCAACAAGGTATGCCCATTTGCTAAGCCAAAGTTCTCCGTGCCCGGATCGCTCTGCGACGCAAGGGGCATAACTGATGAACGGTTTAGCATGAAACTTGCAGTTGATTCTGATTTACATCCCAATGCCTCTATGGCATCCAAATAATAGCTCAAAATGAGTCTCGGATTACTGTTGGTCCACCAAATCTTCATCCAATGGATGCGACCAATAAATGGATCTATTCCAGAATGTAGAGCCAGCCCAAATTTGTACTTCCATTTATCATGCTGATCCACAGCCCACAGGTCATTGACACCTGCAGCCCAGAAGCGTTTCCGGCGAAGTCTATTCTTGCGCCGTTGCCTCACCAGTTCAGGTTCAAACATGGAAAAATATTCAGTGACAATGTTTCTTGTGTAACAGGTGTTAGAGAAGTAAATTCAACATTAAACTGGAACGTACCGTGAAACACTCATATTCTCCTCGTGAAACAACAGACTGACAATTTCTCTGGCTCCTGCCTTTGGATATTGTGCTCTGAGTCTGAGCAGCGCCGGGCGAATGGAATTAACATTGTGCCCTTGTTTGCGGCTTCGAAACAGGCCCATGCTCTCGCGAATCTCTCTAAATCTGATCACCCTACATAATTTCATCAGGCTCATGGCAAAAGTGTGAAAAAAAAGGGAGAATACCCAAGACCATATCTTGTTGTATCGATATGTTTGCTCAGGAGGAGTTGCACAATTGTCTTGTCGTCTTTGCGCCTCTTCCAGTAAACATGAATGGGACCTGAGATTTGTTCAAGTGGCGCTTACAACCAATAATGAGAGGTGAAATAAGTCAACGATATAAGTAGACATACGATTGGGCTTGTGCTGATTTCTTCCCATCGGATTCTAGTGGAGGGTGTGTGGAATCGGAATGAGATGGAGGGCAGCGAACTGGATTGCTTCGATTTACTTGAAGGTCTTTTATATTCTTATTTTGCCACACATGCACACCCTGACGTCTCAGCACTTCGGCATTTTGGAACGCCGCAGCTGCGGATAACCACAGCAATCCTTGGCAAAACGGGGCTTTTGGGCCGCCACAGTAAATTCCACATGTAAGTATTCCGATAACCACAGCAATAGCTTGACTTAGCGAACGGGTAGTTCGGAACTTTGGATGGCCGCAGTAGTTTCAATGTGCAAGCACAGCATCCTGCACTATCTATACACTGAATGCTGTGAATACTTCAGGAGTGAAGCCACCGGACAAGCATAGGCCGGGCACATTTTTTACTCAAACACAATTCGAAATTTCATAAGGTACTTCCTCTGCACAGCCTTTGCGAATCATTGCTATCCGGAATTTCTCTGCTCATTATCTTGTGGCATCTGTCAGATAACTTACATATTCTCTGCTGTATAGAATTCATCCAACCATTCCTTTGAGCTGGTTGTTTAACACTCAACTTCGACATAAAGTCAATCCTCAACTTCCAACTCCCACGGTTGAATCTAGGTGGCGACACGAACACAGCTACATGGCTGTGGTCCATCATCGCATCATCACCAATGGACGAAGTTTCAGGTGTGTTCGGGTGTGGGTCGCAGCTCTGAGCTGCGGAAATGATGGCTATGGCCCATCATCGCATCACCAGCAATGAAGTTCGGGTTTCCGGTGTCGGTTGTAGCTCCGAGCTGCGGAAATGCTATGCTGTGCTCCAACGTTCACAAGTATAAAATAAACATTCAACCTCTTCAAAAAACACCTCACTCTTCCTTTTCAAACAATCCAGCGCTCCTACTGGATGGAAATCTACGCTCAGTTCACAGACGATGTCGGTGCTAATCAGTCTATCCAGTGTGGAAGGGTTGAATGTGGCCGCGCCATCCTTCCTGGTGAAACCCGACACTTGATCAAGAACAAAAACTCTAATGGACATGGCAGGACTGTTTGTGATGACTGTCGCATCCATTATCTTTCTCAGTCCACCACTTTGACTCGTACGTTGTTAACTCTCTCACTCAATTGGGTTCTCATTCCACTCCGCTCAAGGTCGTCGAACTAGTAGCCAGCAACCCATCAGTGAACAGGCTCAAGACGTCCGCCGACAGGTTATCGATGCTCGAAGCAAAGGTGGGAAAGAAACTATAGAGGTTGAAATTTGTAACTGAATTGACTCAGATGCAACAAGGTCTCAGCGCCGTGTTACAGCTCTTCCAGATTCTTCCCAAGGTCTGAGCATGGCTTATGCAGGCTCAATACTGCCACCGCCGGTGCCAGGTATGGCAGTGTCTCTCAAAATATTCACACTCTCACCTTTCTTGACAGGCCATCCGCGGATTGACGTCCCCAGTTCCTGGAGAAACTCCATGGCACCGTCGGCACCATATGCACACCATCACACCAGCTATGGATACTCCCAAGCTCATCCGCATTATCCATCGGCGCGTGAGATGTGGGCTAAAAAGGCCTACCAGGGTACCGGCCAACCAGATGAGCAGATCAGAATCATTATGGAAGTCATGCGCAAAATCTCTGGGCAGCTTAAGGGCAAGCTCGTAGAGGTCTGTTGCTTCATTTAATCCCTGCTTCCACAACTCATTCTCGCCAATAGAATCTGAGTGAGGGGAAGATCATCCCTGCAGATTCGACGCCATCATATATTATTAATTTGGTGATCGAGAAAATGAAGCCAAAACTCCACTGGTCAAGTCTTGTTATTCGAGATGTCTCTAGCTGGACTGATCTCTCTGACGAGGATCCTCACCGTCCATACTACTATGATCGATGTCTGCTTAAGTCAACTTCCAAGAGCAAGGATAAAAGTCGTGTATTCAAACGTCCTCAAAAGCCATTCCAAGTGGCACTGGTAATTGACTCGAAGCAGTGGGAGGAGTACCTTGATAATGCTGATGATGAGGTGTGGCTTTCATTTTATTTAATTTCGTGTTCTGAACTCCCTCTTCCATCAGACTCCTCGTTCTGGTCCCTCCTCCGGGCGCCGGAGCAGTGTTCGAAGCAGTATCAGATCACGTCGTTCTGTCTCTTCAACCCATTCAGGTGACATTGCTACTTCAAAACTCGCTACGGCCACATGGGATACCAATGTGAGCACATTTGAGGAATTTTCCATTGCATATTCTAACCGGAATATAGGACAATGTAGGTAACAACACCCCGGGATTTTATGGTTCCAAGGAGTCCGAAAAGCGGCAGCGCACTGTATGTCCTTATTCATAGTCCGTCTTATATTCTGATGCGTCTCATAAGATATCATTGGCTCGTAACACAACACCCCCGCCATCCAAGAGACGTACTATTCCAGCCTATGTGTCTCCAGATCACAATCAATTCCGACAAGCGTTAGCAGCAGGAGGTTCCTCTGCTATAATCCTGGCATCCAGTATGTCCAAAATCTGGGGGAGAAACACTGCTGATTCATCTTGTATCAGAGCCACCAACCTCAGAACGTATTGAGTTTTTTCAGCTCAACAATTGTGCACTGCAAGAGTTGCTCCAAACCACGAAGCCGGGTGCAGGATTCTTTACCTGTGATCCTCACCACGCCTTTCAGGGTGGATACTTTGGATCTCATACACATCCTATCTACCCCCCACACAGATACCTAGGCTCACCCATATGATTTTTGGAACGATAAAACCTGTGCAATCTCGCAAGTACAACATTTGTATAGTCCTCAAACTCGGCTCCGGGTACGGCGGCCAATAAAATCCTCAGCTTCCCTTAAATTCTCCTTATCCACTTCCTCAACTACCGTCATTTTCTTGCGACCCATCGACCTGGGGATCTTCGAGATTCGTTCAATGACTTTGAGAGTAACTGGCTTGCAAGGTCGTCCTGGCTTTCCCGTTTTTTCCTGACTCAAACATGTTAAGAAAACTGTGGAATTGAGAATGGAGAGAAAGACCCACTTTGCGAGGCTGGCCAGGATGGATAAGAGATTTGAGCTGCTTCACATCTAATTTGTTCTGCATAGGCTCAAAGAAGGATGCAGGTCCAAGAGTCGTCGCAAAGCCAGCGTTCATAACGTCTTTGAAATGGCTGGCCTAACGATTTGCCTCACATTAGAAAAAAAGACAAGAAGAGTAGTAGTTAGTTTACATACCTCCGTGGGAGCCTTCCAGCTCACAGGTGGTTTCGCACAAATAACATGGTACCTGTTGTTGAGTGGAAAACATTAATTATGCGAGAGAATTGAAGTTGACAGCGACATACATGTCCAGCTGTAACGACAAGGCATTTCCCCCGGACTGCAACATGAACAGGGCCCGGTTTTAGAGGCTGATCAGTGAGATATTTCCAGGGGGCACCAGAGGGAACACGCTTCGCATCGTGGGGATTTATCTCGAACGAATCTGTGGTGGGTTCCGCACTTGATCAGAAGGTCACGATGTGACACTGCCTTAAACTGTCACATCCTGAGGGATGTCGAGCAAAGTTGGCCATCATTTTTGGTATTTCTTTTTTCTGCACTCACAGCTACACGGCAAATATTGAGGCATTGCTATATATATCAACTTATTTGGCTATTTCAAAGGATGCCAGCTACTCAGGCTGTCATATATTGACACTGCACCCATTGAAACTAAGGGAAAAGTCGGATACAAAATTCTGATAAACGACAAGTTCAGTGCTCCCCAGGAAACTCATCTCGTCAGGTTTTATAATTTTGAGGAGAGCAAGGTCTAAGTTTGCTTCCAATGAATAACTTTCATCAGCAAAGACATATTGATCAGTGTCATCGTCGAGCAGTAGAGCGCGACAAACGTCCCCCCCATTTCGAGCATCTTGGCCCAAGCCCCTCCGGTTGTTTGCACCCAAACACTGTTCGCATCAACAAACAATGATCGGCGGGCTTGATCCGAACCTATCGCTTTCCATATCAGACGGTATGTATTCAACTAACAACCCCTTTTGGGTTGTCGGATCAAGTTTCTGCTTTTCAACCCCAATTTTTTTGTTTTTGTTTTTTGTGTCAAAACTTTGTGTTATCTCATAACCCACCGGATGCAACTGGCTCGTTGGACAGTCGTAACTCCTTGGAGCCCCTCGGTAAAGTGTTCCCATCATGCAGCTGTTGAGAATTTACGAGCAGGTATTGTTGATAAAGAACTGGCAGAGGCTCTTTGAAGGTTCAGACAAAACTTGTAGGGAACAGATTCCTACCTGTCCGGAGCTCCCAGGAGCAGCCTCTGTCCAGGCCCGGACACAGACTGGGAATACAGATCTTAATTTACACCCCTTCCAGTTCAGTACGTCTCTAAAAATAAAGAGAGCTTTTATTAGAGTGCTTCTTTTCTTAAGTGCTCTTAGAGGTATTTCCGTACACAGAAGTACCCGTGGGAAAAATTATCATCACCCATCTGAATTGAACTCAGCTTGTTTAGTTACCCACTTCTATTGTCTATTTGGCTGGTACTAGTCAGCAAATATATTCGAAGTCTTACTAACTCTACACGCTACCCAAGGTTTTAATTAACCTTTTTGAAGTGAACAAACAAGAGCCCGTCATCCGAGAAACCCGTGCCTGAACAGAGATTCGAACCTCGATGGCTTGTCCAACGAAATCTACTATCTCCCTAATGGTGTAGAATTCGGGAATATTCCATTTGGATAGAAATGGCATGACCATGAGTACCATATCGTCGTCGTCCGGAACTTTCAGAACCTCATAGAGCGGAACACAATGATTGCAACTTCAGGGGCTCGGCGTTGAACATAGCGCAGAGCTCGACTTCGTTGGGATGCTTCGACCGCCGGATTTGTTTAAGCATAACAAAAGTTCCGTCGGATATGCGAGTGGCATCCATCACGACGTGACTGGCAAAATAGACGAAATAAGGGCAGTGGCAGAGATAATGAGCCAGGATCGTACCAAGCCACTCTGTCCATCTTCGCAATTGACGTAATACTTCGAAGTTCCCAGCCACGACGCGACCCAGTCAGGGGAGTATTGTGGCCGTAATTTGTAGCCACAGGTTTCGAGCCAACGTTGATGATCCATCCAGAAGTCTTCGTCCTCCAGCAGTTTCCCCGTCTTAACACGAGTTGGTCAATGTGGCTCATTCTCCTTCTGAGGGACCGTAGTCATTGCAGGTCAACAGCGGACGAAGGTAGCTTGAAAGATGGGGTGTCACATGGACCCACAAGGGAACGATGCGTGTGAATGTCAAATCGAAATAAGTAGTTACAAATATTACTAGAGCTTTACGGCCATTGCTGGCGCATGGCAGAACGAGTCCGGCCTCCGGCCTTTTTCATTTACCGGCTGCACTCAGTCATCAGAGCGGGTGCTATAGTCTAATCTACACCTTGCAATATACCACTGCGACCGCGATATCGGTCCGGCACACATGCAGCTCCAAAGGACTGGCGAGATCAGCGTATCTGAAGTCGCATAAGCATCTCCTTCCTGTTGTTATCCCATCGTGAAACCAAAAGAAGCCGTCAGAATGCATCACACGTGAGGTGAAGTGGCCGTGTCCACCATAAACTATGCCTCTTAATTTTAGCCTCGCTGATCCACTTGAGCAGCTGAAATGCAGGAACTCGTCAAAGACTATTCAATTATCATCCACACATATCATCATTACGGGTGGTACGTCGCAAAGAATGGTCTCTGTTCGAAGATTGACATCTATGCTGAAACGGTGCACTCGGGTGCAGCCGTGAAATCGAAAACTATGCTAAAGAGCGAGTGAAAGCGAGCGAACTCAACTAACACTAAACAACTCAAAAACACTAATCAAATCTCAACAACTCAATACCAAAATGTCTAGTGTGTGTTTGGGGAGGTAGGACAGGCGTATTGTCCTTCAAGAATAGTCAAGTTTCAATTTCAAGGGTTTGTTTCAGCGGGCAGATGCAGTAGCGGCTAGAGCCACAATTCAACGGAAATGCTTTCAAGGGTTTTCAAATGCTTTGGCCGCTAGACTCAAAGTGGTGTCTTTCAACTGGGACTTCAAAATGTTCAAGGAACTTGGAGCTAAAGCGTCAACAAAGTTCACTATGTTTTCAAATAGTTCTGCTCGGAGGGTTGGACGTCTCAGTACAAGGGTGCACTAGTTAATAACGTGTGCGACTCGGAGCTAAAGCGTCAACGAAGTCTCAATCTGGGATTCACTTCAAGAGAAGAGGCTAGGCAGAGTTGAACTCTGGTGGCTAGCTAATCTTAATAGAAACTCGGAGCTTAAGCGTCACGAGAATCCAATTCTTATTACGGGCAACCCAAATTCAATATCAATCAAATCCACAGTCTACTTGTTAGCCCGCGAGCGGGGGGAAAGTCTACTACTATTACAAGAGTAATTCTACTAGCTTTATACAACTTGGTTTTACAAACGGAGATAATATGAAACCTCGGTGGTTAGTTTTCACCGAGCCGCCAGCTTGGCATAATGACTGGCGGCCAATGGCAGAGTCGTTATTCAATTCCATGGGTGCGTAGTCATGGCGGCCAGGTCTGGCCGCCAGTCTGACACCATTCTCATCAATATTTCATGTGTTGCCAAGTCTAGCCGCCAGTCCGAAGACCCTTATTAGGACCTTTGCTTCACCAGCCACCAGTATCGCACTGGCCCCCAGAGACGGTTCTGAGGCTTCCACACTTCATAGTTCAATTCTAGGAGTCACAAGGGAAGTAGCCGCTGGTGCTCCAACTACTTGATCATTATTCAGTTCAGTGGCGGCTACTCGGTAATCTACGTTTAGCCGACCTCGGAAGTCTAGCCGCCAGTGAAGTCATATTCAGGAGTCATTCATAATTCAATTGGGGATAACGGAAATGAAGGTAGCCGGGTGGCGGCTACTCCCATAAGTCATTATCCAAGTTCAATTCTGACAGATTGTGTCAATAACGGTCCGAGCCGCAAGTAGCGGCTACTCTAAACTTCAATAATCCCTCTTGTTTAATCTCCAGCACACAAGGAATCCAGTGGTTAGCTGACTCCCGGCGCCCAATAGTAAGTATAGTGTACTGATTCTGGTTGATAACGAACTGTCTTCAGCCGCTACAATGTAGTGTCCCATTGACTTTCAGCCTTCAAAGATCTAATGTACCGTTCCGAGGAGAACGTACATTCTGCAACTAAGCCTCACATAGTCAACTGATAAGTCTTTGAAATGAATGAAAAAATGTAATTTTCATGCGTGCACTGGTGCACACCTTATCAACGCCTATGGCGAAACATCTAGAACATTTGCGTCTGGATCCGTACATGGAAGAGAACCACCATCCGCTGAGGGAGCATCGGCCCTGTGAAACTTGACTATCGCTCAAACCAGCGCAGCTGAAAGCACTCATAAAATCATGACGCACTCCATCACACGATCTGGAAACTGGACAGGCTCGCATTCCAGCACCGTAATACTCTGAACGCAATAAATGCAGTCCTATCCTATCCATTGAAGTCGATTCCGGACCGTAAGGAAATGCCGCCTGATCTACACCACCGTCGGTTGAGGTCAGATTGATGTGATCTGGCTGATGCCTACTTTGCCCCCTAAATCACCATTATTTGACCTGGATCCATGCCCAGAATTATGCCGGACGCCAGACCTCTGTTTGTGACCAAAAGGACGTCGGAAAAAGGTTGGATCAATGAGGTTATCCTGACATCAAGTTGACATCAGATGGTGCCAAATCTGATGTTAAACAAAGGTATGAGGCCTCATGTTGACGGGACGCCAAAAGACACCCAAGATTGAGGTCGCCGAGTCTGCAGCCCCACTAGTGTGATTTTCTCTAAGTCTGTTCAGCTGTGTGGCAATGAAGTGATTTTGCATGTTCCCTTCTCCCGAATTGGCGCTCTTCTTACCACCTGCATGTCCGTAAGGGTCTATCCTTGCTAGAACTGTCCGCTCTGTGCGCTCAGACAGCAGCCACGGAGGACGGGAACACAGTTGAAGGTAAGGCTAATGCTCGATTACTGAATGTATATCATAGGATTGCCTCAGCTATCATGGTTGTTTGGGGGAGTGGTTAAATGGTGTCTACTTCTCGCCGGAATATTTCCCTTTGGTCGGGAGTTCGATTCTTATTGCTGCCAATTCCTTCTAAATATTGCTTCATTGGGTTACCTTTCGACGTCGATTCAACGTCGGTAGGACCCGACCTCAGAATGAGGTGGGCCGGATCACCAAGATCTGACGTTGAAACACACCTGCATCAGACATAGCCAGCTCCGACCTGGATCCCAGGTGGGAGATGAAACACTGGTGTATGTTGTGAAGCATCGCTTGTACGCTATTTCTGCCTTGCTCAAAGGTACGCTCACCAGCTGCTACACGGGACAGCTGATCCGACAGCAGGTTCATAATAGGGTTCATTTCGTCAAATCTGGCACCCCATAATATTCTATCCTCTCGCCAGATGTTTGCTAAGATCGTTCTTAGTGCATCGTAACCGCAGCTGTGGTTAACGCTATCCCAGATCAAACCGCATGGTGCGTAAGAACAGTCAGACAGTGCTAGGGCAGCCGTTTCAGCATAAGGAGCTGGAAATCCAACAACCTTCTTTTGCAGTTTGGGTTTGGAACCATCTTTCGAGTTGTGTGGCACACCAACCCGCTTTCTTTTGTTCTTGCCGTCCTCCTTCTTGGAGCTGCCTTCCTTCGGAGCTAAATTTTTATCTAGACTGACTTTGGTATTGATACTTCTGGCAGGATCATTTTTTATTCGTTGCGATGGCCTCCACTCACTATATTCTACAGCTCCTGGGACTCTTGGCCCCATGTCAGGAGTCCACTTCATGGCCGGATGAAAATGTGCTGCATCACGATGATCAGCCTTCCATGCGTAGTACGATCGCAGAAGCCTTCTCCGATATAATCCGGTCACCGTCGGAGGTAACAGCCCTTCGGTTCGCAGGCGCGTTATTTCGTCGAGAATTTCCAACTCACGCAACTCTTGGCGAAGGTACCCACTCATGCCCTTGGTAATGTGTCTTTCATCAAAGTCTTGTAAAATTACTGCTCCTTCCGGAGTAAACCCTCTAGACAAGGCCACATAATAACTCTTGTGGCCGTCGCAATGAGACAGCTCAACAGAATTGTATGCTCGCGATTTACCTTGTGTCGTGTAGTCTGTCATTTCAAAATTCAACACAACCACTTGTTCTCTGACCAGTGATAAAACAGTGTCATCGGGAAGCAAAGCCGTTATTGGAGTCGTTGTTCTGGGGATCGGAACTATGTTCATCGGTAAATCCGTAATTTTGATGTTCTTTGGCGGATCAATCAGCTCCACGAACAGAGTATCCAACACCCGTTGACCTGAAGGTCCTTCCGAGTCGTCCCATCCAACAACCATGGCTTCTTGGCCTTTGGTGATACACAATTCAGTAGCCTCATTAGAGCGCAACATGACAGGCATTCCCACGCATAGTTGAAGTTTACCTGGAATAAACTCTGAAGTTGCGGATGGCATAGATTTCCAGAGAGTATGTTTAAGCTTACGAGGGAGGCTATTTAATTCAGCCTGTTCACATCCTTTCCATTTAGTTTGGTCTACTCCACGGGCGCTAAGCCGATCTATGGAGTAAAATTCAATTAAATCCTGATTGGTGTCACGAGCGAACCGTTCGGCTCCCAACATGTTGAGCATGTCTTTCTGACTATTTCTTGCCGTTATCACAGATACATTTCGATTAGTGCAAACACTGCCTTTTGGATTTTCGGGTCTGAACCCTGCAACACGGCTCTTGAGAAAAGCTACGTCGTCTACAGTGCATGCACCATATCTCATATTTTCAAGTGCAGCTCTAAGCTTGGAGTCCTCAGGTGACTGGGTCCGTTGCTGCATATTATGTCGAAGCATCACAACCGTGTTAAACTGATGCCACAAAATTTTACCTAGCACTGTGTTTTGATTTCGAGAATCGCCGGCATCAGCTACATTCAGTGTAACACGACCACTGTAAAGTGACAGGCCAGTCATCGGAGGAAGTTATGCGAAGTCTCCAGCCACCACTACATTCAGACGGCCGAACGATTTGTCATGCACATTTCTCGCTTTAGCAGCCTGCGTAGCTATTAGCTGAAGATCATTACACGACACCATCGATATTTCATCCAAAAATATATAATCCACGCCCTGCAACCGCTCGTTCACCGCTGCCACAGAAGCTGACTTGTTGGGTACCCTGTCAATATCATCTCTGTTCTTACTCTTGGATTCCTGAGGTATTCTAAACACAGAGTGGTATGTAGATCCGTTCAATAAAGCTGCAGTTGAACTGGTGGGACCTAACACGAGAAATCGGTAGGCTTCTTTCCTTCTAGTAAAAAAATCAATTATAGCTTTAAGTACAACAGATTTTCCAGTTCCACCCATGCCGCCCAAATACATCCTTAAAGGGGTATTTTGATGCGAAGTCGAGTGGTCTGCAACTATTGTGAAGGCTCTTTTCTGCTCTTTGTTCAATGACCATGTTTTAATAATGTCTTCCTTCTGATCACGTATCATGGCAGTGTTCGATTGCAAATGACGATGATAGTAGTTATGAGGCAGAACCTCAACACCGGTATTGAATGCTTGTCGCCGGCGCTCCAATTCTTCAGGTGGTGGCATATCTGCAAGTTTATTGGAAGTGAGTTCGAACCTTTGTGCTTTGACTATATTCATCCAGGTTGACTTGGATTTGAACGGCGCCAAGTACGGGTCGGTAGCCACTTCCGGGATCCCATCAACACTGTCTCTCCTCCAACCACAAGTGCTCAGGATATCCTTCATTTCTTCTGCTTCTTTCAATATCGTGTTGAATTTTAAACCCTCATCACCCCAGGTTTCATCTTCCGACCCGTCTCCTTCATCCAAACCATAATCCAAATTTTCATCGTCTTCCTTGAGATCATCAAACTGCCCTAATACTCGGTGAGTCACTCGAGGTTTGGATGTTCCAGCAGCCTCAGCCAGTTTCTTTCTCATCTGGCTGTAATGGTCATCTCTTGCATCATTACACTCGTAACGAATGTTGAAATTTTGCATTAACTGAAGTTCTCGTTTAGAGAAAGGGTGCTCGTTGAAAGCTTGACTCCAAGTGGATATTTCATCTTTCAGGTCAGATGGATGCCTCCAAGGCTTGAACATGGTGAGCATTGTTATACAATAGTAAGTGTGATCACCCTTATCCGCTCTGGGCATGGCACCTATAAAGTTTGGGATAATCGTAGTCAACCTGGAGAAGTCACACGACACCGAATGAGAAGGAAACAGAGGATGTTTAGGGTGAAAAGTGTGTCTGGTTGGTTTTCGGGTTTTGTTCATATTATTTTGTTTGGCCACTATGACATCGTCTTCATCATCAGTGTTCCAGTCACTTTCATCATCGTACTACTAATCCGACCGTAAGTTCAGGTGACGGGTGACAGAATTGAACTTCTGGAAGCTGGTGACGGTGACATTGAACTTTTCTCGCCCAAATAGACCGAAAAAGCCCCTAAAATCGCTTCGGCATCTGCCAGACTGCCTTTTAAGGGAATTATTGATGGTATTTATCAGCGTGAACTTGTTATCCAGTGAACTATGTCGGTGACGCGTGACACCCAGTGAACCTACGGTCGGATTAGTACAGTACCGTGAATCTGGATCAGAAAGAGGCTTAGGCTCAGCGTCGAAGTCACCGTCCAAATCGGAAGGTTCATCAAATATAGGCATGTTGGAAGTATCTTCGTACAGATCAACACCCTCCTTTTCAAGTCGGTTGACTGCGGCTTCATGATAGTCGGTGTGTAAGTATTTTGAAATCCTCAGATCTTCTTGAAACTCCTCCTTTTCTTTTTTGGTGCAAATTCTTTTCGACGAGCACTGTGTCCATTCGTAAACTGACAGGCTCTCGTATACCGCAGGCCTGTATCAGTAGTCATCGACAGAGGAGCTCCCTATAAATTCTCCATCCTGTTTTCCTAAAGGTACAGATTCATCAGTGTCTTTATCCCCCAGATCCATTTGATTTTCAGTCTCTGTCCAAAAGGTACGGATAAATCTAACATAACCCTTCCACCAGAAATTGACATATGAATGGCTTGTATAGTGATCCGGATTTCCGAGCACGTACATGCAGGCCATGGGGCTACCTATTTCCATCTTCGCAGCCATAGAATTGACCATCTTCCGAATTAAATTTCGAGCAATCTCTTCTTCCTTCATGTCTCCACCTATCATCTCGGAATTTTTATCGAATACCTGGTAAACTGAAGCGAACATCTGGAATGACTTCAGGCTCATCTTGGAAATATAATCAGACACGTACGAGATGACCGCTTTAACTGCGATTCCGGACAGCAAGCTAGTAACATCGGAATTGCAACGGACGAGGTAGGTAAGTGTGGAATTCACAGTATTCATCATTGTTTCCATATGCCTCATATCGATGTGACCGTCTTCTGAAACCCTGGTAGATTCAACAAATTCACGGGGAAATCTTGCTCTGCATACACCTGAGCCCGTCAGACAACCCTTTCTTTCAAATTTCATCTTTGGATTCTGTTTCTTCCTCTTTTTTTTTACCTCGCCAATCTTCCTTGACCTCTTGAGCTGCACGGTCCTGCACAGATTCGAAATGGCGGTGGATATTTGCGCGCATCAAAATACTGTCAACCTCGTCTTTGTACATTTCTACCCATCTGGCCAGTTTAACACAGTCAACACAGTCACCGTCGCAGTTTTTGATTGAACACATTTTAGGAGGTGGTCGAGGCAGCATTTGGGTCGGTGACTTGTAAATTTGATCGTCATTCTGTTCCTCCTCCGTTTCAGGAGTTACTTTCAAATGCCCTTGGACTTCCTCTTTTGTGCCCCGGAAAAATTCACCTTGATGAGAATTCTCCAGATACCGAATAAGTCGCCGGGTGAAAGTGCCAGAGGGATTCATTATTCTGTCCCTTATGGTTTGCGGAGAAAGAGTGTTTGCCACCCATAGCACCATGTGCAAGTGAAGAGTCAGTCTTCCCTGTTGCTCTACAGTGGCATAATATGCATTGGTATGTCCAAATATGCCTCTTTCCTCCTTATTCCATCCCAGAACATCACTGATAAATGCCTGCACCATAAAATGGAAAAATCTAGCGGCAGCAACCAGATTCTTAGACATCAGTTTATTACGTTCATTGTAGGTCCTGAGATTTGGCCGGAAAACAGAATTTGTTTGGGCGTAATACAACGCTATTGGGTGATGGAGATCGGACCACGCAATAGTCACGAACCAAGAAGTTGGTGCATTGAAAAAAGATACAGTGGACCATATCTCGTTACGCTGGTATTTCTTCGAAGTTACGGAACCCGTTACATGACCAGCCGCTCCGTCGAGATCTTTTATTAAATCGAAACAGACCTGTTCAGCCTCATTGGCAGGAGTTACCTTTTCCTTTTTAACTATTCTATCTGCAATACTTCCGGCTACCACAGGATTTACAGCTCTTAGTCGCCGTACAATAGCCGGGAAATTAGATCTTTTTGCCAATAATTTACTGCCAGTCGAAGAGGCTTTCATTTGCTCGTGGTTGAACGTGATCATGGGAAAATATGTGTTGGTTTGAAACCGCTTGTCATGATACATGAGCAGGCTCCGCTTGCGAATTATATCAGCTTGTTTATTTGTATGAGACGGATGCCTGATGCCTCCTTTTCCATATGGGAAAAGCCAGGGAAACATTCCAGGGTAAGCATGTTCATGATTATACATGCTGGCCGGATCTGGGGCACGGCCTATGCCCAACATATCACCTTTGTTCATCAGGTGCTGAAGAGCAACCGCTTTAATGGTGCTCATGGAAGCCGCTGCGTACTCTGGGCCGGTTAGGCCATGTACTGAAAATGTACACTCGCCGCTGGATGTACCACGTTCAGTATCCTCTTCATTGACAGCTAAAGCAGATATTGCAACAGATTCATTTTTAGTTTTGTCAGTTCTGCGAAAATCAATAACCACGGGTATGTCTCGCTCTTTGTAAGTTTCCAAATTTTCTGTCGATATTTCTAGCTCGGAGTAGCTCTCGTGATTCAATTTTAACCATTCCAGCGCTGCAACAACCTTGCTCCTTCTTACCAGCATAGGAGTCTGATCGAACTCTTCTGGAGTTGGCGGAGCGGACCCAGTGAAAACAAATGCCAGATTTTCATTCATCTCCTCTCGGCTAGGAGGCAGTTCATTTCTGATTTTCAAAACAGGTGAAGAGAACATTATAGCATTAGCACTCATACGGACGCGACCAGAATTGACTCTTACTACACACCTATTGTGCCTTATTTTTGCAATCATCAGTCCTTCAGCGAATGTTAGATCTTTTAATGGTACAGGAACCACGCCTACCCAATTGTGTCTGGCGAGGGCCAGCTTGGGTACAACACGATTGGAAAGTGAAGTTTCACAGTCCACACAGATTCTGTTGCATCCGTCTGCGAGAATTGGGCCTGTCAACTCTTCTATAGGTTCAGACAGGTTGAAACGCTCCTTCCGTGTTACTCCTTTCCGTTTTGAATTCGGAAAGACGAGTAAGCTGCTTTATCGGTACAAGATACCCACATACAGCGCATCCCTTCTCCATGAAGTTGCAGGGACTTCTTGTATTGCAGTAAGTCAACAAAATATTATGAGTTTCTTTAGTGGAAAGCGGTCGAGGTGGGAAAGATGTATGTGGGGTTCTGCCTGTTAGCAGCCTTTGCTTGACTCTCAACAGATTAGCTTGAGCGGTCAACTCCGACCTCTCTCGCAATATTCGAGCGTCGGAAACGTACTTGGTGACCCTTGATCTGGGCGCGTCGGTTTTGTTGGTGTGTCGGGGCTTAAGTAAGCTGTCTGGATGGAATGGCTTTGAAGATACTCAGAAGTCGTTCACAATCTCCGCACTTGTGTGCTGTGAGCAATCTGGTGCACTCAGTGAGGGGAGCAATAGTAGAAATTCGCTTGTTATGTAGTTTGGAAACCTGGAGCATTTCGTATCTAGTTAAAAAAGGCAGAAGATCAATCAGAGGCAACGAAGCGGATACACAATCAGGATGACGGCTGAGAGTACTTTTTGTAGCCAGATCATCAGCTTGGATTTCGAAACTGAATTTACCATCAAGCAAGACATCCATATTATTCAAGCTCATTACATATGGGCTCAACCATTCGGAAGACACGTACTTCCTTGTACCCCCGCCAAATAAACCCACCCGGTCTTCCGTACTCTCAAAAATGAATGCAGCAAGTAGTGCAATGAATCCACGGGAGACGGACAAACAATTATATATAAACGAACGGCCGTACCAATTCATCTCGACCTTCTTAGCAATCCCGAAGAGATACGCAGCGATGAAGATCATTGTCCAGAGAGACTGTGACACTTTTGACGTCGTTGACGCAGGCTTTACACCCAAAGAACCGAGAAATTCAGCAGTCCTAGTTGGACCATTCATGTAACCGCAAGCGGCAGCCCAAACAGGACCATAGAAAAAACCGCAAGCGGCAGCCCCAATGGGACCATATAAAACACCGCAAGCGGCAGCCCCATTTTTCAGGAACCATCTTCCCGTGCACTCGCGAACGAGGCGCTGGGTAGCAAATACTGTAACAGAACAGAAAGGGGATTTCAGTATTGAATTGGCATGGTCAGGATTCACAATTGGCGCACTGGATCCGTCCGAGAAAAGCCACAGCAGATCCGGCTTGAGGTACGTGGAGGATACCATAAGCAAGAGGAACATTGGAGAGCGGGATCCGTTCAAGAAAAGCCACAACACAGCAGGCTTGAGGTACATGGAGGAGACGACAACCAAGAGGAACATTGGACAGCACCTGTCTCGGTAACCCAGACGTTCTGGCATGCGCTGTCCCCATACCCCGCGGCCCGGAATTGATCCATATGATCCTTGCCACGCGAGTTCGGGTAAAAAATGATGGACGGGACAGCTGCCAGAACGTCTGGGGCATTTGGTATAGTAACACCCTGGGTGGTCACTGTCACGGCTCTACGAAAAATGGCGCCCTGGGCAGCTTATGGCTTTGAATTAGGTTGGCTTTACATAGAATTTAATCACCAATGTGCCTAGCACATTGTCCCAATTTTTTTTGGGGGAGAGTCGAGCCCAAAGTCGTGAAATAGTATCGGGCATGATCTCGGCGCTGCCAAAACACCCTGGTTTTGAACCCTTCGACATAGGGCAAAAAAATGGCTGAAAAAAACAGTGAAAATTTATGGGCATGCCCAAGAGACAAATGAATTGCAAGAAACACAATGCAGGGCATGAAAAGGTCTGGGGGGATGAGGATGGGGGATGTGACCCCACCCAGGGTGTTACTATACCAAATGCCCCAGACGTTCTAATAGCCATCCCGTCCATCATATTTTACCCGAACTCGCGTGGCAGGGATCACGCGGGTCATATCGGGTGATGTAGGCCGGGTGAGATTGGGATGCTATTAGGACGTCTGGGTTACCGAGACAGGGACAGCACATAGTGGTCGAGAAGAGAGAGGTTTCAGATGATAGATTTGTGATGGAAAAGCAGTGTGGAGAACATGATGGCATCTCCGAAATCAATGATCGCATACATTCAAGACCGCCAAGCTTGACATTAAACTTTCATATGCTCTCATAGGCCATGCATACATACTCACAAGTACCCCGAGCGGTCAACCTCGTAAAATACCAGAAGTGTTCACCGTAAATAAGAAAACTCATTGATCTTGCACAATTTACTGGTAGGTGGTTACCGGCCGTGTCGGCTGCAACCAACATGTGCTTGTTGATCCAGATCTGTGTTCCGTGCGGTTCCGCAGACTATCACGTAGATAAGATGGCTGATTATGGTTTGGTCCGGCGTTTTTTTTTTTGCGTCATCTTGCAAGTCTTCACAGAACCAAGAGACTATGTAAAGATGTTGCAGCATGAACCATTGAGTGGCAAAACTGTAACGAGGAGCAGGTACAGTCAAAATACACTGCAAAAGATCAACTTTCACTCAAATATAGAAGTCAAGAGCAAAAATGAATATTGCAGTGTTCGGATTCCGATTTTCAACCTCAGGAAGACTAAACGGAAATGACCAAAAACTAGGTTCCGTAAACTAATTTCCAAGGTAACGGGGCTCCCACACTATGATGACATCACGACAATAAAGCCCACCCTGGTGGCGGAAAAGATGACTAAAACAACGAGTCAAATCTCGCTAGAGCTCGATTTAGGACTCGTAAATAGATCAGTCAAAGACCAGATGTGCCGTGATAAACTAGTCTCGGCTCCAGACGTTCGGGTGCATCCGGATCATCGGAACGGTCGGAACAGTCGGAGAATGAAAAATGAAGCGCAGAGATGGCACCCGAACGTCTGGTGCAACTCGGTCAGTGATCCCCCGCATCGAGTCACACTCACTATTTCCCCCGTACCACACCCTCTTCCAAAGCCCCAAACATAACTTATTGGGTTCCCGGTGCCCTGAAAATGCACCTCCCCTTTTTTCCCCGAATTTATATGACCTTTTCATGGGTCTGTGGGTGCCTCACGATAGGGGGTGGACATGGCTTTGAAGGCCACAGTGAATACAGCTAAAAGTCCTGGAAAATTTTGGGGGTCAGTCAGTGTCAATTAGAACCTATTCTGTAGGATTTTAGATATGGCAGAGCCTCAAGGACTTGCCGGAAGGGCTCATGGTGGCAAGTGTGACAAAAGCATGTGACTCGATGGGTGGGGTCCCTCCACGAATTGCCCCAGATGTTCGAGAGGGATCCCTGCGCTTCATTTTTCAAACCCCGACCGGAAATGATCTGAAATCATGATATGTGTCAAAAGCGATTACTACTAGTACTACTTACGCCGTGAGGGTCTTATCCCTCGAGAACGGCTGGTAACGAGACTATGATAAACTTACTTCCTGGTTACCTCCCTCAAGAGCCTAAGCGCTCATCCCTAATTGGAAGTCTTTGTTTCTTATCGTTTAAAAGGCCGTATCTCTGACCAGCGAGTTCCGTCTTCCCAAGTTCACTGTACAACATCCAATACTTCCACCCACCCCCAGTCTCCACCTTTCGCTGGAAATCATAATGGCCACCACGCTCAGTCTCCTCGCCAATCTCGCCTCAATAGCATCCCTAGTGGTTGGGGGTATTCCGGCAGCCTCCGAGAACATCCGCAAGTTGTCCAAATCCTACGGTCCTGGTGGCCATCTTGGACAATTAATCATAGAGCTTGCCTTCATTCACCAAAATATCACAGAAAACGCGAGTTTGCTGGAGACACCCGTCTTCAACTCTTCAACAAATTGAAACAAATTGCTCGGAAGATACTGTAGTAATCCGACCGTAGGTTCACGGTGTCACGCGTCACCGACATAGTTCACTGGATAACAAGTTCACGCTGATAAATACCATCAGTAATTCCCTTAAAAGGCAGTCCGGCAAATGCCGAAGCGATTTTTAGGGGCTTTTTCAGCCTATTTGGGCGAAAAAAGTTCAATGTCACCGTCACCGACATCCAGAAGTTCAATTCACAGAGGTCTGTCACCCGTCACCTGAACCTACGGTCGGATTACTACAGTACCGGGAGTGAGTAATTGATAACTTTGTGAAATTTAAAATCTGATCAGATTTCACATAGGTTGGACCGGGTTGGTGTGCAAAATGTACAATGGATAGGGTCCGTCTGGTCGGCAAGACAGCAGAACCTCTATTTAAAACTCGTCACGGTATTTGCGAACAGCATTTTCAGGTGAGCGAATGCATCAGCCTTTTGACATTTTGTTTGCCGGCTTGTTGGGCTTGTTTGGGCTTGTCAGCTTGGCAGGCAACCTCACAACCTCATGAGGCCCAAAAATCACTGTCAAAAGCTTGAGATGCGTAGCAATGGTGCTTGGAACCAGTGAGAAGATGCATCATAAAGGATTCTTGTGCGTTTTCTTTTGGCATGCTGGCTCCGGGACCAAATCAATCCCGATTTTTTTGCCCTTTTCGGGAGTCGAACGAGCAAGGTTGTGGATTTTTTGACTCAGCTTGTCAGGTTGCACGCCCGGGAGCTTGTTTGAGCTTGTTCGGGGTTGTTTGGGCTTGTTCAAGCTCACAAGCTAATTGTCAAAAGTCTGATGTGATATATCACGGTATAAGCTCAAACATGGACAAGGCATATGTACGAGCACGGCTCATGCATCAGCGACCCAACGTGAGACCCTGTTTCACCCAATGGGACACTGAGCAAAAAGTCCCGAATATTATACCCTCATTTAAATCAGCAGCATGAGCACGAAGCGTCCACCAATGTAGCCTAGAGCGTATGCGTGTAAATTTCTCGGCAACCTGATCCATTGTTGGGCGCATTTTTGGATCATCCAGGACCATTTCTGCAACTAATGGTCGTAGAAAGCCGAGGCCTTTCGTTCCTCTTGAGAACATGGAACCCTATGAGTGAATCAGCGGTATTCATGCACAGAGAAGGTCGGACGTACATCCAGAAGCATTTCGCGGAAGGTGTTGCCGAGACAATAAACGTCCACGGCAAATGAATCGCACAAGGCGCCAGACTGGAACTCTGGAACGGTTTGGTCGCCACCAAACCCTGGGGGATCCAATTCACGGGATTGATCAGGAGGGTATTTTTTAGTTAGACCAAAATCAATGATATAATATTTGACCGGTCGTTGAGTGCGGGTCAGATGCTTTGCCGTGCCAGTCCAGTCACGCTTCATCCTAGGGTGAACAGGGTGCCTTGGTTCCGGGTATAGAGGACCACAGTCCATGAGGATGTTGTTCATCTTGCAGTCTCTGTTTCACTAAGTTAGAACGAGTCGATGGACGAGAAAAAGACGATACCGGTGAGCGACATCTTGTTTGTGGATGAATTAGAGGCCCTGCACACATGTTACACGGAAAAAAAAATGCGGTGGAGGTCGATTCGAACCTCGATGACTTGTCCAACAAAATCCACTATCTCCTTGATGGTGTAGAATTCGGGAGCGTTCCATTTGCACAGAAATGGCATGACCACGAGCAATATATCGTCTTCGTCGGGAACTTTCAGGACCTCGTACAGCGGAACGCAATGATTGCGAGGATCCGACTTGAGAGGATCGGCGTTGAACATAGCGCAGAACTCGACTTCGTTGGGATGCTTCGACGGCCGGATTTGCTTAAGCATAACAAAAGCTCCGTCGGATACGCGAGTAGCATCCATCACGATATGTGACTGGCAAAATAGAGAAAGTAAGGGTAGGGGTACTAGACTATGGGCTGAGATCGTACCGAGCCAATCTGGCCGTCTTCGCAGTCTGCGTAAAACTTCGAAGTCCCTAGCCACGACTAGGGCTTCGTCCCGTCCGGCTTTGCGACGGGTTGACGGCCCGTCGTGACGGGACGGGTCCCGTCCGTCCACCCGTAAATGAATATTTTGAGACGGCCGGGTACGGGACGGGCTAGACCCGTTGACGGGTTCCCGTCCCCGGCCGTCGACGGGTTGACGGGTCAACCAAAAGTCCTGGGTATGTTTGGCTACACAACTTGTTCGATAGTGTGCCAGGTGACACTCTATCTCAGACATCCAACTAATGCATATAGCAGTTAGCCAAAACTAAAATTGTTGACCGTAATCGTGGCATTCAGTACCATCTCGGGCATCTCGGCGTTGGTCAACAACTGATGGTGTGTGTATAATTTTGTTTTCAAGTGCTGACCTTGCGCCGTGAACCACCGCAAAACCATATGGTATGTTCGGAGACCTTTGAAGAGATTCAACAGCGTAATTTCACTGATAAATTGTGACATAATAGAATTCAAGCACTGTTCACCCGCGAAACCCGTCGCGACGGCCGTCAACCCGTCGACGGACGGCACCCGGCCGTCAGAGGTTCCGATTTCTTCCATTGACGGCCGGGTGGTCCCGTTTCGTCACCAGTGACGGCCGTTTTTGCGACGGCCGTCCCGTCAGACGGACGGGTCGAAGCCCTAGCCACGACGCAACCCAGTCAGGGGAGTAGCGAGGTCGCAATTTGTAGCCACAGGTTTCTAGCCAAGGTTGGTGATCCCTCCAGAAGTTTTCGCCCTCCAGCAGCTTCCCCGCCTTAACACGAGATGGTCGACGCAGCTCACTCTCCGGTTCCATAGGGGAATTCGTAGCCATTGCAGGCAACGGCGGAGGAGCTTGAAGAAAGATAGGGTGTCACATGGACCCACAAGGGAATAATGCGTGTGAATTTTATCAAAACAAGTACAATTGTAAAAAGGGGCAGTGATAGATGTGCCGTGATAAACTTACTTCCTGGTCTTCCTGGTTACCTCCCTGTTACTGAGCGCCCATCCTTGATTGAAAGTCTTTGTTTTTTGTAGTTTAAAAGGCACTGACGATTTCCGATCTCATATTCAACGTTTACGTTCGAACTTCACGGTTAACCAACTCGGGCCACTTTCTTTCACTGTCATAATGGCCGCCACGCTCAGTCTTCTAACTTGTGAATGAAGGAAAGCTCGACGAGTAATTCTCCAAGATGGCCACCAGGGGCCGGGCCACAACACGATCACCGCCAATTCGAGATATCTAGAGAGAGCAGTTGTCGACACATTGTACGCAAATTTGGAACGGTGAGCTTTTTTCTACGACCGCTCTAGTATCAAACCTCATTCGATTCTCATAGATTGGACCAACGGTCTGAAATAGCTCAGGCGGACTGGGAGGCGGCATCTCTTAAAAAACGGTTCTGCACCCACTTCCAGACTCGGAAGGCCCACAAAGAGCTTCATGAGGATGTGATGGATCTCGGAGGCATAGTTCGTGTACGGGGAGTCCTGACGTCTGTTCCAGACATTCGAGTCTCAAGTGTCATCTATAGGCAACGAGCAAAGCTGCCCAGAGGAAACGTGGGAGGGGTGTAGCAGGCACTGGAATAAGTATGTTACTATCCACAGGCATTTCGCTATTTCTTATACCGATTCCAGTCCCGGAAGCGAATTTGCATACCACTCATCGTCAGTCTCTCGTTTAAAACTTCGATTACAGAGTCCTGACGATGACTCTAGAAATGGAGCAAGACATATCAACTGCCTTGCCGCTCATGTTGGATCCAACTCTAACCCATTCAACAGGAATCTGGACTACGAGCCCAGTGGATATCGGCGCCCAGAATCCCTTCGCCGACGGGGTGTCCGTCCAGTGAAAAGCTTTGTTCTACCGCCTTTTCAAAAGCAACGAGTTTTCCTTTCCCGATCTTAATATCTCACGGTTCCCATGTATTAATTTCTGACGATTTCTGTAATGACATGAGTACCTGGACAACAACACCGTACTAATGAGATACAGTACATCGACGGCGGAGAAAAACTGAAACACTGACATACGAACTTCAAGCCGGGTGCGCGAAACTCCCCGACAGGTTTGCACAATGTAACGCGAGGTTCATCCACCATAGCAAGGGAGACTGGTGATTTCTCGAGGTGGAACAATGGCATAAGGGCACACTCATATCCGTCCAGATCATTTTAGGGTCTATCGAATCCGGTTCAGCACTGAGAGCTGGCTAGTGCTAATGCCCTGACAGCAAATTCTGGTCCTCGAACCGAAAATATCTGCATGGAGGATTTCGCCCGTCGCCGATTTCGTACCTCACTCCACACACACTTACCGCAAAGCAATCAGGGCTCGCGATGACAAACAACTGCATTCGACAGTCGATGAACACAGATGAACACGCTTGAACACGCCGTGACGCCAGTGAACAGGGTCGTAGCGATGTGATCAGAAGTCGAGAGAAAAGAAGTGATTCGATCTCTTTCGACCTTGAAAGTTTTGGACGACCAGCTTGGAAGCGAGTATCCCCAAACGGCAGCCGCTGTGGGTCCACCATCGCAAAGCCTTAATACCGCCTACTCGGCTGAAGACAATAAATAATATATTGCCCTTATTCCTGGTTTGGGCTGTTCATGATCGACAGATGAGCGCTTGTAGAAGAACCATTCGGTGCTGGAGGTAACTTTGATATTGGGGTGCACATGAAGAGACTTGGTGTATCAGTAACCTAAGAGATCCGTCGAACGAACAATAGATATGGAGCATCTGAGAAGCCCTCGCCCTGAGACAGGCTATGCGAGATTCTCTTGCCTTTGTTTTTATTAATGAACAGGACCGACGGAGCATGTGTCAGGGGGTGGCGTAGAACTAGAAGAGAGGGAAGAATCTGCAACAGACGTGCAATCACCGTCCAGTTGATCTCAGCTGAGCGTCGAAGATTCCCGGCTGCTGTACCGAGAACAGAACAATGAGAACCACAAGGTTGCTGCTAGAATCAGCGAGTTTCAAATCCGCGCTGTGCATAGAGTCGCCGTCTGGTCGCCATGAGTGATAGTTTGTATTCCATCTCTTCCGAATTTCTATGAAACCTTCTATGACTCGGGAAGGTGGCGTCGGCCAACAGTCGCATGTTACCCGGGCGCTATTGAAGGATGTAAACGAGGAATACGACATGAGGAGCGGAACGATAGAGAGTAGATCGAGAACAAAACCAAGGAACGTGAATGCTAGTCTCTGGTGACACCCGCGCGTCGTTATTGTTGGACAAGGAAAACACATTGCAACATTGTACGACGCTTTCAGCCAGAAGGGATTTGGCAGACGAAATGTAGGCGGATGCTTGAATATGAATATAGGCTGCACCGTTGATCCTCCAGCCAACATGCGTCCATGGTGAATTGTGATCGCTGTGCAAGGAACGGTGCAGTCGCAAAACAAAAGCGACGAGCTCGTCATCCCGCAGCTAGTCATCCAGCAGCTCGTTCTCCCATTATACAATTTTCGATTGCGCAGGGCCTCGACAACGACGAGAGGAATTATACTGCAGCACCGGATGGGGATAAGACTGTGAAGGCGGCCTGAGCCTTAGGATTTATATAGAGTCGTTCAGAGACAAGGCAAAGGACGGTCCTTCAGAGAGATTTTGTTGTCCGTCCTTCAAAAATTAAAATTGGGTTGGGTCCAAAAGTCCCGCTTGCGTTCGGCCACTGGAAAGAGCGTTCGGCCACTGGAAAGATTGTATTGGCGTGATATCTGAATCAAGGTGGCGACTGGAGAGCATATCTCCCGTTGAGCGAAGATGTAGGTTCTGGCCGGTGACATCATCTTGAGTTTGCGTCGATTTTATTGATACATCGGTATATAGTTGATCGCTTCCGGAATCCGGAGGGAGGAGCGGGGGTGGCAAAGGCGACCAGAGTCGCAAACGCTTGAAAGTCTCCTTCCAAGCCCAATCCAAGCCTGCTGTCGACGAATTAACGGCGAATGGTGGACAAGAGAGACAGCGGCACGAACTTCAAGCACTGCTTCCGGGGCCCAAAAGACCATAACCTGAGATGGAAGGGAAGCTGGGAGAAAGAGCCTGCTAGGGAATCGGAGCTCGTACAAAGTAACAGGAGGTAAAATTTGTCGATGGTTGCTCCGAGAAGTTGCGCCGAGTCCGGGCCGATCAATCTCGATCACCTGTTCCTTGCGACCTCGACAGTCTTTTGCTCGGACTGGATCACCGCCGTTGCCGCTTGCGAGGCTCTACCAGTGTGATCGTCTCTCTCCCTGAAGCCTCGTGGCTCTCGTAGCCCGACCAGGCTCAGTGGGACTCCCATTCTTTCCCTTTGCCGTTCGGGATGGCCTCCTGCCCCGTCAAATTTTGCGCCTTGCTTGGCTCCACGAAGCAGCGCCTGTTTCAATATCCTCGCTGCTTTGGGCAGGTTTCTTGTGGCACGGAACGCGGCGATGGGCTTATGGAGGGGTCACGGTCCATGGTGCCACTCGACTGGTGGCAGAAGTGTTTGTATGCCCCCTCCCATGTTAGCGCCCCTGTCCCAGCGATTCGAATCAGGGCAAGAGTATAATAGGCGGTATGTCTGCGTGCGGGATGTCCTCATTGTCGCGATGACTGAAACACGGCAGACGCGAGCCGTACTTTCTTTAGAACGGTTTGCAGGTAAAGGAGGCATGCGACGCCTTTGACACGTCAAGTGTGCGTCTTGACCTGGACGGCATTGAACGGGTGTAGTATGGCAGGAAACGCGGCGAACGTACCCACGTCCGTACATCTGCTTCTGATGCACCCGGACTCTACGACCCGAGTCGATGTGTTGCCTCCACACACACCGCTGCTAGGCCAGGTATCCGTCCGCAGGCCGAGGCGTGGGTCCAATATCTCGACCTGGAATATCAAGATTGAATGGCCGGAGCATGAAGGAGCGAGTAGCACACCAGAAGCTTCTCCCTTCCCCCCCCCCCCCCCCCCGCTTGATCTCGCATTTGCAGCTTTTCCCTCTGGGTACCTCATGGACGCCAAACACCAACACGCGAAGTCGGCGCATCGAAAGCGCTCCAATTCTGGTCGCACGGAGACCTGGCTCGGTTTCCCTTCCTTTTTATGCTGTCATTCCCCCATTCTGCGAGCATCGGCGTGCTATCTGCAGAGATCAAACGACGACGAATCCTTCCTCTATGAATTGGAATGATTACTCCTTACAACTTCAGTTGTCGTTTTTATGGCTTTTTCACGAGCGAAGGCTTCAGTTGGAACGTCAGAAGGAACAAATTGCGCTCACCGTTATCGACTCTAGCTACCGGAACGGAATTTTATGCGGCTCTGCATGTACAAAGAGGCAGTGGATGTCCATCAGGAAATTTCACAATTGGCTGCCAATTCTGCACAATTATCCCGTGTCATCCAAAATAAGAATTGGACATAATTTGCGATATTCTGCCAAATTGTTCCACATATATGCATGGCGATCCGACCAAGAACTGACATAGAACTTCCCACACAAAGTTGTGCCCAATGATATATCCCTGCCTGGGAAGGAAGCCCGGAGCGAGAACTGGTCTAGAAAGCGATAGAGGGACTTTGGCGAAGCTACAAGCAGGAAATAATGTGACAAGGAGATAATGTCGCGGGAGCCGTTGACGAAAGAGACAGAAAGAGCGCCCACAAGCGCCCACCGGACTTCGGTCCGTCATCCGAGCATTCAGTTCAGCTCAAAAATGCTTACATACGCGTTCTGATTTAACTCTCGGCTGCCCAGTCATACACTTCCGAAGTTCACGTAAATATCTACACCCGCCACACTAGATCCACATCCCTTCTCATCTGGTCTGAAACGTTATGTCCACCGTTGTGGACCAGTTTTCTGTGTTCCGGTCGTCTAATCAGGATGGCGAAGAACGATATCTCACACCATCCGAAGAGTTCTGGCGCGACCACACCGCATGGTTGAAGGATTGCGGCTACATTCTCCGGCCTCGTTACCAGCCTGGCTGGGTCCCCTCTTGGAAAGGGACGGATGCCATGTTCATGACTCGCGAGGATGGCATATTTCTTCCTGTGAGATAACATGTCCATGATGAAAGAGGCCGTTACTGACCCACTGCAGACTCCTGCGGCCATGGACGCTCGCCGCGTTCGTGACGGTGTAGGTGTCTGCTTGAAGAAGATCAACATTGAGACCTTCGAATTTGAACACGAGATTGGATCCTTTTTCTGCTCCGGCTCTATAGCGAAGGATCCTCGAAACCACTGCGTGCCAATATTGGAAACACTCCTTGTGCCAGACAACGACAAGATCATAATTATTGTAATGCCCCTGCTCCGGATATATTCGAATCCTCGCTTCGATACCTTTGGTGAAGCGGTGGATTTCTTCGGCCAAATATTCGAGGTGGGAAGGCCCATTATTTAGAGACATTACATTGACGTTGGATGTAGGGGATGAAATTCATGCACGACCACAACGTTGCGCATCGGTGCGCACATATCGTTGTTTTTGTCTTTCCCGTTACTGATCATTGAGCAGAGATTGCTCTGGACCTAATATCATGATGGACGGCTCGAAAATGTTTCCCAATGGATTCCATCCTCAGGCACAGAAGCGAAAGCCTGACTTCTACAGCGGAAGAGCCAAGTTTTATACCCGCACTCAAAGACCTCCGAAATACTATATCATCGATTTTGGGTTTTCTTCTCGCTACGAAACCAGAAACCCTCCTCCTCTAGATAGTACGCCCATCATTGGCGCCGACAAAACTGTTCCTGAATTCCAATCTTCCGCTGGTGACCCCCCAAAACCATACAATCCGTTTCCTGTCGATGTTTATTACTTGGGAAACGTGATCCTGAGGGAGTTCATCGAGGTTGGTCCATTGTCAACCTGTGCGATCCGCCCTGATGTCTGTACTGCTCAGGGTAATCCCGAGAGTCTTCGTGATGACAACGGCAAGAAGTACGGGTTTGAATTCATGAAGGCTCTGGCGGATGACATGACTGCTGAGGACCCTGTGAAGCGGCCTACCATGGCTGAGGTGGTTGAGCGATTCGCAGTCATCCGCGATGGCCTCAGTTCCTGGAAATTACGATCTCGCGTTGTGAAAGCAAGCGATTGGCCAAGCCCCAAGCGCTCCCTGAAGCATTGGTTTCTGAGGATAGGATATATTGTGCGGCGTGTGCCTGCTATTCCTCATGTGTAACCACCAACCCGAAAGACATACATCACGAATGATTTGCGTTTGAAGACGGCGAGACCCGACAGATCCATGAGCTCAAAGCTAGATATTCATAGGATGAAGTGTATTTCTATCTGGTCGTTTGTCCAATAATTACTGCCACTGGGCCCTCGGAGTCACGCTGATCGAGGACTCATCAGTTGTCCATTGTTGTGAGCTTGCCACATCGTGGGTCCAGCGTGTTCTAAATGCTATTGATATAATACAGAGTTGATGAACGATTGACGTAAACAATCATCTCGAACTTCAGCACCCACGAGGTACATTTCACGAGAACTATGAGTGGAACTTCACCCACCTCTTACCGAAAGTTCCTGGACGGTCCCGATGAGCCGTTTTGGGCGGACCACTGTGTCTGGTTGAAGGAACAGGGCTACCTCCTCCGCCCAAGGTATCAACCAGACTGGGTCCCCTCGTGGATAGGGAAGAATACGTTGTACAAGTTTCGACATGAAGATTTCCAAATGAATACTGTGCGTTGATTCTTATCGTTTGGGCCTCAACCTCACATCCTGCAAGGCCGTCAAAGTAATGGATGCCACACGCATTTCCGATGGTTCCTTTGTTTCGCTCAAACCTATAAACACAACGGTACATCCGGATGAGATTGCCGTAGGATTGTGGTTTTCTGAGGAACCTCAGGCATCGGACCCCGCCAACCATTGCGTCCCAATCTGGGATGTACTGCAGGTTCCTGATGACCCCGATACCAAGATTATTGTGATGCCCTTCTTGAGCAGCTACGACAAGCCTCGTTTCGATACTTTCGGAGAGGTCGTTGACTTTTTTAGGCAGGTATTTCAGGTGAGTACTCCTCTGAGCTCATTGAGAAATTGCTAAACACTATGCGATACAGGGCTTGCAGTACATGCACAAAAACAACGTGGCGCATCGGTCTGAATGAATGTTTTCCTCTCCATTCCTTATATCTTACGCTGAGTGCAAAGGGATTGCATGGCAGCGAATATCATGATGGATGCGACACCGCTCTATACGACCCCCTACCATCCCATTCAGCAGGATATGAGGCGCGATTATAAAGGAAGCGTGTCGAACCTGACACGCACCCAGCGTCCTGTAAAATATTACCTGATAGATTTCGGTCTTTCACGCAAGTATCCACCCGGCGTTCAAGCTCCTCTGGAGCCTATAATTGTCGGAGGCGACAAATCAGTCCCAGAGTTCCAGCGGACGCCAGCGGGCCACCTACCCGTTGAATCTGATCCCTTCCCAACCGACGTATACTATATCGGCAACCTTATGAGAAGGGATTTTGTGCAGGTAAGCAATTATTTAATCAGATTTTTTTAGTCCTGATATCGAGCAGGGTGGGGGTTTTGTGGCGAAAAAACTCGGTTTCGAGTTTTTAAAGCCACTGATGGACGATATGGTGCAAAATGATCCTGCCTTGCGCCCGACCATGGAAGAAGTTGTTCGGCGTTTTGAAGAAATGGTTCGTGGACTTAGCCGCAGGAAACTTCGATCCCGAGTGGCCAAGGTTGGAGACAGCTTTTTCTTGTATTATGCTACTGGGCACTGGATTCGACGTCTCATGTTTCTCATCCGGAGAACCCCGCCCATCCCTTCTCCTTGATCTCTTTTTGCTGTAGTCAGAAATGTTACCTGATTCTACTCCCCTTCAGCATGCTAGGCGAGCGTCTCAAATTTTCTTCTATTATCCCATTATGCATAAGATCAGAAGACTAACGCTGATTCTCGGGAAGAAGCCGTTGGCAATCCCGTCGCCTGGAGTTCTACCTCCTAGATAACCCGGAAATGTGCGTTTGTGGACTCATATGACATATAGTCACCGAAAACAATTCAGTTATTCCTTTGGCGTTGTCCTCGGAAGTCTTGTAAAATGAAAATGAAAAAGTCAACCACAATTCACAAGTTGAACCACACTGTTGACGTGTACGGTTGCCAACAAGTCCCAGCTTTGGCTTGTTTTGAAAATTCGAAATTTTCCATTTTCCCGGGCATTTTCCGTTCTTTCCTGTGTACCTGGTTGCGTTCAAGGCTTGGGGAAGTACAGTAACTGGTACACAACATGTAGACAGGAATCCAAAAGCAGTCAAACGCGTCATTTCAACGCGTTACAGCAATATAACCCCGTCGCCTTCTGAGTACTACTAAGTATCGTGTAGTAGGAGCTACATACATGTATACTGGAATAGGGTGGAATAGGGGGCCCTAGAGGAGCCTAGAGGCCACCTTTATGAGCATTGAGCGTGCCACTGAGCGTGCCACTGAGCGTGCCGGGCCCTTGAGATCCCAGCATATACCGTCCCAGCGCGCGCGGGACCGACTCGTGCAGCGGCCATTGCGAGACCCGGTGCGAAAACGAGCTCGCGCTCGACGTACGTGCGTCCCAAACCGCGAAGAAGGGATTCGCTAACGGGACCGCAGCTGTGTTCTCTATACGCTCCAGGACGTGCTCCGAGGCAATGTAAGCGCATAAGGACAACCTTCATGCGCACTCGGAATGTAAGCGCATAAGGACAACCTTCATGCGCACTCGGAATGTACGAGTCCGTAAGGTATCGGGAATGCACGAGACTGAGGGCTTGCATGAGGGGAATAAAAAAGATAACGCACTGTATATATCCCGTTGCCTACCAGGATGTGTAGGGCCTGGCGGCGGCTCCCAGCCCAGGGTGGACGGTCTGATGGTCCTTGGTAGTGCGGGACGTGTCCAAAAGCCTGGCGTGTGGTGATTCGTCTCTGTTCGTGAAAAGTTGGGACCGGAAGACTCCGGGATACTGCGGGAACATCGCGGGGCCGGCCAGGAGTCGTAGTGTACGCGCGAGAGCGTCCATGAGACCCCACACTACCCGACGCAGCAGGACTATATGCCAGAAGGAACGGCGGAAAATGAAAATTTCGGATTACCAAAACAAGCCAAAGCTGGGACTTGTTGGCAACCGTAGACGTGTGTTGATCAGTAGCTTCGCGTTGATCAACTCGGTTAATTTTTCTCGGTAGCGAGTGGAATTAGAGATCCATGTCAACTGCATCAAGAGAATATTGCTACCAATTCATTCCGGGCCACTTTCAAGCTGCCAAGTGTCAAGTGAGGCGAGGCTAAAATTACGTAAGAACTTTTACCACGGTGTGGCCACAGTGCACATGATTTCAAGTGGCCGGCAAGCGGCGGGGCACAAACAGGCAGGGGTTTGGAGGGCAGAATGCATAAAAGCAAAATGTAAGACTCGAAGTCTGGTGCATAATTCAACAAAATTGAACCAGAATGAACTTCGAAGTTCAAAACTGAGGGAAAACTCAGCTTATTGCATAGATGACTGAAAATGTGGTGTTAGCGAAGTTGATTAAGCGTGCTCATGAGTATCGAGAGAGATGTCATAGGGCGAAAAGAGGAGGATTATATCCATCTACGGCAGAAACCGGTTACGCTGCCCGAAAGCTCCCGCTATTGGTCGATTTTAAACCAATCAGCGTGCGCTTATATAAGCCAAACGGACATTTTCGGTCCCCAACAGCACAAACACTGTCAAACAGTGCCTGTGTGTGAACTAAGTATACCTCAAACAAACCTCAAACGGCGCTACTTGTTCTTGGCTCATGACAACGTCAACTGTGCTCCGCAGACCGCGAGAGAGATCGTTCCAACATCTGGATGAAACAGAGAAGTACTGGGTTGACCACCACGACTGGCTCAAGGAATCAGGATATTTACTTCGCCCCCGCTTCCGTCCGGGCTGGGTTCCATCTTGGGTGAACGACCCTCGAAAGAACGCAGTATTTTGTGAAGACTCCTGGCCTCCCAGGGTAAGTGTCATCGTTACCAGCGAGCAAAAACTATATTATTTATATCATTTTATCCAGGGTTATGTGATAGATGCGGTCTGTGTCAGCGATGGCTCCAACGTGCTGCTCAAGAAGATAAAGAACGATGTGCATCCGCATGAGGTGGAAATTGGAAAGTTGTTCACGGATCTAGGACCCAGCCCTTCGAATCATTGTATCCCTATTCTCCGGGTATTGCAGCCACCAGATGACGATAACATCTCGATAATTGTCATGCCCCTGCTCCGGAAATACGACAGCCCGAGATTCGATACGATCGGCGAAGCCGTCGAGTTCTTCAGACAGATGTTTGAAGCCAGTTCTCACTTGTATTCAATTTAATTCTTCGCTGATTTTATCCAGGGGTTACAATTCATGCACCACCACCACGTTGCGCATCGGTAAATCTCTAACTCTTTCCATTCCTGCCGCAGCTAAAATCCCGTTTAGGGATGGTAATTCCAACAATATCTTGATGGACGGCCAGCACCTGTACCCGCGCGGCTTCCACCCTGACGTCGCACATCAACACCTTAAACCAACCTCCTACTTGCCCACATCCTCCCGCGCCGCTCATTACACGCGCACGGAACGACCTGTCAAATACTACTTCATCGATTTTGGTTTGTCTCGCCATTACGACTCAATCGAAAACCCTCCAATGGAAGACATTATCGTGGGCGGAGACAAAAGCCCTCCCGAGCACGCCATCCCCGACCAGGACACCGCCGATCCCTTCGCCACTGATATATATTACATAGGTAATGTGATACGAACAGAGTTTCTGGACGTGAGGAATCTTTTTTACTCGCCTCGATGCACGTATCAAACCAGTTTCTACAGGGAAACAAGGAACTATTCCTCTACCCTCGGCTCGGGTTCGAGTTCATGCGGCCTCTCGTGAACGACATGGTTCAGTCTGAACTAACGATGCGACCGAAGATCGACGAGGTCGTTGCCCGCTTCGAGGAAATTCGAAAGCGTTTGAGTTCGACGACCTTACGCTCCCGTGTCGTTGGCCAACGGGAGTTTCCATATGTGCCCGACCGATTTATGGGGCACTGGTATCGTCACATATTATCGAGTATACTGCGTCGTCCAGCCGTACCCATTCCTTCTAGCTAATCGTCATACAGTATTATCGATCATAATGGGTTGTCCAGAGAACCCATTCCGTCCACATAGTTGCATGTTTCTACAGGAGCGGCATCCTGATGGAAACGATCTGAATAATGGAGTCTTACTACGAAACTGTTGAACTTGAATGCCGGACCGAAGTCCGAGTCGGGTTCGTTTTGAGGCATTTGATGATTATTGTATTCAAATTGTATTCGACGATTCGAAACTCGATGCTGCCATTTGCAGCGGTGAAAAGACGCCAAAACTTATGAGGACAGAGACTCACTGTTTGTATTTATGAGTCGATGCACTAGATGATGAATTTGGCAGAGACGTTGAAGTTGAACCATTCATTTTTGAAAGTGAGCAAATTGAATAAACGGGAGACTATTAGAGGGCTGGAGCCGCGCAGTCTGGACATAGAGAATTGTATACAAAACTGTAAGAGAGTATCAAATAGAAGGAACGGGTACGGCCGAACGTCGGATTACAATAGCCACTATATGGTGATACCAATGCCGCACAATGCGGTGAGGCAGATACGGCCACTCTCGCTCTTGGACCGGGCCACGAGACCGTAACTTCCGAGGGCCCAGATTCTTCCGAACCTCCTCGAACCGGGCGACAACTTCGTCGATTTTTGGTCTCTTGGTCGGATCGGGCTGGACCATGTCCGCGACAAGGGGCTCCATGAACTCGAAGCCGATTTTTTTCTGGACGGACATTGATTCGAATCCCTGCCGCGGGTGACGAGATAGATCAAAATCGGTGAAGTAGTACTTGACCGGCCGCTGCGTACGCGTATAATGGGTAGCGTTGTGGTATGTTGAGTTTGGTTTGAGGCGCTGATGTCTGATATCAGGGTGCCTTCCGTGAGGGAAAAGGTGTTGGCCATCCGTCATAATATTATTGAAGTTTACAGTCCCTGAGGAGGTTGAAGAACGCCACAAGCAGACAAATGTTGAGAGCCTCACCGATGAGCAACGTGGTGATGGTGCATGAATTGCAAGCCCTGGCGTGAAGTCAGTTCGAACCTAGGCTCATCGGATCTCCGAAGAAAGGGCATGCCGATTATAGTCAGGTTGTCTTCATCTGGTGGGTGTAAGGTGTGCAGAATAGAAACGCAGTGATTTCCTTTAGTAGCACCATGGAGTTGTCGCGAACCCAGACGGTATCGATCACAACGGTTGAACTCTGCAAGCAAAATTTATAATAATAATCTTTCAGCTGCGGTAGGGATGAACTGACTTGTGGACGCCAACCATCCTCACATAATGTGGCAAGCTGCCTGACCAGGATGGAATCCAGCCTGGACGAAACCGAGGACGAAGCAAAATCCACATTCCTTGAGCCAGTCATGGTGTACGACCCAGTATTGCTCCCCTTCATTAAGCTCTTCGAATACGAGGTTCGCCTGTTGACGAGCAGTTATCCGGAAGATTGTGGATCCTCCCATAAAGAAGAAAAGAACGAGATGGTGTGACAGGTGTGGCCAATGTGTGATACGTAGCTTACGTAAAATCAACCACATCGTAAATTCTTTTAGCCGAATTACGGCTCAACCAACTCAACCATGGTGTACAGGACGATATACCACGAATGCGAGAATAAAATTTTGAAAGCGGGTATTATAATTATAAAGACTGCAGAAATTCGGCCCACTCCTGCGGAGCCGCAGAGGGTGTCTGATGAAGGTCGGCTCCCACGACAGCACTCCCTGCGGAGTTCGGGCTGAGGGTGAAGAAAAAGCCTGCATCCTCGTGGAAGACCATTTCTTGGGGCTGCGAAAGGGTACCCAGAATCCTGAACGGGGTCTCAGAGTCTGGGAGCGCGAAATACTCGACAATTGAACGATCAAAGTCTCGTCGGGTGTCGGGGTCGTTACTCCACCGTGGAAGTGGTGCTAGATTACTGTGTGCAGAGTGAGGGGGAGTTGGATCCCGTTGCACTCCATGTGCAAGGACTTTGTTTGCCACAACCCGGGTGTAACCGGCGAAAATTTCCAGATCTTCTTCGGTTTCCTGGTCCGCTGCTGGGGGCGGAGTGAGATTGTGGCCAGAGTATTGCGAGTAGACCGCAACGGCCTTGTCTCGAAGCCGTTGAAGAATCGCCTGCATATGAAGATCAGAAAAGGAAACAAAAAAATTATTGAACCAACCAAACCACTTCGGGCGCGCCCCGAAGATACAGCGCCCTTTTCGATGAGGTCCACCGCAGAGAGTAATTCCACAATGGCGTGTGGTGCCATTTTCAAACTCGGATATTTAGTTGCGACAGTCCCTACTATAATCTGTCGTTCTGTTTAGCGATAAACTGAGGGTAAAGCAAGAATGCGGCATACAGCTGCGTTGAATACTGGCTTTGAAGTGAGTGTGGCTCATATCAAAATGAACGGCTATACTTACAACTCTTCCACACGGCCCACCTAGCATAAATCATGGTCCAAATTGTGAATACTGGGATTTTCGAGACGTACCATCGAGTAAACAGCCTAGGATAACTAGTGAAATTGCGTATATCGGCCTTGATAATTTCGGAAGAATTTCGATACGCCGCAAGAAATGAAGCAGAATAGGAACTCGAGAGGGGATTGGAAGGATTGTCCCGCATGGCCTCAACGAATGACCCGCTATGTATACCCATCAGCACTGTCCAAATCCTAGTAAGTGCCATTCACAGGGGTTACAGAGTTCTCACTAGCTCTGGTAAACATAGGAACCAGAGTTTGTTGAATATATGCAAACGGGGCGTGAACTCCGTCCTCGGGCAACTGATAGCCTTCAAAAGGAGCTGAGAGCATGTATTTTCGGACTTGTTGGTCCAGATTTAGGACGGCTTCGTAGCTGGGTTTCGCGATGGTTAAGAATGTTTCCATGAAGGGCGCCGTAACCTAAGGCCGGAGGTGAGAACAGTCGTAAAGAGAGGAGAATGGTTCGCGCCTGCGTTGTCCATCCCCAGCGAGCGATACGGTCTGAAACAGGTTAGCCACAAGCTACGAAGCTACGAACCCATAAAATTACACACATCCCGGGTACAACTTGACAAATGGTTGTGTTTCTGGATCATCATCTAGCGGGAAGGGACAATCGATGGCTGAAAGAGATGTCCCCGTAGGACGACCAACGGATATACCCTAACATATGATCAGTATTGGAAACAGCGGTGGAATGTGTGCGCAGATACATAGATGCTTTCGATGAAATATACTTCCCAAAAGAGGGCCTATTCCAGGTGAGAGTGGATAATGGAAAACATTTATCGTATGTACCCGACGTCGGTTAAGATCTTTGGGTGATGATTTGGGGTCGTTTCTGTTGCGATCTGGTTGAAGTGAGTTGGGACCATGGACGCGGTAGAAATGAGATTACGGAGGCCCAACTGTGCAATTGTGATCATCAGACACAGATAAGAAGAGCAAAGTGGTGCACCAACTGTTTGTGAGATATTAGAGGCGAGAGATATCACCGACCAGGCTCCCTCCATGCTAAATCGCCGACCACCGTGGGCATAATACAGAGCCATGAGAACGAGCGCTTGAACTGTTACCACGGTCGGACCCTCAAACAAAGACTTTACGGACATCGAAGCGCATCCCAGATCAAAATAGTGGTCGGCCTCAGTGCTGTACGGCGGAAGCTCCAGATCCACCAAAGATCCAAGTGCAAAAATAAGATACAAGACCGCCATTTGTTGTGTGGTGACGGGGATGTGTGGTTGTTTTGAACTTCCGCTGGAGTGAAATGGCCGATAGATTTGGGTCATGAGCTCAACGGCCTCATCTTGCATGAGGGGCATCCCAGACCAACAGCCATGTCGATAATAAGTTTCACATAGGCTCCAAGCCCGCACTTCTAACGGAAGATGCGTGAATAATCGCTCGGAGGCTTGGTCTGCGTCCCAGTTTGGAAAGCGGTCAGAGGAGAAAGGGAAGGACTCTGTTACGCTGGTGAACGATGATCCTTCCCGTTCAGAACTCTGGCTGCCTGAAGCACCTTCAATCTGTGGGCAAATTTAATACGTTGGGTATGCATGAACTCAATCCGTACGGAGAATAGGGCCTAATGCAAAAATGAGGACAATTTGCCAAGTTCAGGATTGAAGACCTACCTCAGTTCCAGCAGTGGGGCCGAAATAGAGAGCATGACCTTCCTCGTTGACACTGAAAGACCCAAGAACCTCGGCATTCTGTGCTGGTGCCGATGGTGTTGAAGGTCTGGGAGTGCTCGATAAGAGGGGATGATGCGACTTCAAGTCTCCATCATGCGTGCTCGCGACAGCATGCTCCAATTGACGTATGCGCTCCCCCATTTTCGTAACGATGGCCGTCAGTTCCGGCACGTCGGACATGACAGACCTGGTTGAAAAATCAGTCTCCGGTACGATTTTCACAAACCATATCTACCGTTTTCCACGCCCAGTAGAACGCAGGGTCCCTATATATTGATTAGTTGCGAACTGATGAGGATATGACAGTATTAAGCGGACCTGTTGGGCAGATGCTGTCGCATCCTCGACGAACTACATCAGTTAATACATGTGAACAACCAATTCAAGAAAAACACGTACCGCATGATCCACAGGGAACTTTCTTGTCGCATTTTAGTTTGAGTCTATTCATGTTCTTTTTCAGAGAATTGTATCAGAATGTGGGGAAGGCCCACACCTATGGCATTCCGCACAAGAAGTCTTTCGAAGTCAGCCCAGGAACATCCCCCAATAAGCACTGTACCTTCCGACCAGATCTACTAGGCTCTAGCTCTGTGGAGCGCGGGGGATCGTGTGAGAGAGTGGTGCTCATATTGACTGCGCTTTGGTGGGTTTGCCTTTAAACGCAAGAGTTACATTGGCTGCGGAGGTGTACCACGGCCTTCAGAAACCCAAACGACGTCCAAGATTAACGCGGTGCGGTCTTGCAGGAGGTGTCTGTCGGCAAGCAAATTTCGGCACGGTGGGATCACATCAAAATCACAATACCGACTAAATGGGGTTTGCTATTGATGATCGATACCGGAACCTCCTGGCCCGACGACGAAGTTTAGCAAGGAGGTACCACGGCCAATGGTCCTTCAAAAAAAAACTCGGTTTATTATAGGAAAGTTCTGAAAAGTGCCCTGTAGACGGCAGGACGAAGCGGGGCGAAAGGTTTGGTGCCTCTCCGCAGCTTAAAGCAGTGAACCCGCAGTCAAAGACACACGAATGCACAGTACACAGTGATTTGCGTGCAGCTTCGTTTTCAATTGAAAAGGCATCTTCAACCCGCCAGCGAATAGCCGACATCACCTACCGAATTGTACAGATACAGCAGCCTACCGAGCATCGCCTTGCCTCGCGCGTCCAGTCCTTCACTAAACTGCGGCTCCTTCATCCAGCTCAAACCGTGTTGAAGCACGTTCCGCGCGCGCACGGAGCCGCCTGCGACGATGCCCATCGACGCATGCAGCGTCGCCCGACGTGCCTGGGAGTCGTAGGATGCACAGTGCAGAATGTTGGAGTTGTAGAAGACACTGTCGCCCGCTATTTAAGGTTCAAGTCAATATAAGTAAGTCATTTTGGTGATGACATTACGCTTCAGCGAGACCTGAATCGCGCCAGGCATGTCGAGGGGGTCAGCAGGCGCATCAGGCCCTTCCGAGTGCAGCCGCTGCTCGGGGGATCGTGGTACCTTGTGCGATCCGGGGACGACGAAGAGGCAGGAGTCTTCGTATAATGCACTGCGAGTGGATTATTGGCAGACACTCGGCATCGGCAAGGGCGGATATCTACGTGTTCCACTGGATCTGGGCGAAAGATGAGATATTTCTTGTGCCGTGGAGGACGACATACACCATGGGGTTTCCAAGCATCGAGGGCTGCCCGCTCCTCCTCCTGAGTGGCTTCTCCCGGGATATCATCGCGATGCCATCGCAGGGCGAAATTGTGGCCGAGTGGGTTGATAAGTAGATTGAAGAGCTCTACTCAAGAAGCATAAGCCTGGGTGCGATTCAAGATACCTGCACTCGCCCATCTGAAGCTGATCTTCCTGGCAGTTAAGTAGGGTCCGGACTGCATGTATCACCGCTGTGGAGGTATACCACTGGGAGAAAGCAAGCTCTTCGAGATCGGGGTGCATGAGATGCTGGACCCCCCAAGAGTCCGGGTTGTCGTCCCCGTACGGGGGGAATTGTTTCCCAACGGTACGTCGATGCGGCCAAGAACCGTCCCGCGTGCGAGAAATTACATGGTCGCAGGCGCGTTCCAAGCGCGGAAAGTCTTCAGGGGAAATAAGTCCTGGGATTATCACAAATCCTTCCTCCTCAAAGACTGTTTTCAGGCAGCTGGGGTTGGACGCAGGTAGAGTCATCGAGGTGCGGAAGATAGCCTAGCAGCGTGATTGTGGGGCTGTTGCCGCCGGCCGACGTCGCCGCGGCAAAGCGCCTCCGAGCCACGTTCATCCAAGTACGAAGGGCATGGTCTCCCGCAAGCTGTCATGACTCATCAATCCATCAAGATCTCATTAATCGATCCATTGACGACTCATACTACATAGTCGGTCTTTGGTCGGTCTGACCCTTTTTCCAACTTCTGGAGGCAACTGATAATATCAATGCTATGCCGCTAAGTAGTACGGGTTCCCGAATCCCGACCGGGAGGTGAGAAGAGTAGCCGTCATACTCCGTCATATCCTTGGAACTTATGGATAACTTGTTACTAGACATCACCCAGTGTCTAACTCACCCTGCAAAGGCTGGAATGCAACTGCGCCGATCCCTATCGCCTCCCTCTACCGATTTTCCGGAAGCAACCCGCACCTCGAAATCTCTTGTTAAACCGGAGATTCAGAATTCGTACTCAATGAAATCGAAGCCGACTTTCACTTCAGCGAAATCATGTTCAACTTCTCCCTTACAATGTTCGTTAAACGGGTAATTATTGCTACCACCTCAATGCTGCGAAACCTGGAGGCTCTTCAAGTCCCACATCCTCGCAAAAGCCGAACTCTGCCTCCGAGAATTCGGCCTTTTCGCATGCTGCACTTGTATTATCATCTATTTTTCTTCTCAAAATTCGAACAAGCGAGAAACAGAGACAAACAAACCCGTCGACACATGTCCACAGTTCCCTCTACTCCCATATACAAAGTTACCATGTTTTCCGGTGTCCTCGGCCTTGCAGCTTCACTCAGTCCGTCACTGTTTGGCCACATTTTTTCTCAGCATACCTCCGTAGATTCAAACGCCGTGCAACCTATATATATATATCTGTATATATTGCCGTGCAGCCCGTTTCTCGCCCACACGCCCACATTCCACCAGAACTTGAAGCCGCTCTTGGAAATGGTTCCAGTTGTTCTCATAACAGGCTGTTCAGAAGGCGGAATTGGATTTACTATGTGCGCGGGTTGAAAATCTACGAGCTGTGTCAATGATGCTCAACTCTGATATGCTTTAGGTCCGCTGAATTTGCGAGTCGAGGCTGTGAGTTCCTTCTTCTACGCGCAGCCGTTGTAAATCTCACCGTAATCTTCAAGGCAAGGTATACGCCACCACTCGCGATGTTGCCAAAATGAAAACGCTGGAGGATGTTCCCAATATACAAGTTATGGCGTTCGATGTCACTGACAACGCAAACGTTATCCGTGTCGTAGAGAGTATCATACAAAAGGAAGGTCGGATTGACATCCTCGTCAACAATGCAGGGCTAGGTTGCTTCGGTATCAACACTGCTGGTTTTCGAGATGCACAGCTGACTGTGGTGAAGGTCCCATCTTAGAGGTTCCGCTTGAGCAGATTGCAGACGTCTACGACACAAATATCATGTCCATCATTCGGGTATCGCGTGCTGTAGTGCCCTATATGGCCGGCAGGAAGTCAGGGCTCATCATGAATATCGGTTCCATTGTTGGCGAAGTGTAAGCTTCCGTATCTTGCACGCGTTTCCCTTGTAACCGTTCTTTACGGTAGCCCCACCCCGTGGTCGGGGGTTTACGCTTCTTCCAAGGCCGCCGTTCATTCCATCAGTGAGGTACTGCAGATGGAATGCAGACCGTTGAATGTGAAGGTCATGCTCGTTTCCCCGGGGGGAATCAAGACGAACGTATCACATAATGCCGCCACGCGTTTTGCACTCCAACCGAAATCTCTATACACCAAATATCTGGACTGCATCATCGGGCGCATGTGGACAAGCCAGATTCCGTCTTCGATGCCGGCTGAGGAGTTTGCGAAGCTCGTGGCTGTAAAAGCACTCGGCGACAGCCCACCCTTTTACTTGATGATGGGCTCAAATGCTTTGACTTTCGCGATCATGAAGTGGCTGCCGAGGATGTGGGCGTTGAATTATATGTGGAAGGCGTACGCGACGCCGGTGAAGAAGTAGTCAAAGGCCTTCCGTGCAGCGTCTCCTAGCTCTGAATATGAATTCATGTTTGGGTTGAAAATTATGTACAGTATAGCCACGGTGGGAGCACACGTACGCACAGTAACAACACAGTAAGAATTGGAGTTGAGGGTTCGAGTATACAAGTTCATGATAGACGTTGAGTTCATAATTTCTTTGAGCTTGATTGGAATTGGGCTCGTTTCACATTTGTCGCCGGACATCATAGCGGCGCCGCTACCCCGAGTCAACTCGAGGAACGAGTTAGTAAACACGCGTTGGTGAGATCACTGGCACATGATCGCGTGTCTGTCTGACCAATCCTTGGCATTTCTCGGACAACCCACCAAGATGTTGGACTTTCTGCCCCGTCTGCCTCATGCGGCACGTCCACTGGTGCTTGGAATTGTCCTTGGGGTCTCCCTCTCCATCTCCTCGTCTGCTGTCGTTCAATACTTTCAGCAACGGCGACGGCGAATAGCGCTCTCGCAGTCCCAAACATCCGAGCTCGAAAGCCGGCCCATTGAGCTGCGCAGCGACGACGTCTTGAACGGGATAGTGGGGCTAATTGGTGTGTACACTAAGATGCCTCTTTTATTTTTTTTATCTTCCTGACCCGTCGCAGGAAACACCCCTCTTGTGCGCATCCCCTCACTCTCTGATGCACTCAATGTCGAGATCCTTGCAAAAGCAGAAGTAGGTCGCTGTTATTTCTTCTACCGTCGAATTTTGACCATCCTGCAGTTTCTGAACCCCGGAGGGAGCGTCAAAGACCGCGTCGCAGTGCGCAGTGTGTTCAAACGTTTTTAATCCACACTGGATTTTGAAAAGTATCTCCACTTAGTGATTGACGATGCGGAGCGGCAAGGGCTTCTCCATCCGCACACAGGTTCACGCATTTTTGAGGGAACCTCGGGGTCGACGGGGATCTCCCTTGCTATGGTGGCACGCGCGAGGGGATACGATGCGAGTGTGTTTCTGTCTCCTTTCGCCGTGCTTGGGCTCCGCGATTGATTGACCCGCTACTTCTCTTCTCAGCTATCATTACTCCAGACGACATGGCTGCGGAAAAACTGCACGCACTACGCTCTCTTGGTGCAGATGTGGAGCAGGTGCGCCCTGCGAGCATCGTTGACAAGAAGCAGGTCCGTCCTTCTATTCCGGCCTTATCCTAACCCCGTCACTCGCAATTCTTGTCCGTAGTTCGTCGTAAGCCCACTCGATTTCCTCTGATATCGTATATTCTCAAGGAGGACGTGGCCCAGAACATCGCCAAGCAGCGAGCGCTCGCGTTCTCATCTGCCTCGTCTGAACCCACCTCCGTGGTCTCTGCGCTGGAGGACTCCCTCGCGGTGCTCACTGACTCGGATGCACGAGGCTTTTTCGCGGATCAGTTCGAGAATAGGAGCAACTACGACGCCCATTTCGCCGGCACAGGCCCGGAGGTGTGGCGCCAAACAAATGGAAACGTGCGGGCGTTTGTGAGCGGAGCAGGTTAGTGGCTTGGCAGTTTCGCTCTATTCGATTTCCACTTTACCTCGTATATTCACCTTTTATGCTAACCACAGGCACGGGCGGAACGATCGCCGGCGTTGGACGCTTTCTCAAATCGATGGAGGAAGACGTTTTGGTTTGCCTCGCCGATCCCGAGGGAAGTGGGCTCTACAACAAGGTACATACACTCCTCGTCGGTCGGATTATCATTCACCTCTCGCACATGCAGGTGAAACACGGAGTCATGTTTGACCCACGCGAGAAGGAGGGGACGAAGCGGCGGCATCAGGTCGACACGGTTGTCGAGGGGATGTATGTTTCCTCAGTCCCTCATTCAGCGTCATCACTTACTTGTGCTCTGCAGCGGCATCAACAGGCTCACCCAGAACATCGACTTAGCGTTGCCCGTCATCGACGACGCCTTCCGGTGTGTTTTCGTCTTCATTGCTACGTAGCCGTTTGGCTAACGTCCGGCGCAGTGTCACCGACCTCGAGGCCGTTGCGATGGCACGCTATTTGGTACAGCACGATGGGCTGTTTGTGGGCTCGAGCAGCGCCTGCAACCTCGTCGCGTGCGTCCGCCTGGCAAAGAAAATGGGCTGGAACGGTGGGGAGCGGATTGTAACCGTCCTATGCGATTCCGGCGCAAGACATTACTCCAAGGTGTGTGCGGCGTGCTGCATACGGCATTCTCCCGCTCCTCGCTAACCCGGTTATCATCGATTCCGTATAGTTCTGGTGCACCCGCCCACTTATCCCGCTTTGAGCGACGCTAACACGCGTTTGCAGGAATGACGACTATCTACGCACTGCGGGAATTCCCATTGACATGAGTATCATTGAGGACATGCTCTCGGCATAGTGGGGTTCTTCAGCTCCCGGCTTCAGGAACGAGCGAGGCACATGCATTTGGACCTTCGGATGGACGTCCATGTACGCTGTTATTTAGTTGCCGGGCGTTCGTATGCCCATCTTCGAAAATACACGGGTAGAACGGCATGGGCTTCCACGGATCCGAAGGAATTGAGTATGTAAATTATTTCTCAGCATCGACGGCGGATTCCTTATTCTCTCTTTCAGGTGCTACGCGGCGTACTGAGGGAAGGTTGGGCTCCGCGCGATAACCCCGTATCTCGCCCTCGACCTGTCGCTCGACTGTTGTTTCACTGGTCTCGTTTTGAATATCACTGCTGGCTAGATCGCAGTTGGACGACCGAGGCTGGTGAACCCTCGCTGAGATAGAAATGGGGCGTACCCACGACGAGTTTCAAACCGTGAAGATTCGAACCCCTCCAACACACCTGTGCTTTTCCTCTCAACCTCTCAAGTGTGCAAAGGCTCCGACAAGCTTTCCTGCTCACGGTCGACCGCTTAGGTTCCATCTAGGTCCGCGGACATCCTTTACCCCGAAGCCCGAAGCCTGCTTTTCAATTACCACACTGCGCCAGACCGTGCCCACAAGCGTAGCTGAAGTCTTGACTTTTTGTGGCCAGCAGCCTATGCACACTTTGGACTACTCAAAACTTACCGGTCTCAGACGCAGGGCCCATAAACCCCACGATGGCAATTTCACTGCAGCCTCGGCTCTTCCGGGTCGCATGCCTCGGTCTCTGGACCCACTCTGTGCAGGCGATGGTCCGCGGACATCTTTTTTCTGTCAGTGGCAAGCGCTGCTGAGACTGACCTGGACTTCTAGTCCGAAAGATGTGTAGCTAATACCTCTTGCCCTCACAGTCTGTTGGGTTCCTTGCGGTTGACAGTCCGCATGGTGCTATTCCCCGCCTTCACTTTTGTCTCAGAGACTGTGAGCTTGAAAGACGAACGAAACATCATTATTTGCAGGTTTGCTGGTGTTTCTATCGGGGGATATCGGCATCCGAAACATCGCTTCTTTGCAAACTACCTTCTTCATTCTGCTCAGCGCCTTTTTGAATAAAGATTTGGGCGACTCCATCGTCAGCGCGCTTCACCAGCTTATTATTGGATTGCATGTGCCGCACCTCCTGAGGATCCGCCGATTCTGGTAGCCGCCGTTGGAGACTTCTTTACGGGCCGTCGATAAATGGCTTCCGGAGGGGTTTCCCCGATTCTTACCGGTCAGACGCTTCTCAGAATGAAGAGAGACGATGGTTCCTGATGTTTAGTTAGTAAAGCGAACTCCATCTGCTGCGGTAAATTTCCACTTGTCTACTGCCCTTTCCCAAGATCAGATATCTGGACAGTTGGCCGACCTCCGCCTGTGTTTTTCGGACCCACAGCATGCCGGTATTACTGAATCCAGCGAGAGCCGTTGATTTAGACCGAACCTGAACGCGAAGAAAGGGAAGACTGGGAGTGTTTAGAGCCGTTCCATTCACAATAAAGGCGCGCGCTCAATTTCCTTGTTTCCTACAACCGATCGATTGTTGGTATCGTAACTTTTGGCTTTCGCCTCTGCTTGTTTTCGGAGACGGCGGCTCGCCATGTTTCCGGCTCTTTATGCTGTTCTTATTCTTCTACTCCAACCTTAATCAGTCGAACTGCCACAACTATTTCCCTCCGCGATGGCCTCTCCGCAGTACACGATGGCCTCCCCGGAAGAGATAATGGCCCCGGCCAACGACCCTGTAGAGTCCCCAGCTAGCCTAGCTGATGGCGGGGATATGCGTACGACACCGTTAACTATGGAAAACTCGCTGGTGGGAAAGCTAAACGAAGGCCGCCAATATATCAACAAGGCCGGCGAGGAGTTCCAGAAATGTGTCGGCCGTCTTGAGGACACCCAGATAGAATCTATACGACAGACTCATATCAGGCTAGTTGTTCGATTATGGGCTCCGCCTTCGGGGTGCACACTGATGTTATCCCAGATTGACCGACCTAATGCGGGAGGTCAAGTCGGCGCAAGACTTTCCGCGCTGTATCAACCCCAAAAACATACACAGGGCGCACCGGTTTGCGGACGAGGCGCGACATTTCCACAAGCATATCATAATCTTGTCGGTGAGTTGTCATCGGGGACTCGAATGAGACCGTTAGGACTCAGGCTATTGTTTGACCTTTCAATTCAATTAGGACAGATCGCGGCGAGCAATGTTAATGGCTGGAACCCCGGTGAGCATTGTAGTAGATCTCGAGGGCCAGGCCTCTGACAAAGCGACCTTCGTCGGTACCACGAATTAGACTTAGACTTTTACGACATAACGACCTCCTCGACGCAACGTTACCTCCAATGGCCCGATCCGGGCTCTGTATTTATGACGGTGTACTGTGGACTTTTCTTGGGCGATGGCATGCATGCTCTTCCTCCTTTGTTTCAACTTTGTACTCATTTTTTTTCGTCGTAAAATCACCGCCGACATGACCATCTTGTCACCGCACGTTGTCAACGTGCATGCACTGTAAGAAAGTGGCATACGCGGCCTCGTTGGGTCTTATAAATCGCGCGCGTGCTGGTCAAGAGGTCCACGACGTTTTCCGCAATTGACTCGAAAGTTCCCCAATTGGCAAATATATTGCAATGCGCTCGCCACCCACACATCACCTATGTATATCCGGGCCGGGCACGCTGGCCCAGCGACATTCTTGACGATAACTGACTCTAATCCTGCTGCAACTACGAGATACGGTGCGCTTCATTAATTACCAAACGCCCATGGTCAAAGCGTACCATTTGAAGATTCTCTTCACAAAGCGGATCCGCTACTGCACCCGACACTTGTCGTTGACCCTCATTGACCCGTCGAATCGGAAGCTTGCAAGCCGTTGCCTCTCCGATCAAATTCCATTATTCGCTCTCCCTACTTCCACTGAAAAGGACTTCCCTTCGCACCTGAGGGGTATCACTACCGAAGCTCTGGCGCTGGTAAGCCATATCGCACCACCAGGGGCGATAGACCTTTCCCTAGTGCTTGGGTTCGAGCATGAGAATCCGTTGCTCCCGCCAACATGCTGCTCGGTCGTGTTTCTCGGAATTATCGATTTGACGATGGGTAGGAGGCGGTGAGAGAAAAAACTTAGATACCATGCCTTTTTGTCCTTGCATGTGTGAGGAAAATTACAAATGACTCGGCGGTCCAAGCGCTTTCTCTCTTAGACCGGCCCATATCAAGGCAACAATGGACTGCTGGTGCGATGTGCGGCGCGCTTACGCGCCAGTCTCGGGGGAAATAGCCGCCAGCCATTCAAATTTCTAAATTAGGACTCAGAAGCATGCGCCGTGAAAGAAGCGCAGCGCGGCTTAGGCGTGCTATACAGATGTGGCGTGCGGTATATAAACGGTTCGGCGTACCCTTCTTTGAAACTATTCAAACTACTCCCCTCCCAGTACGCGCCTGAATCCTCCCTCAGCGTTCTCTATGTCTTACCCCTCTCTGGCGCAGATGCCATCCAATCCCATTCCCAAATCATCTCCGGCCAAGAAAGGGCCTCCACATCCGCGAACAAAGACGCCACCAGCGCCGTCACCGACAGCCCGCGAAGGACGCGAAATTGCCGCGGACTGGTCGAACTTCACAGCACAACAACGAGCACATTGGGTTGCGCAGACTCAGAGGGTGCAATTGGAGTACCAGACACCTCGGAGGTCGCGCCACAAGTTGTGATGATGGTGAGCACCAAACGATACGATTCCCGCGAAGCAGACAGAATCATGGTCCCTATCAGATCGCACGTCAGGCTTCTTTATACTTTAAGCGTTTTCCATGGGGGCCAGTAATTTGCGGCGACATGTCTGGGTCGTCGTCGGTGGAGGTTTCGGGTGGCAAAAGGGAACAAGGACTTACCGGACATTGTAGTACTAATATTTTGACATAGAATTCGAGATTACGCTGGCATTGAACTCCCATTTGGATGCGCGTCACTGGCATCGTCCTCAACGTCTTCATCTTTATTCTGTTCCTGTGCTTCTGCCTCCGCTTGAGCAGCCGCCGTAGCATTGTTAATGGCCTCTTCGAGCAGTTTCGTTTGGTCGTCGGAAAGTCCATGCAACGACAGACTCTCTGCGGACACTGAAGGAGTGGAAGCCTGCGCCGAAGAATCTGGGGTGACCGGTGCAGCAGGGAGCGCCTCGCTGGTTGCTCCGTTAGCCTGTGTGCCTTGGGCCTGGGCAATGACGCTCGCTAATGTCGCTTGACCGTTGGTAGAGGAAGACGACGAGGGTGCTTGCCCGGATGGCGCACCCAACGTGCGGGCAACGTGTGCTTGCAGCAGACTATGCAATCCCATGACAGTCGCCTGTACCTCCGAGATAACGACGGCGTCGATTTCACCCTCCTCTGCATCTTCGACCAAAGCAGGAGCACCAGGAACCTGTGCTTCGATTATCTGCGCGTTTAGACATTCGGGACTGGGCTGGTTGGTAGTAGTGACCATTTTGTGTCGTTGGACGTCGTCGCGTGTGGGGAAGAACTGGCCGCACCCACCGCACTTGTACGTAGTACGGGCGTGTTGCTGCTTGTGGCGTTTGTGGTCGCGCTCTCGCGCAAATGTCGCAGGGCAAAGGTCACAGCGATACGGCCGTACGGACGAGTGCGCGCCTTGATGTGAACGAAGGTGGTATAGCTGGGCAAAAAACTTGCCGCATCCATCAGCGGTGCAAGGAAACACGGAAGTGGAACTGTTCTGGGACTCGGGGCTCGGAGTTTGGCCGATTTGGATTCCGCTGAGGACACCCAAAACCTGAATGAGGCCGCTAATCTCTTGTAATGCGTTCGTGTGAGGTCCGCCTGTCGCCGATGAGCTGACGGCGAACAGAAAGACGCGGTGAAGGTGGGGCTGGATTAAGGCGATAGCGGAGGGAGCGATGGGGTGCGAAGTAGTAATAGTCTGAGCCACAATCCCGACGGATTCCTTCAGCTCTGTTTGGAGGTGGTTGTGCTGGCGCTTGTTAACACGCTCATTTTCATCGGCTGCCTCCCGTTTGCGCTTGAGTTGAAGAGAAGGCGCGGCAGAATGGCGAAGACTCCCAAACAAGGTATCCGACTTGGCGAGAGTGACAAGAAAGCGGCTGATGGGCATCGCAACTCCCCGCGGAATTTTTCCTGAACTAGCCATGTTTTGCAATATATCCAACAAACTGTCGCCTGCAAATTCGGACATTTTCGACGCTGCCAAAGTAGAGCGGGCGAGAGCATCGTGTTCCAACGAGGCAAGGATAGCGGAAACAGTTTGAATTGCAGCTTCCTCCTTGGGATTTGGAGGTGTCTGAGGAGGTTCTACTGGTGCATGGGAAGTCTCGGCAGCTGGGGCAGCGGCATTCGCTTTGCTGATATCGGCCCATAATTCTGCTTCCAGACGACGCGCAATTTCTTGCGCCTCTGCATCGATGTCTTCCTCGTCGTCGTCTTCGTATTCTCCATCCCAGTCACCCTCATCTTCTTCTCCTTCTACAGGTTCATCCTCCATGGCTTCCGCAGCGTGCGCTGCAACATCGGCCATACAGCGTGTTCTGGCACGTCGACGTTTTCTTTTGAGTGGTGTTTGCTCTTGTGGGGCAGCGGCGTGGATTTTTCTGTGAGGGACCTATGCGACTTGCTTGCCGATTCCGAGTCACCGAGCTTATCTCTTGACCGCCACCATGTCGAAAACAGTCAAGGATCTGACGGCTGGGACGGCGGGGGGGATTGCCCAGGTACTACGTCCCCGTTTCACGCGCAATACACTTTCCTGATGTCTCCTAGGTGCTTGTGGGCCAGCCGTTTGACATTGTCAAAGTTGTGGGTACAATTCCTCTGCAGGTCTGTCCCAGGATAAAACTATTATAAAAGCGGATGCAAACCGCTTCAAAAGGCACCTATACGGGCATGATGCACTGCGCGACTGGCATCCTGAAAAATGAGGGGCCGCTTGCCTTTTACAAGGTATCATTGTGCTTATCTCGTGTTACAAATGACTATATCCACCCCAGGGCACGCTCACACCTCTTCTCGGCATCGGTGTCTGCGTCTCTATCCAATTTGGTGCTCTCGAGTACGCGAAACGACACTTTTCTGCACGAAATTTCGCGAAGGGCACCGGTGGAGAAGGAGGGGCAACCCTCAGCGGTGATCAAATCTTCACGGCAGGCGTTCTTGCAGGCCTCGCGAATGGCTTCGTCTCGGGACCCGTGGAGCATATTCGTATACGTGCGTCGAGCGAATAACCCTCTATTTCTTTTCTAAATCACCAAAACCAGGTCTCCAGACACAATCGTCTACCAGGCCCGACTACAAGGGCCCTTTCGATGCCATTAAGAAAATATATTCTGCACACGGCGTTCCTGGTGTTTTCAAGGGTCAGGGCGTCACATTTGTCCGCGAAGCCGCTGGCTACGGTGTATACTTCCTAGCATACGAGAAGCTTGTGCAGCGTGAGATGGCGCAGAAAGGCATCAAACGAGACCAGCTCAGCCCTGTGAATGCCGTGCTCTACGGCGCGGCTGCCGGATACGCAGTGAGTGATTTTGGCGTTTGGAGCAGAACGCAAGACTAACACGCGTAGTTGTGGGCGATTATATACCCCATAGATATGATCAAGTCGCGGATGCAAACCGATGGCTTCACCGGGGCCACGGGGCGGAAATATAAATCTTCAATAGATTGTGTGCGGACCGTCTATCGGACGGAGGGCATTGCGGCCTTTACTCGCGGCCTTACACCTACCTTGATTCGGTTCGTCTCGACGCGTCTCTTGGTTTCTGCTATCGGTGCTGATGACATCGCAGGTCACCGTTCGCGAATGGTGCTACCTTCCTCGGGTTCGAGATGGCCAGTCGACTGTTAAATTCGTGATACTGGTATAGACTTACTTAGAATTCGATAAATACATTAGACTATTAGCTTTTTATAGGTTTCCTCTTTGGGGATATTGACGCGTCTATCGGAAGCTATCATGGTCACACTCTGCCAACTCTACTTACCATCCCCCCTTTGGCTCTTTATTTGATATTTCCCTCCCTCTCTCTTCAATGAGCCACTCTCTATTGACGGCTGGGCCGGACACACGGCCGACGTCCATGGTCACACTGGGCACCACTCGGTTGGTAAGGAAGCACCTGGACGCGACACGCTATGAAGACTTCTGGTTTCACGATGGCTCAATAGTCCTCCTTGTTGGCGCTCTCATGTTTCGAGTTCATCAGACTGTGCTCTCGGCGCATTCGGAGGTTTTCGCTGGTCTATTTATCCTTCCGCAGCCTCCATCTGGCACAAAAGGCCAAGAGATGATTGAGGGCTGCCATGTCGTCCAGCTGCACGACAGCCCCGAAGATTTTATTGGCTTGCTCAAGGGGATTTATCATCCTTCGTGTGTGCCTTTTCCACGTCGCATACAGCTCTGACTCGCCCACGATCAGTCATTTCGACACAATACCTGAGGAGCTGGGCAATGTGCTTTCGTGGATTTCCGGCATGCTCCGCCTCAGCACCAAATATATGGTCGTTTCTCTCCGCCAACGTTGCATATCCATCTTGAAGAGCAGATTCCCCACCACCTTCCCTGATTACAATGCCCTAATGGCAAACCCACATCGGAAACACTATAAATCTGACGATATTATGCGCACAGTGCTCCTGGCACAGGAATGCAACGTGCGGGAAATCCTGCCATATACATACTATTGCGTTGCGCGCATGGGGCTCACACGCATCGTGGCCGACTCCCCAGGCGATATATCTTGGAAGGAGAAAGCCATCTGCCTCGTGGGCCGAGAACGTCTGCGCTGGGCCGAAATGAGTCTTTCGCATTCCTTTCTCTTCGCTTTTCGGCCTGCGCCGACCTGCCAGACGCCGCAGTGTGGGCTCGCCCGCGGCCCACAGAAGGAGTGGCGCGTACTCGAGGCGGCACGGTCACCTAACCCGTTGAAACTCTTCGTCCGTTGGCAAATGCTGAATGTGTGCGGGGAGTGCATTGCTCACGCCCAAAACCAGCATCAAGCAGGCCGCGAGGAGGTCTGGCAGCACTTGCCCGTGATTTTTGAGCTTCCTGCTTGGGATGAACTACGCGTCGAAAATGTCTAGGTGAGTCAGGCCCAGTCAGGCCAAGGTGGCTAGTAGCTCGTATAACTGACGTTTTTATCACAAAAAATGATTAGTACACACCATCTTTACGATGTCTCTGTTTTGCTTCAACCTTCATTCGCGTTCCGGATTTTATACCCTTCTTCTGCCTTGTTCGATGTTCTTGGTTCCTTCTGCGTTGTCCCTTTTTTTTTTTTTCCGTGCCAAGACATACGAGTTGACGCCAAGCCTCCTGCCGATCCATCAATCTACGGCTGTCGTTGCCTCCGAGTCTCCGACTCTTCCGGAGGTACAGCAACACGCAGCGATTGGACCTTGTTAATGATCTCTTCGTGTTACATCAATGCCAGTCTTGTGGGCGGATGCATAAAAGCACGCGCCTCTTTTGACCCCGGTAACAGGCTTCATCTCAACTTCCACTTTCTCAGCTCTATTTTTTCCTACTCTTCATTCCTTGACGAAATGTTTTCTTTTTTCACCACTCTCATGGCAGGGTTGCTTCTTGCATCGGTCAACGTCGCTGCCGCCGACCTATCTGAGTCGCAGCAGTGTGTTCTGGACTGCTCCCTCAAAGCCGCCACAGCCAGCAAATGTGATATGTGCGTGCATTATGCAATTTGCCTTCCGGTGCTTCAACGGCCTGATGTCTGAATTCAATAGCTCGGATTCTGCTTGCATCTGCGCCTCCAGCCCTTACTCCACAGAGCTGACGCAATGCGCGACGAGCGCCTGCAAATTCACCACAGCCAGCGTTCAGTCGCTCCTGAAGGACGGTTGCCCGAGCGGGGCTGGTGCGTCGGGTTGCGTCCTTCTATTGAAGCTTTGGCTGAAATATATTATCCAGCCCCCGTGGTTGGAGCGGCGGCTGCGAACTCGGCCGATCTCAATGGGGCGCGCACAGGGCTGGTCGCTGTGTCTGCCATCGGCCTCGTATCATATGCGCTCTTGGTGTAAAGCAGTTGATTTCAAGTTGATCATGCCGTTATGACCGCCTTTTGGTCGGAGCTTCGTCCGTATCCTCAGGGCATTTTATCATGGTAAATCTGGCTGGTGAATGTGTAGTTGCAACCAAATCGAGTCTCGTTGCTCATTCTCAACGTCAGTTGTTCCTCAGGATGACGCCACCTTGCTGCGTGGCCACTCCGAGTTTATGAAGGAAAGCTGAAGAACTAACGATTCGACATCTGGATGCGATAGTAATCGCACACTTGCGTGCTCAACATGAACTAAAATTAAGAACGATGGTGGCCTGACTGAACCTAAGAATCTGCGCAGTGGCAAGTGTCGCTTTATTTAATCCGACCTGTTGTTAATTCATACTTAACAATTTATGCCTAACGTCGCATGAAACTGGTAACACGCCAGCTGGGTAGAGTAGTTGAGCAACGTGTGAGTAATTTTAGAAGTTATGTAGTACCCCACGCGACGCGTCTGTTTGAGTATATTTTCTTCCTCTCGATCCCATGTCGTATAACTCTACCTTGTCTTCTTTCCTCTCCTCCTCCTCCAAAGAGTCTCTTTCGTACTTTCGCCCTTTGTGGCGATCTCCTTCGTGTTCAAGAGTACCGTCGTCAGCCTCAACGCAAGCCCCACAATCAGCGTCGCCCTCCGTCCTTCTCGCATCAATCCACAGGTCCAAATCCCCCGTCCCTTTCTCGCCGCGCTTTCTTGTCTCTTCATTGTTTGCAATGGACTTCTCGCCCTCCTATATGCAAAAGGGATTTCTGGATCGTCCGGTTCCCTCAATCCTTCCCCCATACGCTCACCCACTGCGGAGCCCAGAACCACGGTGCGCCGCGGTCACAATGATATTAGACGGGGCGCCGCCTCCACCGCCTCCGGGAAGGATACTATCAGCAATAGCAATGGGTGTCGGCCGGCGTGACGGCTGTTTTCGTGGATTTGGTGGCTTCTTTGCTGAATTTTAGCCCATTTCCTCCAGTCATTCAGCGACTTGCGAGGCCAGGTTAGAGGTAAGGCCACCAGTCGCTGATCATGAGGCGGCCACCGTACGGCTGCGGACTTCGAAGAATAGTTTAAACGGCTGTTTCAAAAAATAACGACTCCACGAGCGATCCTTTCAAACTGAGGGAGGAGAGAAGGGCACATGGTAAGTACATGGACGCCTTGCGAATTGATTGGGTCGGAGGGGGTTCAACAGCAGTCGTTCAGAACTCGTTATTTCGAAGGGAGCAAGGATCCTCCGAGTCAGTGGTTCCGGTTGCTTTCATACGCCGTTGATATATCATACTTACGATACATGTATCCGGGCGTTCGTTGGAGAGCAGCCACGTACATGAATGAGAAAATCGCAAACACCAATGTCTTTCAAAGCCAACATACATATCAAACTATGTAGGCTCTTGAATTAACGAGCGCCGAGACACCTTACTAGGCCGTGATCATGTTACGCGGTCGACCTGCGAAGATATCTGGGAGTACGCGGAAGCGGTAATAGGCTCTCCAGGCGGGATGTTGGTAGCGGTAGCGCCTAAACCTATTGCGCGATGAGTTCACGCTCTCTAACTCCTCCGCCGCGTCCAGTTCCTCCTCGGTGGGCTGCCTCATAAGTACGACCTCGCGGACATCGTCCGGCCCAAAAAGGTGCTTTGTCTCCTTGAGAAAACCTGTCTGAAGAAAATGGGCATATATTCCTTCTATTCTGTTAGGAGCTGGAGGGTTGCGTGAGGAAAGCGAAGACGGGAGAATGAGCTAGACTCACTAAGGATGACTCCAACGGTGGTACAATGTTGCTCACTCCATACTAGCTCTTTCACCTCGGAAAAGGGCTGGTCAACCGACTTGAACGGCCACGCTTCATGGCCCATCAATCGGCCCTCAACGACGTAACCTGATTCTCCAGCACGGACATTTTCATGGTTCCAATTGAGCTGAGGAGGAGTGTGGGTGTGTGCTCCATTCACGGCCGTCCATAAACAGTGAGCCAGTTCGTGGTACAGAGTTGTAGCCACGAGTATGGTAAGAGACATGATGGTCCGCTGGCTATGAGCCATTGTGAGAGCTTCGACCATCTGAGCGTTGAGGAATATGATGCCGGGATGGATGCTTCTCTCGTGGACTGCCAACAAGTGTGACCTCCCCACCGCATCAGGATGGTCGTCCAGGCCGTCGTGAAGACAAATTTGGGGAAACCGGTTACGGAAAAAATCCAAGGTCCTCTGGTCCAGAGTAAGTTGCAGAACTGGATCTTCTCGATCCCTCTTGGTAAGATATCGTCGCAGATGAATGAAGAAGTAAGCGCGTCGAAGCACAGTTCCCTGGCTGGCGCGTCCCTGCAACGAGCGAGGCTCAATAAGTGCATTTCTAATCTTGCCAACGATATTCAAGACTCTGGCGGAGGCGAAGCCTGTCGGATGCCATTGTGCCACTGGCCATCTCTTCACATATGCTGCTAAGAAACCAGGACCAACTGGAGGAGGCGGGTTGTGGAATGCAACTGGGGGAACTGGATTGAAGAATGCATTCGCAAATGGGGGAGCTGGATTGAGGTGTGCCATGTGTATCGTGTAAACTGTGAAATGTACTAGAGTCAGATTCCCCGGAGAAGCTGAGGATGGATGTAGTGTCGATTTGAAATCTGAGAGTCTGTTGAAGATTGGAATCCTTATAACTTGGAACGGTTGCCTGGGTAACTGAACAGTTTCCTGGAGTACAAAAAGAATCGCGCACTCGTAATTGTTCGCGTCGTACTATAAGAGCATTACAAGAGCCATGGTGATTCGCTGTTGTCTTGGCACACTCAAAGCTTCGAGATATTCAACTTGTGCTGCCGGCCTTTGTTCTCTAATTGTCGAAAAGGGTTGCTTGGCAGCCTACGTGCCAGCCGAAAGTACCAGCCGAAAGTAGAAGAAGGAAGGAGGGGTGATGCGGATATCGATAGCGATGTCAGGGTGATGAACTAAGAACTTGAACAATGATTGGCCGCCCGGTTATTTAGCGAATACAGCCTGGTCACATGGTCGCCCCACCCTTGTCTTCCAACCGCGAGCGACTCGAGGACCACCACACGTCGATATGCGAGCACTGGATGATCTGCTACTGGAATTGCAGGAAATCATTCTTCGCGACAGGTTGGATGCGTTTTCACCTCTCAAAACTTACCCGACCTATCTATCTTCATCCTGGTCGGATTCGACGCTATTCACAACATTGCCATTCGCAGATGACCCGCACTCAGTATTGACTTATTTCCGAGATTCTTTCCCTTCCTTCAGCATTTCTCCGCAGGGTTATGTTGCCACCTCGAGTGACGCCATAGCTGACGGCGAGTACGAAACGCCCACCAACCCGCTCATCCACCACGCCATCAATACCGCCTTCGAGAGAAACAACGATGATCTGCTGCTTAAATTCCTTCTGGTGGTGGCGATGGTTCACGACTTGGGCCACGCTGTACGACATCATTCTATAGCGTTCTTCAGCAAAGCAAGGACGAAGGACGAGTTTCCGTTCTACTGCGAACAAATCTTGCCTGGTATACTCCGTGAGGAGACTGGGTTTGAATTGGAAGTCGCACTATTTGGCGGCATTGTTGGAGTGATATTTCAAGACGAGCAGGAGCTGGAACTCGATGGGACCTTCCCTTTTTTCGAGCTGGATTATACGCGCATTGCATACTTTTGTCTTACCGTTCCTACCAACGTCACTTACAAAATCGGCAAGTCACTTCTAACGAGCCGCGTAAAACGTCCTCACACTCAATCCAGATGCAGAGACTATACGCTCCAGGATGGTATCCTCTCAATGGCTCGATATCTTCGACCTTTCCGAGCTGGAAATAATGGAGACGCCCTCCTTTCTGCGACACCGTCTTTGTGCCGTCCTCAATTCCACACACCTCCCGCGCCCAGATGCGGATGACCTCGCTCCGAGAGGTCAGTCCCGTGAATCACTTCGCAAGGCTGAACGACAAGGAGTCGTGCTTCCTGCCGATTTATTCAATCGGGTTCGCTACATTCGCGATAGCCCAGAGGGACCGCTCCGAATGATCACTTACACCAGGTCCAAGGTGCACAATGATCCCCATCTCTAGTTCCGTCGTTCCTCAGGGGACCGGCCGTGTAATGCTACCGGTACCTACCTACCTACCTACGTATACCATACACGTGGTTATCGTTTTCTAGCCGTGTCGGCTAGGCGCATGGGCTAGTCCTGCTAGTGCTTTTTTTCATTTTATTTTGTCGCTGCCTTCTCTTGAAATCATGCCGCCCTGTATACCTGTTCCACTTCCACGTTTTCTAAATACGTTCTTTTGGTTTTTTCCGAGGCGCTTCTTTAAATATTCATGAGTTCCCTTCTGTCTTCTAAAAAAATCTTGATCCCGACCCCGCTTTTTCTAAGCTCTTCTAATAGCAAAAGAGGTAGGTCAAGGCAGGACATATGCGCTCGAGTTCCCAATAATCACAGACATCATCCGTGTTGTAGTATTGACCCCGGTATCCAGTCTCCGTTGGGATGGTCGGGGTGAGGGTTTTGTTTGGTTATCGAGCGCAGGATGGGAAGTTGGGGATTTGAGATGCTGACTAGGCCAATGGCAAGGAGTACAGACTTCCGGATAACAGGTTTATCGTAGTGCATCTGAGCGAGAACATGAGAATCCGCGTATGCAAGCCCGAGACACCTGATGGCACTAGTCTTCAGCGGTACTGACTTGTTGTCGACGTCTCGCCGATGAGGCCCTTGGCGACATCAGCCTCAGTACGGACACCGTTGTTGAGAATAACGGTGGCGAGCAGCGCTCCAGCCTTGATGTACTCCTCGGCTGAGTAGGTGTACTTATTGACGTGGCTGAGACCAAGATCGGTGTCCGAAAGCAAACTCAGGCCGAGCGAGGCAGTGGCGCTCATCATGCCTGCACATAAGAAGTTAGATCTGCGAGAAGTGATGCGACACCGGGTCGACGCACCATTTGTTCTTGTACACCCAGCTGTTTCCCTCAGCCTCGACCATCGTACTCGCAAAATTGCCACGTGCAGAATCGACGTTGGCCGAAATGTTTGGTCCTGAGCAGCATTTAGTTAGTACGCAGGGCGAAAGGATGTCCTACATACATGTGTGCATCTCCAGGACCTTGAGCGCGTCTTTGAGCTGTAGACGCACGAGCGCTCTTCACATCCTTGCCATTTGTTTTTCTCTTTGCAGCGACGTTTCACGAAGGTGCCTGCCGTTCGCATTTGCTATGTGCCCGACACGTACAGGGCAAACTCCCTCACCCCGTCCTTCTTCATGACGCGCGGCAGTCTGAGATCAATTTGTGCCGGGAAGCCTGAGCCAAGGATCTTAGCGCGGAGGAAACGGGCGCCTAGAAGCAGCTGGAGGTGCCAGTACGTGTCCCCTACGGTTGCCAACAAGCTTTGGCTCGTTTTGGTAGCCCATCATTTCTTCATTTTCCGCACCTATATAGCCCACGTAAGTGGTCGTATTAGACCCGTTGCATGGCCGATGCAACAGGTCTAATACGACCTGATTCTGCTGATGGGGCGGGTTTTGAGAAACATTCACAAAACCCGCGTGGTATTACTGTTTCCAGCACGTCGCACGGCATGGCGGCACAGCGAGGAGTGCATCAGAGGCACTCGGACGCCATCACTTCCCTCCGCCCCGGGCGCGCAGGCCTCCGCGCGCCATCACTTCCTCCATGCGCCATCACCTCGCATCAATGCCATCAAATCCGAGTCTCCCGCCTGTTTGCGAGCTGCTACCACCGCATTTTGCAACCCCCGTTCGATCCGCCTTTCGATCTAGTGCCCCGCCTGCCTCAAACCCTCCCCGCGCAGGCACCAAGTGAAAAAGACCCGACCTTCCGCAAAGAGCAACACTGGCTTGGGCTTGTCTTTAAAGTGACGCTTTCGCGCAGCTCAGCCTGTATGAAGCACAAATTCAAATGCCCAAGTCAAGGAGTTCTACTCCGACTAGCAGTTGGTCCTCGCATCAGGAGGCATCACCGATTGGCCTCTAATGGCGAGGAAGGGCATGAAATCGACGCCGGTTAGAGAGCTCCTCGACCACCGCCGAATAAAATTCACCCTCTCCACGCTCGTGGACAAACTATCGGAATTGCAGAACTACCTTTCCGACGACGTGCAAAAGGTTCTGCTGATTGGTGCGCACATTTTAGCACTCTGCCTCTGTCTCTTCAATCAATAGTTATTGCAGCCCCGCTGCGGGAAGACCTCTGTTGAGCAATGAATCTGAGAATGCTCGACGTTGGATCACGCCGCCAACTGAAACACTACGGCCATATCTCTGGCTACATGTAGCAATCGGGTTAAAAGTAGGCCCAGCGACATACAGCTGCCGCTATCCCTCGATCTGAATATCTGTCCCAAATGTTGCCGCCAACAGCGCTCGATGTGTAGGCGGGGGCCGTACGCTGGATGCGCACTGGATTGACTTGCCTCGGCAGTTGAACCTGCTCTCGAAAGTTTAACCTGCTTCGGGGAGATTAAACCCTGATTCCCTAGGTCGCTAACTACTGAACAATACCTCCGCTCAAGTTTCTGTTGTATATGCCGCTATATTTTCCCAATATCAATCATCATATTCCTTCATGTGGAGCAGTAGCTACTCAGGTTTCTCTCTGCGTATTCCGAACGAGTAAAGGGATCTTCTATGTGATGGGAATTTGTGATGTGGCATATTCTTCATAATTTGCTACTCCGTTGTCAGAATCTTCTTAAATCTTGGGATGTCGGTCACGACAGGCTAATGCAGCGTTTGGGAGAGATTTGGGTAACATCTTTCAGAAGATGTGTTTTGACCCTTTCCCCTGGGTACAATGCAAGGGAAAATCTGAGAATATTCCAGGGCAAAGGTATTGTACTAATACACCGTTTATATGAGTTTCATAATTTTCTGTATCGATGTGCCAGAGGTGTGAATTAAAGAATGCCGGATTATCGCGAACTCACTGTTTTGGGACACAGTTTACTCATGTTTCGTGATATGTACTCCCACCAATTCCTCTCATCTTCCCACTCAACTCGATCTCTGAGTGCCGGTAGCAAAATTTTACTCTCTCCCCATCTAAAACTCTGCATGCTGTCAAGCGTTATTCCGCAAAGTGAGCCCTGATTCGTTGGCAATACCCAAAAGCTCCAGCACTCTGAAGTCACGAAACTGCAACTTTGCAGCGGTCTGCTCAGAACTTACGGTGTTATATTCACTTCTCCGGCTTGTATGTGTTCAACTCCTACAAGAGGCTACACAGCAGGAGCGAAAGCGGCTGGCTTCTGCCGAGCGTTGTCCCAAAAAAACTGCATGCTTCCAATCTATCGAATGTAGGACAGGAATCGGGACTTTATCCTTGCGGCTGACTCTCAAAGACTCAATGGATGGTAGCTGATCCACTAGCCCTCACCACATCGAGGCCGCCAACCCCGCCACAATATTTACTTCCCTCACTCAGGCCTTTCCGCGTCTGAGTCGGACTCAGAGAAGTGCCTTCAAGCAATCCAATGCTTCCATTTCCGAGAATTTTTTCGTTTGCTCGGCACTCAGCCGGCGGTGGACACGTCTACCTTCGCCCCTAAATCACAAGTCCCTTTTGACCACTCGCAGCTATGGAAGAAAGCAACTGCTGGCAGGAGCACCTTGTGCACATCGCGCTAGTGCTGAACGAGATGCGGCACTGGTTTTGGCTGCTTGATTTCCTCCCCAGTCTCGAAGGTATGATTCAGCGTTCACGAAAATTCCGGTCTACGCATGCACTATCTTCATATACAGCAATATGCTTCACTTCCGTCTCCCTCCCTTATTTTATTGTGCAGCGTCGCATGTCTTTGACATTTGTACCTGGATCATGCATTTCTTTTGCCTGTTCCTCATGTGGTAGGTGCCTATAATGTTACGAATCATTAAAGTGACTCAGTGCCTGGTCAGTAGCTGCTTAGAATGTGTTGTGGGGGTAGCCAGAGGTGCCGGACTGCCGACGCCGGGAGTATTTACGCGATTGATGGCGCTCAGAAGTGGCGCGTAGCAGAAATTTTATATCACAGTATTTATTAGATGTGATTAAGTGCACCGTATTATTTACGCAATTTTATGGGGCTCGGGGGAAACAGCGGGACTTGAAGTCGCGGGCGGGCGGGAGATTTGATGGCATTGATGCGAGGTGAACGGAGGAAGTGATGGCGCGCGGAGGCCTGCGCGCCCGGGGCGGAGGGAAGTGATGGCGTCCGAGTGCCTCTGATGCACTCCTCGCTGTGCCGCCATGCCGTGCGACGTGCTGGAAACAGTAATACCGCGCGGGTTTTGTGAATGTTTCTCAAAACCCGCCCCATCAGCAGAATCAGGTCGTATTAGACCTGTTGCATCGGCCATGCAACGGGTCTAATACGACCACTTACGTGGGCTATATAGGTGTTCCACCTCTCCGTCTCGCATAGGTCTACTGCGTGGGGTAGCGTGAGGTCTCATGGATGTTCTGACGCGTACCCTACAGCTTCTGGCCGACCTCGCGATGTTCCTGAAGTATCTCGGGGTCCGCCAGCCTGTACTTTTCACTAGTAGACAGGATACTGTCGCACGCACTCGAGTCTCGAGCTCATTTTTAGATGCCTTCCGCACTACCGAGGCTCATCGGGCCGTCTACGCTGGCCTGGGAACACAGTGGGTGCTCCCCAGCCGCCGACAGGCCCTACACGTATCGCTGATAGGCAATGGGATATACAGTGCGCCATCTTTGTTATTCTCCTCACTCAAGTTCTCATTCCCATGCATTCTCGATGCCTTATGATTGACTCGTACATCGCGAGTGCCCACGAAGGTTGTCCTCGCGCCTAGATTCCTTCTGAGAACGTCCCGGAGCGTATAGGCAAGAGGCGCCGCGCTTCCGTCGACAACCCCCCTCCCCCTTCCACGTGTCCTATCGGCGTACGTCGAGTGCGGGCTCATCTTTACACCACATCGGGCAGAGGCGTGCGCCTCGCTATGCCGCCGCTGCCGGGTACCTGCGCGTTTGATTGGTTCCCGGCGCGTCAGGGCGGCTATATGTTACTCTCACGGGTCGGGCGCGCTCAGCAGAGCGGTCAGTGCTCATACGGTGGACTGCTCCCCATGAACAAGTCCATTCAATCTAGTATGTAGCTCTCAAGTACCTACACATAGAGTATTCAGGAGGCAATGGGTGAAACCGCTGCAATGCGCCAAAAAAACGTGTTCGACTGCGTTGGGGCATCTGAACATATGTTGTATACCACTCAATGTGCTCCCTGAACCCTCGAACGCGACTGGGGACACATAAAAGAATGGTAAATGTGTTGGAAAACAAACAAAAAATGGATTACCAAAACGAGCCAAAGCTCGGACTTGTTGGCAACCGTATGTCCCCAGAACGCGAGAGTAGCCGGACGAAAGCAGAAATCAAATGCGCAAACCGCGCAAAACAATTCAAAGCGTGGACTTATCGGCAACCGTAGGGGTCCTACTTTGAGCTCCCCTAGTGTGTGTTTGGTGTGTGTGCAACTTCAAATCACATGTATCGAGTTCTTCTGAATCCTCCAGCTGGTGTCTTGACCATCCCTCGACCATTCTCTCTTTCTGCTCTCCGCACAGCTCCGCACGGGGTTCTATGCCACGTCCTACAGGTCACCGTCGCGCTGGCTTTCTTGTTGCCGTCCTCGCCCGAGTCGGCCGGTTTTTTCTACTCCCGCGAACGTGAACAGTGCGAAGCTGGAACGGCGGATCTGTGCACTCGAGGATAGGTTGCGCGTCGTTGATTAAATTACCGCTTTGTACGTCTTCCGTTCTCCGCATCTCCTCGCCCTCCGGTGGGCATCCAGTTTCTTCTAGTTTCTTTTTCTTCCTTTAGTATATCCCTCATATCGTTCGTGTATCGTTGCACATATCTCGTCCAATATTGTATATTTTAATTCATTTCCTCATAGACCCGACCATTCATCCACAACGTCTAAACATCCGCACAAAAATTGAATCATTATGCCGCCGTATGGTTCCTTTTTCACAGGCAATGAACCTCACAGTGGTGCGGTCAGAACTCTAAACACCTCTCTGAACTGCGAACATCATATGGACTTCAAAACCTGCGGTCTTACGTTCAGACTACCCTTGAATTATGTTCTCTCCTCGTCTATTCTACAAATAACCTCGCTGATACCATTTCTTTGGCATAAGGCCTATTGCCGAGCCCCCTGGACAAACATGGACCTGCTAGACGGACCTTCTGGCTGCTCCTACTTCCCCATTCATTCGGAGGTGCCTGAAGCGTTATTGTCCCTACTACCCCCATATGCTTCCTACCCCACAACTAATCCATTCTGGACGCCTTTCTGCGTCCTGGCACCTCCTGGCACTCGAGATTAAAGCGCATCTTTACGTTTTGTGCTGGTTTTGACGCTTTTGTGCTGGTTTTGACGCTTTTGCTCCTTTTCTGACGTCCTCCTGTTCCGCATAAGTGCAGATACCGAGTAACTAGATACCCGGACCCACCACGCCACCCTGGACCATCCACACAACAAGGCGCATCAGTTTCGCTTAGCTGACCCTAGGAGTGGTAGGCTGACTTCCTTTGGCTAGATGGATCTGAAACTATCGTCAGCAATCCAATCCGCTACGAACACAACACGCTGACAGCGCTTCCTGCCTTAATTAAATCCTTCGTAGCGTTCGCGTACGCGCCCTTCGATCTGCCAATTTTTGGATGGGTCAATGGCATGCTTTTGGCTTGGTGAACGGCCGCAACGTCTACCTGCGGCGGTTGATCTGTATCATGTCGAGCTCGACTTGAGCCGATCTGAATTATTCTGAATTGGGTGTCTTTTTCTGGAAGGGCGACGTTCAAGGGCGAGAAGCGAACCTGGTGGAACGTGGTTGGAAGCGTCGCGGCTACACGGAAGTACCCTTTGGGCGAAAATTGTGCCCTTCATTTACCAGCCGGAAGAAAAAGTACGCCGTCACATATCGGGACGAGAAATATTTTTTCGTCGAAGACGGTGTGGACCGTTGTGCTGTGACCCGTTCCAATTTGCTGAACACTGTGGATACTGCGGTGCCGAGAGTAATGCATTGCTTGATTCCTATGTCGTCTCTTTTATCCTCTTTCATGTTTTCAGTCCACGTATTGACCTGTAGGATAATTGGACTCGGAGTTGAGAAATTTGAATTGTTCCAAAGGGTTCACCTTTTGTTACTCGGTGAAGAAGAAAAGGGAGAGAAATCACCATAATGAACATGTTGCTAGACATACAATTGGCGTAAGAGGGACGATTTATCGACACACTCTCCAAGAGGATTATCGCCTTGCGTAGAAACAGTCTCAGACTGAGACTGGTGAGCGGGCCGGATTGCCGAATGTGCTTCTGTTTGCCGAAGATGCTTTGTGACCTCTCTCCTCTTGCCACAAGTTGCCAGGTGGAGGGATTCATGCGCCTTCGCCATGCTGCGGATCCTAGATCGCATTCATGACCTTATATTCCCGTTTACCTGGTATCTTTCGACTTTTTTCCCGTGAATCTAACCTCATTAGTAGACGATTAGCTCATGGGCAATCGTGGCCCCAACCCAGATCTTGAGACCGCTTCCAGACTTGCCCTTAGAGATATGGCTGGAAATATTTCAGTGGTCCACCTACGTCTATGGTTCGACGACGATTGAGCCCATGGATCCCTTCACCGTGAAACACTCACCCACCGATGTGATGGGCGCGAATACCCCGATCCTTTCTATGCGCACAAAATGTGCGCTTGTGCGCGTGTGTCGCGCATGGAGGCGCATCGCCATTCACATCCTGTATCAACATATTGTCATTCGAAGCCCCTCGCGCGCTGCCTCAATCTTGCAGGTTCTGCGCGATTCTCACAGTGCCCAGTCTAATTACGGGCATTGGACCCGTCACATCGAGCTTTACACGCACGCCAGAGGCTCAAGTAACATCCGGTTCCTCCAGACTGTTTTCCGGATTCTACAGTACTGCCCCCGACTTCGAATGCTCAGTACCACTTGGAGGATCGTCCCACCCAAGGAATTTCTACATGCTGTATCGACACTCTATGGGCCAACGCTCCAGGGATTATGTTGGGACGAGCAGAAGCATGCATTGGGAGCAACCCACGCATCTCTCGATTTCCTTGCCTCTTTCCAGTCCCTTCGCATCCTTGATCTGCGCAATTTCGTTGGGGATGGTGCTTTAGGCCGTGCAGGGCCACCACCGGCCACCCTTCCTTGCCTCAATCATATCATTCTTTCGAATCACGGATCCAATATCTCGGTGGCGACTGCGCTTTCACTTCCGGCGCTGCACACCCTGACACTCCAGAGCCTCCTTGGTCACCCTACCCGGAACGACCTCGTCACAAAGCTACTTGCTGTCCACGGTGGCTCCCTCACCACAGTCCACCTGCCCTCTCCTAGTAGCGGCTCCGACAACGAGCCCGCTCAGCTCCGTACGCCTGCCCAGCACATCCCGCCCTCTTTATTCCTTCGCGCCGGCGTCTGCCCCAACCTCGAGACCTTTACCTTCGGCGCCAATTCCCCCGCGATCGCCATCGAGCCCGACGGTGTTGAGCCGTATACGCACCTTTCCCTCCGGCGCATTGCTCTGCATTCCGTGCGCGCTGATGCGCTATACCCGTCGAAGGGTCCCAACGAGACACAGACTCACCTGCGTTCCTTTACGCGCGCCACGTATCCGCACCTGGAGATGGTCCGCACAGCCGGGTTCTTGGTAGATGCGGACGCAGACAGCTTGGTCAGGGATGTGTTCATCTGGTGGAGTGAGCGTTTCGAGCGTGATGGTGTGGACTTTCAGGACGGAGAGGGCGTCATCTGGGTTTATGGCGATGATGGAGAGGACAGTGCCGTGGGTACCGTACCCACCCAAGGACAGAATCGTTAATCAAGGGTTTACTGAGGTGCGGCTCATCATATCCCTATTCCCCTTACTTTATTTGCAAACTTTCGTACCCTGTTAATTAGATACACACTCATCCACTGTAGTTATACATTATCGTTATCTTATCAATCCCATATCAATCTCATCAATTGATCGCATATTCGACTTGCAAGAAACCATCAAGAAACCATCAAAGCAAGTACTTACTGTAAGTTACCCTTTTCCCGTCCACCGTCCCAACGCCTCAAGAAGTACGCAACAGCCGCTTAAAACTGAATGAACTGGAAAAACGGGGGGAAAACAAGTCTCGGCTGGGCTTGGATTTGTGCATAAATGACCCGGGCCCGCTTATTTAGGTGTCGGTCGCCGTTCAATCTTTCAATTTCCTCCCCAGGAGTCGGCGGCGGTTTACCAACCCATAAGCTCGATTACAAAACGTCCGCTCAGAATTTGAGTCTCAGTTTTAGGTGTCTTAACCACTCCCTTGCTGGACGATTCCTCTGCCACATTGGTCTGGTATCCTACGAATGAATACTAGCATTGGCCGCGGCTAGTAAAACTCAAGGTTCGACCATTCCTTTATCTTCTTGTGCCTATCCGCCCGACCTGGAAACCAACGGGGATACCCCGTCTGTTTACAGTTTGTCGGATGCACCGTCGTTGGATGGCGATCGGCGATAATCTAAGTGAAGACTGGTTCAACGCTCGACTTTTGAACCATTTTCTTTACCCCGTCCAATCGGCCCGAAAGGCGAGCACCACAATCACTGAACCATCTCCTTTCCCGTCAGTGTTAGCGCGCCTGCCCAATGTCGATCCTGATGCTCGAGAATTCGGAGTAGCAGATCCTTGACGTTATCGATACAGCTGGTGGCCGCATTGTATCTGTCCGTATGATTATCCTATCAGTGTCAGCAAGACCAGGTACTGACAGCCTGTCTACCAGCCGGCAACACGGTATATTATTGACGCTCCAAGTGTGGCGTCGTTGGACTCGTGATTCCTCAGCAGTATAATATTGTGGCTAGTACCCGTGGTCCTCGCTTTATCGATGGATATTGTTATTCTTTGGTCGCCGCCCATTCTACCGATCCTTTTTACCGACTCTTCGGAGCAAAGGAATCAGCAAGACGACTATGGGACTCCCAGCCATAGCAAGTACTTTCAACGTATCAATGATTCCAGACATCACCTTCGACTCAGGTGATTTAGGTGCTATTCCGATTCAGGTTCCTTCGAGTTTGTAAGAGCAGTATACACGCATGATTGATAAATTTCTACTTGACGGTCAAGCTACTTATAATCTGGGGTATGATCAGGCTTTTTTTCGTTGGCCGCTGTTGTCGTGTCTTTCAACTATGGCTGTGGATCGAATCGCGAAGACTAGTCAAGTTTCGTTGCACGGTGTCTATCGGCATGTGTCCACGTCTTGGCCATCCAGCAAATATTCATATCATCCTACCGGCAGTGTCGGAGGTCATGCTGCTCTTTCAACGTACTCTTTGGTGGTCTCGGTGCATTTTCTGAATCGGTAGGTTGCGGCATTCTTATTACGCATGACTCCGACATCGTACTGCCGAGCTTGCCGATGAGCAGACATCCCCAATTTTTGAGGTGTTTCTGCTATCCAGGCCCCTTCGTCGTCGATCTTGTCCAATGGATCATAGGGTCGTTGTGCTGACAGTCGGTGCCATGCAACAGTGATACATTGGATCCTACCGCTGTACTTACGACCTCAGAAGTCTATTAGCCTTCCCTGTAATAACTCTCGTTATCAATCTCACGAATGTTCCTGTTGGGAAAATTCGGACGTAGACAGCCGAATTCTTTGGTGAGGTCTCTTGTCAACGAAGACGTAGCTTATCTGACTTTAATATACACAACAAAGTTGTCAGAATATATGTCATTCACCATCTGTCGGCTCAATATCCGACTTCCAATGCTGCACGCGCTGCACCCCTGCCGTTGACGTTGCTTTATCAACCGAGTTATCGTGAACGAGCATAGACATCGTTGAGCATGCTAGTTAGATTGAGTTTTCGTCAAGCGTTTGCCGTCCAGCCGACCTTCGTGGAATTCCACGAGAGCGCCATGTGTCCTGAGATTGGGCAGTTGAATCAAGGGCCTGCCCTGAATGCTTTCAACGCCGTTTCATCGACAGGATGCCGTCGAGGAGGGGTTACAGTCTCAAGGTACGCTAATGGTGCGAGGATTCCGGATTCGGACTCGGGAAGACTCCGACCGCGGATGTGGCCTCTGATTGGACCAGGCTCAGCCTGACGGCGTGAGTCCGTACGGTCAGAAGGTGCTCCATTCCACGTCAGTGAGCGGGGAGGATACCGAGGCGACGGCGTAGATCTCGAAGAGACGGAACCGGGATCGTAGGCAACATATTGGAGATGCGAGAATTCCCCACTGTCGGTGCTGTCGTCTGGATTGAATATGTGATCGGGTCGGCCTTTAACAGAACGGGCGCTCTTGTATTTGCCGTGAGGTACGTTCAGCGCTGCAATAATGATAGATAAATTTCCTTTCTTTTTGAGTGGATGAAACCGGAGCCTACATGATAGGGCTGGGTAATCGTCGATACAGTGGAGTCTATCGAGAGACTCTTCGGTGAAGTAAGCAACTGTGATAATCATTAGACGCAGGCTTCAGAGAGCGGGAGACATGCTTACTGAGATGCCATTTGCGCTGCCCGCGGGGAGTATCCACAAACGCGGTATATGTTTGCTTGATGAGCAGGTCTTGAGTGGCATGTTGACGGTGCGATGGGCTTCAAAACGAAGTTGATGTCAAATTGGTTGTAGAAAATAGATGCAGTAATCCCCACGCACTAAATTCCTCCCGGGAAGACGTAGTGCGAAGGTGCCTTTTCTACACGAGGAAATTTATAGGATTGGGGTGGAAAAGTTTCTAAGAAACTTGCCGTGATAGCTGGAAAGACGTCAGATATGGCAGGATTGACGAAGAAAAACGGACAAGAGAAATCCTTCCCGAACCCTAGCGGAGGAGGTGAGAAACTTGCTCGCGTTCCAGTTCTGAGCTCGCACCTAGAAGGCCCCCAGCGGATACCTGAGCGAGGCTGTTCAGTTGAATTGCATTCTATCTTGCGGATGTTTTACTTGCCATCAGTCCATCGTTCAATGCCTACCTAGAAGTATTCCATCAACATTGTGTGTACAAAAAAAAAATCCGAACGACTCACCCCAGTGATCTCTGCATGCGCCCCGCGTTCCTCCCAGACATAAACGGAGCCGGGGACAATCAGACCCCTCTCCTCAGAGTCCAGCCGTCTTGTAACCATAGGGAGGAGTTCGAGTAGAACTGCATGGAACACCACCCGAACATCCGATGGGGACCTGATTCGAAGATTCGTGCAAGTGGGGCTCTGCATTGCCCAGAAGGAAAGTAATCGGCGGTGGAGAAGAGAGAGGTTGAGTACAAGCACGCCAGTCTAGCGCGAGGTGAAAGGGGCAGACGGACCTCGTTTTGCGTTCCTTTAATGTTTGACATTCGAATACGTGAGTGCCTGTGGACGGGAACAAATGGAGTTGTGTGGTGAAGCACCGCCTTAACTGCAGCACGGTAATTTTGGATACGTGGTCCAAATAAAGTTTTAGGGACCGGGGTCTTCTTCGGAAGAACAAAAGGAGATCTTTGTCGCTGGGGGGAGATGAGCTCAATCCGGTACGGCAGTCTAGCACTTTGATTCGAGACGTGTGTACGCGGTGTCAGATGTCTGCTGATAATCGCGGCCCGTTCTGTTCTTTTGTGGTCTAGCATTCCGGACAGGTCGGAAACCATTGACGATAGTTTATCACCCGTTTCCCGTGCTCTTGGACAGAATCAAGTCCTGGAAGATCCTTGATGAATTTTCACCTATTCTGAGTCATCCCGCGTCTCCCCACACCTGTATTCCATAAGATTTGACCCAGGTTCGCGCGTGGGGAGCTGTCAAAAATTCGACATCGCATAACGACTGTTGGATTGCACAAATAGGCCGAATGGCTTGATTAAGACCTAATATGCTCGGAATAGTCAAAAGGAGACTAATTCCTGGGGCAAAATACCAAAGTCACAAGGAAATCCGGTTTGTAGATTCACGGCTTCAGCAACAACCTAGTTACTTACGGAACCGCAGACAGAACAACCATAAGCGTCCATGCTGTTTATGCTGGGCGATCCGTCGACGGTTTAACACCGTAGCATTGCCAAGGGAGGATATTCTGACGTACCTGCCGGAACGCCACGATGAGATGATTCAACCTAAATAACGACCTTTCTCATCAATTCCTGGAGCAAGTTGAACGCACGCTGAAAAAACGTTGCCTACCTCGACTCTGAGACTAACCCTATCATGTTACGGTTCAGAACCTCAAGGCAACGTACTGACTTGACGAGTCTGTAACCATTTATCACTGGTCCCGCGGTTTTTGACAGGTTTGATTCACTACAACTGGGAGGAATCGGCTGAAATATGAACCTTACCTTGTCATCAGGAAATTCTGTCGTAATGTTAGGAACAGGTTATCAGACGCCGTACATACGTTCTGCGACATTAGGTACCGATGTCATTCTTCTCCACTTCAATCAAAACGGAAAGGAGTACTATGCAGCTGGGAATCGTAGGACATAGGATATAGGTCGCCGCGAGCCTGCCACAAGGAGTTCCATGGTTGAGGGGCTTAAAAGCGAGGAAATGAGAGGCGCTAGGTGAAACCAGGGGATGGAGGGGCTCACAAGTTCAGATGAAGGCTACAACCGGCACGTCGATGTTGGACATGGTGGCACGTTGATGGCATTATTTGGTAACCCAATCGGGCAACTGCGAATCACGCCTTTGTTCCGTCCTCCATGGCAGTTCAACTACGTCCCACAAAGTGGTCTGCTTCTCCGTGGCAACTACATCGTTGCTCTGTTCGTCGCTGTCAGAGATCAAAGTATACTTTGGACCTATACATTCCCCCATCTGCGTCGCCGAGGGCTCGTTGCGATATCAAAAACGAGCACAGACTCACAGAGTTTCAACGTTTGGTTTTGCAAACCCCTTTCTTTACCTTTGGGTTGCTGCTTTCCTCGATCGCAACTCGGAATTCATGGCATGCGGAGCTTCGATTAGTTGGTTTCAGGCCATTTTCTGGGCCATCGCCATTGACCACCGCACAGCCCACGCATAGACCAACCGTACAGAGGCACGTTTTTTTACACAAGTATGTGCCAATAGATGTAGTAAGTCATTCAGTTGGTACGCATCCTCACAATCTGCCATTCTAGCTTCTCAGTAACATTATTGCAGATTACTTCACTATCCAATTCTTCAGCTGATGCCCCAAGCCACGTCCGCCGATGATCCCGCACTCGCAATTCCATCCTTATCGGCAGCGTACACGCCGCCCGTCCGTACAAATTTTTATTTCGGCACGGTCTTCCGGCTCCACTTCTACAAGGCAGCGCATAAGTAGACCAGGCTGACACCGCAAGTCTCAGCGTCTGTCAATCAACTTATTTAAACGATGCCTGTTCAATTTTATGAATGCCTCTCGCTTTAACCATATTCAGGCAATGTGCGTACCGCCCTTCCCGCCGGCGAGCGAATTTATGACGTTGGTGGCGGGTTCACAAGTGTGCCTGGTTTGCGAATTTAAACGCCGCGGACCCACAGATGCAGGCGGCACCGATCCTTGGTCGATGTTACAATCGCTTCAAATACTTCAATATACAAAAACTTGCGGTACAAAGCTTGCGTCTCGCGCTCTTTGAACCTCAAACTAGCCGGATCTCCGACTTGTGATCTGCCCTGCCCGGCTTCCTGTTTTTTCCAGAGGTGAAAAGCAAGAGCTATGCGCGGTGCATGAAGCAAGGGACATTTATTGCAGACAGCTGCTGTGCCACGGCTTCCTCGTGGGTTTGCATCGTGATTTTCGACGCATAGTCTGTCGATGTGATGATGCTCGCTGTCGCAACTTTGAATACGCGGCTCGAAAAAAACGCACATCTCGTGTTATTCACGCGACTTTTGTGCTAATATTCTCAAACTTTATGCACAAGCAAAGGAGCTGATTCACAGCAGTAACATGGTCCCAAGGTAGGATAAGACTCTGGATGATATTAGCCCAGGGTCCGTATTATACAAGGCTGACCGTTGGTTTTATGGCAGCCGCTATAATATGCGTATAAATATATGGGCTGAGGCGTGCTGGATCGTAGTCATGGCCTCTAGGTGTGTATGTACGGTGTGTATGTACAGATGCTGCGGATGCATTGGGAGTGAAACAACACGACAGGTATTGTGTATGCGAAGGTGAAAAAGACAGTGAGGATATCTATAGATGCAGCTCTAGGAGAATAAGGATGAAGTATATATAGTGGGTTGGCGTCGTCGCGGTCGTGACGGTCGTGAATAAACAGAAGCCGAGCTCACTTCCGGTGTTTTCTCCGCTTCCCACCCCCGATGACCGCGCCAGACGATTTGATGAGTCGCTGCAGATCGCCGCTTGCATTCATCTCCCGTATTTGCGCTATCGAGCCCACTGGCTTGCCACCGATGAGGAGTATGGGCAGGTCGGGGGACGCCGTCAGTCGCGTCAGTAGCCGCGTCAGAACCTCAACATCGTCGCGAGTATCGACGTCCATCAGCAGTGGCGGCGGGCGCAGATTCATGTCGGACAGGATCGACTTTATCTCGCGCGACGCCGGCGAGTATAGCTAAAATAGAAAATTGAGATTTGCATAACCTTATTCTATTTCGGGTACAAGACGCACCTTGCCGTACAGCATGACCGGATTTCGGGACCAGACATCTTCCACGACACGATCGACCTCCTCCATGGCGTGAGGACTCCGAGTATCGAAATCAAGCACCAGTTCCGGATCTATCGGAAGTGCGGGATCGACATGTAACGGGATCACGTTTTGTGGGAGGCTGGCGAGGAAGCTCGAGATGGCGGCCAGTTCTTGGTCAGAGCTGAGCGATATGGGCGGCCGTCCCGCAGATAATGATTTGTGCTTGTTTCCCTTCCCCGCCAAGCGCGACTTCCGTGTGCTTTCGAGCGCGAGTACGAGTTCGTCCGTTGCCGGTGTATCGGCTTTCTGCAAGAGGCGTGCGGGTGATAATGACATCGGATATTGAACGCAAAGGATGTATGCAGACAACGATATGAGGGCGAAGAGGGCGAGGAGCGTGGTCCGGTTTCTGTTTCGCTTGGGATTGAGCCCAGCCATAACGGCGAATGGCAGCGACAGCGACGACGCCGTTTTGTGGTGGAATGAGGCGTGGCCACGCAGTGGTGTGCGGCTCGACATGTGAGGGATGGCCATTGAAGGGCAAAAGAGCGTGAAGGGTGGATTTAGATAAAGAACGTGGTAAAAAGTCAATTTCAATTCTCTTTTTCCACAAGTCGGCCTGACAACTCCGATGTCAACAACACCAAACTTGCAATTGTACTCCGAACTTCCATGTCATCCATCTCGACGAAAGAACAGTCGGCCATTCCTCGCTATGCATAGGACGTACCTGCGGATCCTCGTTCCTTCTGGGATGACAGGATCAGCTTGTTTGTCATAGGTTGAAGCTTCCTGTCCAAAACGCCGCCCAGTGCTTAATTAGGCTTCAGTCTTCGGAGGATTCTCTCCCTCGGAATCTGTCTCCATCTGAAACAGAACTCCTTTGCTCTTCTTTTTTCTTCCTATTGAAATCTTATGCTTCCGTCGACATTCTCCGGGCTCCTGTGCGCCAAATTGAACAACTTCCGCGATCGATCGTGGCGGGCGTATAATTCACGTGGAGTTGGGGCGAGCTCTGTAACTTAAGTGGCAAGAACGGACATATGCATCTTGTTCTCAGGTTTGAATTCTAAAATGGATAGTTTTTCAAACCAAACGAACTCGTTTTCAAACCTCCGGTTGTTATTCTGAACACGATTTTTCTGGCCGCAAGTTCCTCCTTCTTTCCGAGCTCTACACAGCAATCAAGCATGCAAGGCTGTTGTAGATACTCGCAGTGGTTGAACGAACACTGGCTGATGCATTAAGGGTGGATTGGACCAAGCCCTGAGCCGTTGCCAGTGTCTCAGACCCCACAAGTTTGATTTTCAACGGGGTTTTTCTCTCTTTCCTTTACCCCGATCCTTGCAGATCCTTGCATTATTCAGGTATCCAGGGCTATCAACTGGGCGCAGGTCCTCTTGTTTCAGCGACACAGCTTTTGGGTTTTGCAAATTATGTGCGGTGCTTCGAGCCCCATACAAGGAATCTCATGCACGAATCAACTCTACTACCTACTGAACTCCAAAGACAACAAACAATTTGTACTCGCAACCATTTTTCTTTCTTTCTTTGAATCTTGCGGACGGCGTTTGGACGGCGGCACCTAAATGGGCGTTGAAGTTGCGTGGGTAGAGAGATCCTCAATCTGTCATTTTAACCGACGATTTCTTTTTTGGAGGATTGAATTAAAGGCGTTTGTAGCCGTCATATTCAATCAGTTTTGTATGTGCATTCCGGTCTCTAATGAAGTCCTTTTATTGCCTGACGCGTTTATAGCCCAAATTTCACAACAGCGGAATTTTCCTGTCGAGGGCGAATGGAGGCGATCATGCAAATTCAGTTACAAACCTTTATCGATCTATCATGTGTTCCTTACTCTATGCGTAAGGCGGAAGGCCCCATTGCTCCGGTACAAAATCCTCTAGAGATTTGAGGGTCTGATCGGCCTTCTCGTCGCCCGAATACGCAACGTCAAGCAACCTGGCATCCGGCACCCAGACAACTAAGTATGCGGGAGAAAAATAGGTCGTGCTGCAGCAGGATGTGAATCAGCCACGCACCAGACATCCCAGCCCGTTTACCAGCCTGCATCCCGTAAAGCGAGTCCTCGAAAACCAGACCTCTGCCGCGCTCAGTGACTTGGCTGGCATCAACGCTGGCAGTGTCCGCAGGCCCGACGTCGCGCTTCAAAATCTCTCTCGCAGCGACGAGGAAGATGTCCGGCTCGGGTTTCCCGCGCATGTTCCACTCCTTGTCGTCCCCACAAACGACTCTGTCCTCAAAACAATCGAATATCTCGCCGTGGTGGGCCGTCTTCAGCTCGAAGTTGCGCCGGACCGAGGAGGTCGCGACGGCCATCGGGATGTTGTGCGCTTTGAGGTGCAGAATCAGCTCCCTCGCGCCAGGAAGAAGCGGGACAGTGGGCCAAAGCTTGTCTTGGAGGGCGGTGCGCTGCTCAAGATAGGAGGGAGCCGTCAACGAGATGTCAGGAAAACACGACAAAAGGTAGGTGACGGCTTCCTTCTCAGCTGCATCAAATTTAGCACTATCGTTCTACATCCGACGACTATAAGTAGGCGACTGACGCTTCCCCATGCAGCCCGCCTTGATATCCCAAGTCATCTTCTTGCCATATCCAGCGAGAATCGAATCTGAGCCCCGACAAAGATCAGCGCACATTCAAGTCGCCAGATCCTTAATCACCAGTGACCTCGCTATATATTGCCTCTGAGTCGAGTAACAGACCTTTCAATAGTGCCCAAGATTAGACTCCAGATCCGTCTTGATTTGCTTCAGCACCCTTACCGTCCATGTCAAAAAGAACATATTCAATGGGGATAAACGGCGCCATCGTAAGGCAGGATGAGTGCCCGAGTTGAGGTCGTGGTGGTGGTAAGAGTCAAAGTCAAATGCTGACCTAATCTGATTTAAATTTCATCTCCGCGCGACGCGTTTGTTTGATCTAGTTTCATTTGAAGCCCAAAGGGGTGGACTCCACCTTTCCCTTTCAAGTTTTCCCTCAAAAACATCACTGGTGATTCTCACCCGCGCTGGCCACGGCTTTCTTATTCCATCTTAACTTTTCCATCGATCACACCAATGTCGAGTCCGGGGCTGACAGGGGTCGAGTCCTGACAGGTCTAATCTACAGCGGCGTCCCACAACCTGCACTACTCAACCACAGGTTTTCTGGGACTTTTCAACTTCAACACGCTTCCAAGCCTTTTGTAGAGGCGTATGACCTTCTTCGACTCTCTCCTTTTCTGGAACAGCAACATCCTATATCGTTCTCCGATTCTCACCTTTCCTCGGTTCTTCCTCTGCGGCGCTCTCTGTGAAGGACGGTGATGATGCTCTATTTTTCAAGTCCACCAACCTCTAGGGAATCACAAGCCCGCCAAGCTCTATCCGACCGTTTATGTTCCGTTCTCTGGACTTATTAAGCAATGCAGTCTGCCAAATGTTCCTTGTTCATCGTTTTCCTATTTTCCTGCCTTGAACCTGTGCTATTGAGATGCACTTCTCCCACTTTCTTTCCAGTGACGACGAGAAAACCTTCGATGTTACTTGTGTATTGAGACGACGGCACCCAATATTATTTTCGTCGAAAGAAATACCCCTCCATTTGAATTTACTCCGCCCCTTGAAAGCGACCAGGGGTGCACTCGTACCCGTACGTTCCTCATTGGGACCACCGCGGTTAATCTTAGACTACTTCCTTCCTTCCTTCCTGCAAAGGAATACAAATCACTGGCACTAATTCTACTCATTGTATGATAGCATCGAACCGCTTCTCATGTCGGTCCTGTACACATTTAGCTACCTTTTTTTTTAAAGTATTCTTGTGTGTAGCAGAAGCGAAAAAAATCCTGAAACGGACAAATTTGGAAATGATGTCTTCGTCCTGCTCCCCTCAGTCTCCTCTCTCCCTAACTCCCACCGCACGAGCCTGCACGTCCTCGCGGCAAGCGCACGGAGGGGCCTTTCTGTACATCTCAAGCGCGGATCGTCGTCACAGCACGGTCATCTGCCAACTGTGGGGTAAACGTGGAGACGGCGCGATTCTGCATACCGGGAAGCCCACGTAACTTTCCTTCCTTTCCGACCCCGCTAGTATGCTTTCGCTCGCTTTTCTTGCTCTGGGTGCCCGATATGCGGCCGCTGCCACGGCAGCGTCGTCGAATTACACCGTGGCGGTGGGGTGGTATGCCTCCTGGCATGTTACCGACGTCCCTTTGTCCTCCGTGCTGTGGAGCAAGTATACCCATATGACTTATTCATTTGCGTGCGTTCTCTACTTGTTGCCTCGACGTTGACTTACGTGCCCTAATAGCATCCCGACCGCTGACCCAAAGACAATATCCCTGGCCGAGTCGGACGAGGAGCTCCTCCCAAAGTTCGTGAGCGCAGCACACAAAAATGTTAGGCCTCTTTCCCGCACGACTTTGTGTGGGCTGATTGGCTCATTTCTTATTTACTAAATCTTTTGTCGAGCCGAGTATGTTGTTGACTTTTTTTTCATTCAGGGCGTACAAGCCGGGCTGTCGATAGGTGGCTGGACTGGCTCGCAGTACTTTTCTACCAATCTCGCGTCCGCCAATCGCACGTCCTTTGTCAAAAGTGTCACGGACTTGATACAAAAGTATCATCTGGACCTCGTGGATTTCGAGTGAGCCCTTTTCCTCTTTCGGTAACGCAGTTTATTAACAATTCCCTTCCAGCTGGGAGTACCCCGGCGTCCAGGGCATAGGCTGTAATATTGTCTCTGCATCCGATACCGACAATTTTCTTCTGATGCTCCAGGAGCTCCGTGCGTCCCCTATCGCATCAAACATCACCATTTCCGCTGCAACTGCCGTCGTGCCGTTCCCCACCACCAACACAAGTACCATCGCGGAGTTTGCCACAGTGCTGAACTGGATCGCGCCGATGGTGTATGACCTGTCGTGGAACTGGACCGCTGGCTCCCCACGCATCCAGCGTGCCCTCCCGTCCGCGCCGCTCGATGACTCTTGTTACGAGTATACTGACGGTGTGACGGGAACGGGCCTGGCTGGGCGTGGTAGCGCGCGGAGCGCCGTCGAAGCGTGGGTCGCCGCAGGAATCCCCCGCTCGCAGCTTGTCCTCGGCGTACCATCCTACGGGCACTCCTTCAATGTCAACGCCAGCGCTGCCTTCCTCGCATCTGCATCCCTGTCCGCCCCCTCGTCAACATCCTCTTCTGGCCCACCGTCAGAGTCGCCGCTCACACCCTACCCATCGTACGACACTCTTAACCACACCATCGGCGACAAGTGGGACGGTGCTGGCGGCACGGACCAGTGTGGCGTGCATCAGGGCCCTGGCGGCGTGTGGAACTTTTTCACGCTCGTCGCGGCAGGGTATCTCCTCGCCAACGGCTCTGCCGCCGCGGGCGTACCGTATCAATGGGACACATGCTCCTCGACTTCGTACCTGTACGCCGCCGATCGAGGCGTTCTCATATCGTACGATGACCCGCGGAGCTTCGCGGCCAAGGGTGCGTTTGTGCGCGCCAATGGTCTAGCGGGCTTCTCGATGTGGGAGGTCGGTGGGGACCCAAAGGGTGTTCTTCTCGATGCCATTCGTAAGCCTGCCTGTCTAGCCTGGTTATTCCGATGCTGATGCATCTTTTACTCCAGTGTCGGCTCCGACGAACACCAGTCTCGCCGTGACACCTTCGGCTGCAGCTCCGACTCCCTCCGCGTCGGTGACAGGTGGAAACAACGGGGCAGCGCGTCCGGCGAGGGGGGCGTGCCTCGGTGGTTTCATTATCGCCTTCTCCGTGGCGGTATTGTACCTTGTATTGTGAACATTACTGGAGGGTGTACTGAACGCTGCGTGCTGGGGCTTGTACATTAACCAGTGTGTGTAATCATAATTCAAGGAGCTGTTAAAACCCCACATTTCTGCGTTGATTATGTTGAAATTTCGCTGTGTAATCGAGTCTTCTTTCGCCCCTTATCCGAGCCTGTTTCTTTACACACGACAAGGTACTGCCTTGTCAGATTAGATTCTGCGTGCGCTGCTCCCTACCTTTGGAAAGTTTACCATGCGACCTGGAACTTCAAACTCGGCGCGGCGGTCAAAGACGGTCATCATCTGTATAACGGGTCTCATAGCCTGCGTCGGTACAATGCCATTCTCACCTCCATTGAGTGCAGAGCTACGATTTCCACTAGCAATTGTCACCATACAAATATGCGTAAAAAACCTCAGGTGCGGTGCGCCGTTTCCAGGGCCGCATTGCGGCATATATCTGCAACTGCTTATCAGATGCGGCAAATTTGAGCGGTAGACCAAAAGCGGGGGAACGGTCGAACGGTCCAGACTATTGTCAAGGCTTCCTCGAGGCTTGAATCAATGAAAAGAAGCTGAACATTACTGGGTAACGAAAACAGATTCCGTGCTGTTGATTACATCCAATCCGTCTTGGGAGTTCATAGACGAGGTCGGCAGAGATAAGAATGACTTCGCGCCATACTATGAAAGCCGGTATTAGACACCGGGGAGCCAATATTTAAAAGATGGAAGCGCCGAGGTGATAAAGTAGCCCGTGGGGAAAGTACCAAACTTATTATACAGCAGCCATATTCTGAACTAACCATGGGTTCCAGAAGAATCAACCAAACGACAATGACAAAATGATAGTCGAATAGCCCGTGTGTGTCGCGTTAGCATATGCGGAGAGTAACTTTCTACGCCGTTTCAGGTTCGTTAATCCAGATTCGCAAGCCTGCAGCGCCGGGAGTTGCAAGGTCCTTGAGGCGCTGGATATCTTCCCCGTGCATATGCGCGTCGGCTTCAGAGAATTCGATGACCAGACGAGTAAGTCGTGGTCGCGAGTGGACAACCTCCCATCGAGAAGCGACCATATCTGCCAGCAGGCCGTCGGCCGAAGATACGGCGGACTCGAGGAACCGGATAATGCGGAGGTTGGGGCAGATGCAGGAAACAATGTTAGTAGCCGTTAGCAATGTAAGAATATCGTTAGTGATCGCGGCCTCCCCTTCGTCAGAAATTTCGAAAAGTAGGAGAGAAGGCGACGAGCGCAGGAATGTGACCAAATCGGCTTCAAGGATCCGAAGTGATTTGAAAATCGCAGTGTTGACAGAACTGCCCGAACGAATTATGCAATTGATAACGCCAGTCTGCGGAACTGGGGGTACCAGATTGCCGCAAAACACGTTAATGTTCAGGAGGGACGGCAGAATAAGCCGCTGAAAGAGTGGATCAACGTCGGCCTCTGCGCCAATCCACAGTATCAGAAGATCGGTCAGAGCCAGCGGCGCCACCACATCACACCCCTCAGTGATGAAGACCGAGAGGCTGCGGAGTTTCGGGGCCTTTCGCATAATCTGTACGATTCGGGCCATTGGCGTCCACACGGAAACCAAGTCGATAACCGTGAACTGGGTCCTGTGGATGTCAACGAAGAGGAGAGTGCATATGTCGCTGCGCCAGTAAAGAGTATGCAGCGTGGAAGACGCTGCGAGGAGCCACGCAAGCCCAGCTACCTGCTGTGTGTCCACGGCAGGCAAACGTGTGTCAGTGCCGAACTCGAGTTTAGCAGTCTGGAGTAGAGAAGCCCCAATGCCCAGAAAAGACTCCAACGCCTCGGGGAAGGGGTGGTTCGGAAGGGTGAATGTGATGCTTTTCCACCTGTGAATATGGGGGAGAAACATCCTGAGAAGATCATTGGCGTCATCGGCGCTGCTAGAACGCAACCCCCAACCGCGTATGACGAGCATGAGCAATTGGCATCCAGATCTTTCGATCCAGGTTCTGATCAGCTGCGGCAATGGCTGGAATTTATCACTATCCGTGCATCCAACGGAAACGGACAGCTGTGCCCATAGCTCCGGCGTCGGAATGGCAATTTGCCGTCACAGCCCACGGTAACGGTGCCTCTGCTGGTGTAAATGGCGAGATGTGAGGGGTCTGGGTTTCAAGGCAATGCTTGAATATTTTCTGTAAAATTTCTGTAGGCGCGCTCAAAATCGGGATTGGAACTGAACCTCATAGATTAGCAATAGTTCAGTGAGGGTCGGAGGTAGGAATCACCGTCTGGTTGAGAGCTTGTCGTCATGTAGAACAGCTTAGAGGTATAGTTGCGAACAATATAAGGAGACCTCGCACCCTGTACTTATATCACATCGGACTTCCGACGTAGTGACGAGAGACTAGTGGGTCAGAGTCCGACTCTTCAAATTTCCCACTCAGAAAACCGACTTCTGGAAGCATTGTCATTGCCGCCTCCAATTGAGAACATTTGAACTCCGCTGCGCCATACTACTATTACCGGTGGCCCAGGTTTCGGCTCGAAACGATACAGTGGCGTGTTTGTGATCTATTAGATTTCTGGAAGTCCTTCATCTCAACTTTCACCCACAAGACAAAAGTGGAGGAGGGAGGTCAGAAGATGTGGGGATTCGTGTTTGAGAACGAGATGATGATGGTGCTGTTGAAAAGAGCTGCGTACCGGCATTCGCCGACACTGATCCGAAGTCCGCCGATTGCTAGCAAACAAGACCAACGGTCCGATGTTGAATATCCAACTAAAGCTGGCGGTACATTAGTTCAGAGGCTATTGTGAGCCCCGAAAGCATAGCACATCTTGCGTGGCACATCTAGCCCGAAATATCAAGTCGTGAAGTTGTACGCGGTCATTGAAAATTCAAGTTGAACATGTGTTCAAACTTCCTGGAAGTCAAGTCATTCCGTCGCATCGACTCCGCTACCATCCTCATCAATAGATTCAGATTCTGTCCTTCTCTTTCTCGTCCTCTGACGGGGAGTCACCCATATCCCCCCTTTGGCAAGACTCTGGAAAATAACTATCAGCGATCAAAGAATTTCGCAAATGTGCCACACCTTAGTCAAATCGGTCGAGGGACTTAACGATGGAACATCTTTGGACGAATATACGTGAAAGGAGCGGCCAAAGCAATTTGCCTGCACCGATCGACTCGGAACTCCGTCGGATTGGGCATGAATGTTGAAAAATTTGTATCTGCGTGCGAAAGGTCAAGTTATAGGCCGACAGCCCCTAAGAAGACAAGACAACTCGCCCAAGAAAAAAATCTCCAACACGCCTGGAAGATAAATCCTGGAATAACGTTGCATAGGTTGCACATACAGGCTCGATGAAATTCAGAACTGACCGTGAACGCAAACATCAGCGATTTAGTACCCTGGTGTTCGATGATCGTGGCTTGCACGAATGTGGTTCCGCAGAGGTCGGTCGTGCAGTTAGATGGGATGGAGTTCTCGGAAACCGGTTCCGGCGTAGGATAACTCGAGTGAATTGATCGATGAACAGGATTACCATTGGTGGAAATAGAGTGAGGGTCGAATGTAGAGTCAGAGGCGGACATTTGGATGGGAACAGAACGAAACAACGCCGCTTCACAGATAAATCCCGAATAGTCGACATCCCTATAGTTTCAACTTGGGTTAGGTCCTTCCAAATTATCATTACCGTTGCAGGCGCACTCGGGATTGAGAATCTCGGTTTCTGTCTCAATGAGCGTACCCGGGTGTGTGACCAGAGAAAGATGGAGCTGCACGACTGAATATCCGAGCGAGGTGAATAATTGTGGGTCCCAAATGCGGTCATGTACCTGGAGGTGGATCTAAAGGTCGTCTGTCGACACTTCCGGACCTGGATAACCTGGTTAGAACCACGATTATGATAGACCGATCATTCTAACTTTCTGCCAACTTCAGCAGCCTGTATCTCCGTAAGATGTGCTCTTATAATCGTTGGCGGAGAGTTGCCGGCGGGGAACAATGCATAGTAGATTGAACCTGATCTTGGATCCAAGCTGGGCTGAGATCCTTGAAAGGACGATGCTGAAGAAAATGGCGGGTCTGAGTAGAAAGAGGAGGAAGCCATGAGCTTTGCGTACAATGCCCCCCGGTCATATATAACTGGGAGGTACCCCGACTCATGCTCGGTGATCGAAGCAAACATTCACACGGAAAAGCCAATCGAACAGACGGCGGACTACGGCACGGACACAACGGTAGATGCGATGCTAAGAAGATATCCCAAAACGGAGTACAAGGGCAGGATTAGCGGAATCAAAATACTTAGGTTGAACTACTGTTGAACTTCAAGCACGTGGTTGTGGTTGCAAAAGGCAAACGATACCGCCATGGTTCAGCCATGAATTTGGTGTCGCCGGCGATTTGGACCACCCTCCCTCCATCGCAATATTTTTGAATCACTGGGTGTCAATGCCCACACGATCAGACAGCGTGTGGGCCCAGAGCGAGCCGATTAGGTAGGTTGAGTCACTGCGAGAAACCGCAGTTAGATTCCAAGGAGCCGCAGATACACGCGCGTAATCTACAAAATTTCATCGGCACTGTCGGCCCATGTGTCGGTCGTGAGTTTTATAGGATAACCATAGTGAGCTCGATTGATGTCCGATGTTTCTGGGGGACTTAATTCTACAGCAATCAGGTACTTGAGGCTCATATCAGCAAGAGTCAAGGTCAAGTCGGGGACGAACCATTGCTCTGACCGTGCCGGCATCAAAGGTGGGAGTGGTAATGCCCTGAAGCTGTATTTCGCCCTCCCAATTAAGCGCGTCTCCGGATAATGAAGGATGGTCATAGAGAGCGGGTGGAAGCGGCCGAAGCGAACCCTGCCCAAGAATAGTGTCGATCTTTGCGGTGCCCTTCCCAGAGACTTCGATCACGATTCGTCGTAGCTCGTCTGGCGTTCTAGATTTGGTAGAAGGAACAGTTGTTGAAGTGAATAGATTGAACCAGAGAGCTGCAAATGAAAGGGCACGATCTCCGAAATCCCGAAGACACCGACTGACGGGACGAAAAGCTGGTAGCAAAGGGGTGTTTGATTGCAGTTCAACGGTGGGAATGGCAATCTTACGTCGAATTGAACATCAGACGGGCCTGAATTGGGACCATTGGTTAGGTCGACAGGCAATTGTAGCCACTCTTCTGGGCATGCTTTTATGGTTGAAAATAGGGACGGGTCTGGAATTCTGGGGCGCGAGGGGCGGGTTCGCTGTCGATGTTCTAGTTCAATGGAAAGCCTACGGTAATCAACGGATTTTGCTTCCAACGTAGCATGATTCATCTACCTTCTTTCCTTGGAAAGAAACGACGCAGAGCGATGCAAGGCGGAAATGACAGTTACAGTGAGAGAAAAGGTGCATTTCAGGAAGGATCCCCCGGGAAGTGTGATGTCGCTGGAAGGTGGGAGGGGATAATGGAGACCGTTATTTTCGAATGTGGATGGAAATCTTTGCGAAAATGGAATAGAGCTGGGGCAGCTCGTCTGAGAGCCATTCTTGGTATATAGACAAGACGATTGATCAACTATCTTCAATGTCGAGTAGCCGTGAGAGAGACTGAGCGACTCGAGGACGCCTTGGAACTAGTTTAACGTTGGGTTCAGGAAACCATATGCATTTGACGGGGAAAGCAGACCGTGATGGTGACGGCGGCGACGGTCTCGTGAGACTCGAGAAGTAGAGTTCCAGTGAGGAGAGCTCCCCGTCCGAATGAAGGTAATTGACTATTTTCCTTTTGGCCATCAAGGACCACAGTAATGTTGTGTTCCTTTCGTATGAATGTTGCAGTCGGCCGAGAACGATGAGGAAGAGGCGTATATTGTACGATGCGTTCGTTGCGATCCGGCGTCGCAGAGTACGACGGACAAGGAATAGATGGGGAGTAAACTGGGGGAGGAAATGTCATGTCCGGGGCAGTAAGACTGGGGAGGAACTGTCTCGTCCGAGTGGGTATCTGATGCATGACTTGTGTTTTAAAGGATGGGTTCCGGTCCCATATCGGCTTATGTAGCGGCTCAACGCACAGTTTGGAGGACGCGTGAGTTATTTTGGGATCCAGCGCTTGTTTTTATATATATCTGCCCTCGCGCCTGAAATTGTCTTTCAGGCATTTCAGCATAATCAACTCGAGGAGCACTCAGCAGATAGAAAGAGTGCTCGCAAGTTGGGGACGGTAGTCTCGTCGAATATCCAACCCAGCTGGGAACCTGGGGTGGTGAGACACCAGTTCCAAGATAACCATTGAGTCGAGTCAGAATTATGACTCGAACAGAGACGCAACATAGTTGGAGTACGGTACCGATTGTTACAACCGCTGTGGCCGTTCGGGTAGCCGGGGCGGCTGTTCCGAACCTCTCTGTGTGACCTTAACGTGACGCGTTACTCTACCACCATGATCTGGACAACGTTAGGCGTCGTGCTCTACGGCCTCCAGGCTGCCCAGGCTGTCAATGTATACCTATACCCTCCCCAGACGTTCCTTCGCTCGAAGCTTTCGCCAGAGGATGCAAGTGCTGCTCTCTCGCGTCACCTAGGACTGGAGATATTTGAAGCACTGCGGGATAGCTCTTCATTGGACTACGCCGAAGAATCCTTCGTTGGACAGGGCCCAAATGATGTCTTGCTACTTACGCTAGATGAAACCGATGCAAAAGGTTTGTTTGCTAAAACTGCGTGGATTTATGCTGACTTGATTTACAGCTGTCCGCATACCGTCGTCTATACGCCCCTCATTCGACCTTTCCACTCCTCCCTCGACCCCAATCTCGTCTCTTTCTTCAGTAATATCGACATATCTCCACCGTGCATCGCACGCCTATACGTCCATCTACTCCGCCGACCCCTCTTCCCAAGCCAGGAAGGCATGGTATACGGCGGAACTCGACTCCATCGTGTCCTTCTTCGACAGCGCTCACCATGGCGCTTCATTCGCTGCCGCTGAGCTCTCCGGCCTCGCCAACATACGTGATACCCACGGCGTCGACAGCAGCGAGTACAAGACGTCGTTGGACGCGACCCGCAAGGTCCTCGAATACGCCGTCGACCACAACATCCACGTCGCCATGCTCACCTTTTCGCCCCCGTCCCACACCGAGGCGAAGCGTGCGCCGGCCCCGCAGGACTCCCAGGCACCTTTCCCCCGCCCCCCGCCGCAGTCGCCCATCGGCTCCATCTCCACCTGCCACACGACGCTCGACGCATGCAGCAACGCCACCTCGTCGTGCTCCGGCAGGGGCGAGTGCTCTGGCGCGACCAAGTCCGGCCGGACGTGCTTCGTGTGCAGCTGCGGCACCACACGCACCGGCTCCGGCAACCAGGTCAAGACAGAGACCTGGGTGGGCGAGAGCTGCGAGCGCAAAGACATCAGCGCGTGCGTGTTTCATTTTCTGTCCGTCTGTGTTCCTTGCTCACGAACCCTAGGCCTTTCGTCCTCCTGACCGGCACGACCATCGTCCTCCTGCTCGTGATCGCTGGCTCCGTGTCGTTGCTTTACACCGTTGGGAACATCGAGCTCCCGAGTGTGCTGATGGGTGGTGCCGTTAATGCAAAAAAGGACTAGTCGTCGAGCATCCTTGAAATCTGCAGGAATTATTGTACTACATCGTGTGTCATGCTGCGTATTACGTTAATGAGACTGATTGGACAATGTCAAATGCATATCCTTGCTGGGTGAAACGGTCTCAAGGGTTCCTCAGGTCGCTCAGTCTCTGCCCAATATTGTGATCCGGGTCAGTGTCCTTGACTCCTGCCACGATATCATTCTGTCTGTTTCGACAAATCCTCGCAGAACACACTTGATTCTCCCGCAACCAACTCCCGAATAATCACAATAAATTCAAGCAAGCGTTACATACAATACGGGGTATATAGCAAGACGTCCGCACTGAGAATCAAAGCAAACTCGAAATCAGCGACCCGCCAACAAAAACACAGAAAAGAGAAACATACGCGTCAGCCGGAAGCAGTAGGCAAAAAGGGAGCGAGTCGATGTGGTGGCTACAACTGCAAGAGGCGTCCCCCTCGCGTACGTCCGCGTCGTCTCGAATCCGAATATTCGTCTCTTCCTCGCAATCGGAGTCCTCAGCCGGGGTATATATGTGCGATCCTCGACCAGGGTATATGGTGAGGCACCGGGGTATATTGACCGCAAAAGAAAAAGAGATGGAGAGAGTGAGAGGGGGGGTATATCTGCAGCACCAAGTCAGCATTTGAGCGAGGAGGTGTTAAGACATGGACGTACATGAGTAGGGACGCGCAGTCCAAACTCGGCGATTGAACATAAAGATATTCAAGCAGGCATCCAGTGATCATGTGACATCGGCGGCATGCTGCGGTCTGCAAGGATCTCCCAATCCCTGAACGACGTGATTCAGCCAGGCACGAGCAACTGCCGCAACAATTTGAACAAACTCACAGCTCCCACACCGGATCCGCCTTCAGCTCAGCGTAATCTGCGTACCGCTCCAGCGGGAAGAACGGCAGCGGGTCCGACTCCGCTACAGGCTCCTCGTGCGCAAAGATCTGCAATGGCATCAGCACCGAAAGCACCGCGGCAGCTGCGAGCACATACGCGTTCAAAGAACGTGCCTTCCGCTTCCGTGTACACAAAGTCCGGTTCCGGCAGCCAGCGCTTGCACTCGTTCAAGGTTGGTATCTACCATCGCGCTTGTCAGTCGACCGTGCAAAAGACCAGCTCAGGCACTTACGTGGCCGGTACGCCATACGTGGATGGTCGCACCGAGCGACCAGAGATCGACGGCGTACGAGTACCTGGCGGGATCGGCATACACCTCCGGCGACGCGTACCCCTCGGTCCCACACCGCTTGCTGCCGATGCAGGGGTTGTCGGTGCTGCTCCACAGCATCGGAAAGTGGTCCGTGCCCCGTTGGCGCAGCGTCGTCCACACGGGGTAGTTAGCGGTGGTGTCGTCGAGCCTGGCAGCGATCCCAAAGTCGATGAGTACCGGATGGCCATCGCACCCGACGACGAGGTTCTCGGGCTTCACGTCGCGATGGATGATGCCGCGCCGGTGGAGGTCGTGCAGTGCGAGAAGCTAGATAGCCAGTTAGCAGAGGGAATGGTGTCTCGTAGGACAGACGCACGACTTGGCCGCCGTAGTAAAAGGCCTCCTGGAAGGATAGCCCGGCGGTCAGCATGCACCGCGTCCCGCAGTCCTAAACCGGGTGAGAAAGGGCGAGGCGAGGGAGAAGGAAGGACTTACCATGACGAGGTAGACGTGCTTGGGTGTTTGAAAAACCCCGCGCAAGGTCGGGAACGCTGAGTGGTGCCGCATAGCGACGTGAACGTCCACCTCGGACCTCCAGGCGGCCGTGATCTTGATCCGTTTGACGGCGAGCATTGTCCCGTTGGCGTCATGGACCTGCGCTACGACGCCAAAGGCTCCTTTACCGAGCCAGCGGATCCATTTGAGAGCGCCAGCGTCAATGCGGTTGTCGACGCCAGGGAACTGAAGAACTTGCCAATGGCGGGAGCCCAGGGGCGTTGCGGGGCGGATGCGCAGGTTGGAGACGGGGAACAGGAGGACCCAGGGGTCTGGGAGGAGATGGACGACGTGGGCGGCGGCGGCGACCTTGGACGCGGCGACGGGTAGGAAGGCTTTCCCGAAGTCGCCGGTGGTGATGGCGGAGGCGACGATACGAACGGTGAGGCGGTACGAAATGCCTTGGATGTTGATAGCAACCTCGACGGTGTTGTTGCCGATGAGGAGTACTGGAATCGCAAACGAATGAACGATGCTGTCATTGATGGTCTTGACGATGTTGCAGCTAACGACGAGGACCCGGAAAACGTTGCCCTTCAAATTCCCAATCCCGACTTGCAGAAGCGTTGCTATCTTTTCACGAGCGCGCTTGAACGCGCCGATCTTGACCAGAGCAGCGCCGGCGACGGCGAGGGCGAGACCGCCGATAAGACCAAACCACAAGGTCCACGGTGGACTGTGTGAGCTGAGGATGGTGGGCGAGGGAGGGAGGAAGAAAGGCGAAGTGCGAGTTGGAGGCGGAGGAAGCGGAAGAGGTGTGGTCTTGACGTTGGCGACGATCTTGACAACGGCGAGCACGGCCTTGTTGACGGAGGTCGAGAGGACGCGAACGACACGGCAGTGGGCGGAGGAGACGGTGGTGAGGAGGCAGCGGAGGATGTATGAGAGGGCGGACATGGTGGTGGTAAGAGTTGAAATGTAGATGGGTGGCTGACAGTGCTCGCGAGTAAACAAACAAGCGATCACGCTCACGTGGGGGACGCGTCTTGCCCATGTCGCCCTCCCGCTGGTACTTGAGCAAATCCCAAACAAGACTGATGGACGACCTGGACGAAAGAGGAAGCCGGCGCCAATCACACTGACAAGTGATAGACGCCCACCCAGATGACGTCGGCCATCCACTCTCCCGACTCGACTCACCTCCGCCCTGCCGACTCCGTGCACGCAGACGCAGACACTCTGCTGATGCCCCGCCCTCCAACGCCTCCTCCTCCCACGCCTCGGTCTTCCATCCCCCTGCCTCTTCTGCCTCCCCACATCCGCCCGCTCGCATACAACTCCCACCGCGCCCCTGCCCTACTCTCCGCCACAGTACTTATGCCCCGCACCTGCGCCCCAATCCCTACTCGGCCCCGCCCGCGCTCGCCGCTCACAGCAAACTCCGCCCTGTCCTCCTGCCCTCTCAGCCGCACTCGTCCCGCAGGCGCGTCTTCGCGTCTCGCATGCCGTGTGCCGCTGCGTCCCCGCTCCGAATCTGGCTGCAACTTTGCGTCAGCGCCGCCCTCCGCCCTCTCAAGTACAACACGTACCGGCAACGTGCCGCAAAGGCGTCCCGGCGTGCACATTCAACGCCGTGAGCTTTCGCGAGGGACTAGCCACGTGCGAGTTTACTCCCTCAATCCCGTGCGTCTCTTCTGATACCCTTCCGGGGCCTTCGTAATGCCACTCCAACTCGCTTTTCCTGTCGCAGACAATGACCACACACCTAGGCTGCGCGTCGGCACCCCGTATTCCTTCTTCCCAACCGCGTCAACAAACATTCAAACATTCAGGACAAAACGCACCTCGCACAAGGACTTTGCGTCGACCGTCACGGACCCTTCCTGCAGCGCTAGCTTTGAGAGCACGCAGTCGGTGCGTTGCAACACTCCCTCCAATCTGACTCTCTATCTAAAAATCAGCAGCCCGACTCGGTGCGCGCGGAAGTCACGCACCAAATCCTTCCCACGAGCGCAGCGAGACGCTCCTACCACCGCTACGATGCACCCCCCGAGCGCCTTCGCGGCATCGACACACCCCGCAGCAGCACCCTTCCCTTCAACACAAACACAACTCTGCAAAACCCATCAGCGCGTCCTCCGAATCCCACCACCACTCACCTCGGACACGCCGATCTGTTGCCTTCGTCCGACGCCACCAAGCGTGGAATCGCTGGAATCCACGCGGAAACGGGGAGGTAAGTCAATTCATTCCGTCAAAAGCGAAACCCTGAAAGTTCCAAGTCAGTACTGATAGTCTACGCCCGCAGCGGACGAAGCGAACCCACCAATACATTCCTCAGACTGCGAAACGGCGTCCCCGCGAGTCCACGACCGACAGTAGCCGCATTCACGAGCATATCTGCAAAGCGGTCAAAGCGCGACCCTCGAAATCACAAGCACACCGCTTACCTCGGACACGCCGAATCGACCCGGGGGACGATGCGCTGACTTCCTACGACGGTACGCAGCGCGGAATCGCAGGAGTTCGGCCAAAATTGCGGAGGGTGAGTCCAATTATGTGGTTTTGAGTGAATAAACTGAATGTTTCGCAGTCAGTGATAGTCGAGGCGCGGAGCGGACGAATGGAACGTACCGAAGTGATTGGAGGATTGCAGAACGGCCTCTCCGGGAGTCTTGGACCGAGAGACGCAGTATTTGCGGGGTAGTCTGCAAAGCGGTCAAAGCGGCGTTGCTGAATTTCGAGGACAATACTGACCTCGGACACGCCGAATCGACGCGGGGACGATGCGGGGAGTTCGTACGACTGTACGACGCTTTCAATCGGGAGAATCCAGCGAAAATTCCGGCAGGTAAGTCCAAATCACTCCACAATCCCCACAATCTGCCAACTCACAACTCAGCTCCGCACCAATCTCCTTTGAGCAACAAACCGCGCATCCGTACCTCCGCTTCTTACCGCCGAACGCGGGTCCCACACATACAAGGCTCCGCACCAGCGAAACCGAAGTTCCATACCAATATTTCTGAATGGCATTGTCAAGGTTAGATTTTCGAATTTAATACAGAATACGCATTGAAGAACTGACCTCTGTGGTTTGAAGTAGCGGTAGGGAAGGTGCCTAGGAGGGAGGGGAAGAGGTGAGTGAAGGAATTTCGGGGAATGGGGGAGGATTGACTTCGGTGTGAGAGTCGGGGTTTTGGTGTTGGTGGAATGGATTGAGTAGCATTTGGGAGAAAAGAAAGCTGTAAACTGGGACGAGATCAGCTTCATTCGGACTCGAAATTAGATGCGACTCGAAGTAATTTAGCTGGATTCTACTTACCTGCGACTCAGTCCCCGTGTCTTCAACTTTGTGAACATATTCCGGGTGCTCAATTGTCTTGAAAGGGATTCCTGTAAAAGAACTGTAAGTATCAGAACCAAGCTCTAACAGACCATAAACCGAACGCTTACCCACCGATTCATCCCATCCCAGTCCCGGAATCGCGTCGTAAACTCGTAGTTGAAGCTGAGAGAATCACGCTGGAGGACTTCGGCCTCGGAAGATAACAAGGCCAATTAAAAATTCAACCATGCTTGAGTCGAAGTTTTAGAGAGTCTATGAGTAAGAATAGAGGCTTTATGAGAACGTTAGTGAGAGTATGGTGGTTCTGAGGTGGAATTGAGGCTTACCTAGGAGAGAATTGAGGGCTGGGATGTGTCCGAGATGGCCGGAGTCTTGGAATGCTCAGACGAAGGGGAAGGAAGGTTATCTTGGGGGGTTGTCAGTGGATATTTCTGGGAGGTTGAGGGAAGGAGAGCTTACGATGAAGGAATCGCAGCAGGGTACGATGACCCGAATAGCTACGAAGTTAATTGAACTGTGGTTCGACACAATGTATCTCAGCAATAGTAGACTATAACTGAATGATTAGTAGATAAAGAGCAGCGATAGAATGTAGTACTCACTTGGTATACATCCATTCATTGCCAACGTACACTCCAATACCTTGAAGTAGTTGAACTGTGAAATACTTGTTCAGTAATTTACAGATGGACTCTTTGTGCGGGCATACCTGAAGCAAATGAACGATAGTCTCGGTGTCTTGCGACTCTATGTGAGGTAGCGCGGCATAGACCTATCAAGAGAATAATCGAGTCAGTAAAAGTTGGAATATAATGACGAGGTGAATACATACTGAGGGAAGTAACGATATGTTCGGCCTTCATGCTGAATCGCTTCAAGTCGAGGTAAAGACTGATATCAACGAATTGAGTCATTGAATGGTTAGAAATAATGTTATGAGAGATGTTACTTACCTGCGAGACATTTAAGCGTTCAATCTATCGAACTGTAGATAAGTCAGTCAACGAAGGGACCATCGAAGGACAGAGCCCGTAACCGAAGCTCGAAGGTGTATTGACCTAGCAAGAGAGGAATGTAAGTAATCGAGATAGTCAAACAAGATAGAAGTACCAGCGATGGCTTCAACAGATCTGTTGACCTGATCACAATAAATAGAGTTAGTTCAAATACTAAATGGAGCGAAGGTAACTCACCTGAGTTAACAACAGTCTTGGGTTTGGCAATAGTAACGGTGTATGGGTGTCCCCGAGTCAGTATCCAGTTCGAATCTAATAGAGACTTAGTACACCTCATTCACAGGCTTGTAATTGGACATGGCGCACCACAAATTTGAAGATAATCTTATAAGCGGCGTATCAACTAAATCTAATGCATTGTCGGTCAGTAAATTGAATGGAGCGAAGTAGAAATTGAACAGCACCAGAGACCCGTGTCACAATCTATGTGAAGTTACTCCCGGCATCTGAACACGAAGGCCCGATCTAATGGTCAACGAGCGAAGTTAGAAAGAATTGAATGAAGTAATAAATAATACAACACACCAGAGTCCTGAGTATAAGTGAAGATACTCCCAGCTTTAAGCTTTGAACATGACCGACTCGGGAGTCCAATCTAATGAACAAAGATTGAGGTCAGTACAAGTTCAAGTAAAAGTGGTTGAACATGACGCACTAGCGGTCCGCAATGATAGTCGCGGCCTTTCGGCGCGCAAATCCCAGCTTCCGAATGAATGGCGGGCGACTCAAATTTCTGTGAAGTGAACCGAAGTAAGTACAAATTGAAGTCAAGCAAATTCGAATACAAACGCACCCAAGATACCAGGACCCGATGTAACTCGACAAAATCTTAAAGAGTGGCGAGTCGACGAATCTAATTGAAAAGCAAAAGTCAGTGGAATTGAAGTAGTTAAAATTTTGTTGTGACGCACTAGCGCAAGTCAAAGATAATCCCGGCCGTAGCGTAGCAGGGTGCGAAAAGTCAGCTCCAGCTGAAAATAATTGAAGTTAGTACCAGTTGAAGTAAAATTGTTAATTGAACGCGCTGAGTATTCCGCCGCTAATTGAAGATAGTCTCGGTCTTGAGGGAGTCAGATCTGATAGATATAGATATAGATAAGTCAGTCAAGAGTTGAATGAGCGCGTTCATTGTGACGCACCAGAGGTTCAAAAGTCGTAAGGCTCTCTGATAATTGAAGGTTGTCTGCTCATTGAGTCGAAACCTATAAAATTTGAAGTGAGTCAGGAGGTAAGTAGCAAAAAATCTAACCGCGTACCTCTTGTTTTGAAGTAAAATTCGGACTCGAAGGCCAGAATAAGCTTGTTATTGAAATCCAGCGAAACCTGCAAACGAGTCAGTAAAGAGTGTAATGCGGGACAAAATCATACCAGTTCAAGGCGAAAACTCGCATTGACGGCGTTTGTGAAGGATTTTGGGGTCCTGCTACAAAAATTCAGTTTCGCAAGTCAGAAAATGAAGAGAGCTTACTGAGGGAGTAACCAATCTGTGACAATGAATCCAATATGCAAGACCAGTACTGGGACACTAGAAAAATTGAATACCAAGTCAGTAAAATTGTAATGGCAAGGAAATATGAGACGCACGGGGCAATGAACCAATGACTCGTCGGGTCAGCGCGCCGAGGATAATTCCCACGGGCATCGAAAGCGCCGTTGCGGGATATTTTCGAGTGGCGGAGTCGGGGGAGGGCCGGAGTACCCTCGGCTTTTCGGGATGGATTCGGTAGCGGCGGTATGGCACGAAAAATGAACAAAGACTCTGAAATCAAATCAGTAAGGGCAGAAATCGTAGAGCCAAACTGCACCTGAACCTCCAACTCGCGGTTTGATCCGAAGCGCGCTGTTGAGCGCAGCGAGCGTGGGCTAATAGTGATCAGGAGGAATAGAGCCGGCAACTAGAGCGTACTGTCAGTATGAGTACATAGAAAATGGCGGAACATACCCAGAAGCGATGCATTTGCGATCGGGGCGTGGGAATCGCGTCGGGGCAAGTTCAACCGTGGGAAACAACGGGCGGGGGTTGCTGGAGAGCGGTTAATAGGTGTATACGAAGATAGAGAGAGCCTAGCACACCAAATGAACCCCATGGAAGTGCGCGCGCTCTCTGATCGGAAGTGCGCCGTCGGGGTTGGCGAGCATGTTGTCGGGGCATTGCAGCTTGCCGAGCTGGATCTCTGAGGTGTGGGTCAGAGGGATGAGGAGACCGGGTGGTTCAAACTCACCAGTGCGCCGAGGTGCACCGAACTTGCCGAGAGCGCGCCGAGGCCGTCGGTGCTGCCCGAGACAGCGAGGTCGGGGTCCTAAAAGAGGATTAGTGAGGGCGGGAGAGCAAAAGAGGGCCACATACCAAGCCTAAAGACCCCGTACTTGGCGCAGACTTTGTACTCGACGTCGCCGACGACGAGGGCGATGCCGCCGCTGTCAGCACAAAAGATAGGCAGTCGTCTGGAGGCGGGTGTCAGAGAAAGAGGAGAGAAGAGAGCAGAAGAATACCTCGAGTGGCACCGACCATCGTCGAGGTCGTCGCCGCCGCCAGCGACGAGCGAGGTGGTTGGAAGGGTCGTAGGCATCGAGGAGGAGGTAGTGGAAGTCCTATTTGGTGCACAGGAGGCAGTGGGAGCCCGGGAGAGGCCCTTGTTGGAAGTGGGGGGAAGTGGGGTGTTGAGAAATTTGGCTGGTCGGACGTCCAGCTTTATAGGAACGCGTGTCGTTGCACCTGTTTGGTTCAGTTCAACAAACGGGAACTCACGGGACTCGCACGCGACGCGACACTATATAGAGAGCTCACCAATGTTCAACATGCCTTTCTTCCCCCCGCCACTTCCTCGCACTGTTCAACCTCAATTCGGTGGTCATGCTACCATGCTGGGGCCGTCGATGTTGGGTGGTACTGCCCCCGCCGCCACCGTCGATGTTAGTGCTTGTCGCTGTCGTCGTCGCCGTCGATGTCGAACCTATCGAACCGCAGGGTGAGTCATCGTTCTTTCCAATGTCTCAGCAACAAGTTCAACTCACCGTGATCGCTGCACCACATGACCTCGGTTCAACATCAATGCTGAGCTCGCCGCCGCCGGCATCGCACACCGACTACCTTCAACCACCGGCCTCCGACACATATTGGGACTCGTCTAGGAGCTCCCAATATGACGGTGACGATCTTGAGGGTCCCCGCGACAATGGGAGTGGTTGTGCTGTGTCGGCGGAGTCGGTTGTCAGCACTTGGTTGAATTAGATACATAGTGTCGTAGTTCTCAAGGCCCTATGTTATTATTGTCAGTGCTTCTGTACAAAGTGCAAGTCTCGTTCCAGTACATACCTAACTGCGTTGCTGAAGTCTCTTCAAACCCATCGACGGATTCAAACTAGCAAATAAAAATGATTATCGCGAGGAGTATTTTTAAAGAGGATCAACGCACCTGGTTCAATCTGCTCTGCGTTCAAAAGCGCAGGACTGTACTTGCGGAGGGAGCGAAGAAGCGCAAAGACGTAGGAGAGTCAAGTGGAGAGGCAGCGAGAGGAGGCCTGAAAATTTTCACAGAGTCTGATTAGACCCAAAGCGGATAGTCATGCCGTGTCTCCACCGCAACCAACCCTTCCCTTGATGCATCAAGGTACGCGCGAAATGAGACTTCAAGGAAACTTTTTGCAGGGAGCTAAGTTTCCGCCAAACTTGATGTGAATCCCCTGGAACCTAGGGGCAAGCCACATAAAAAGAGCCATAGAACTCGAATGAACTCGAAAGAGGTATTGTACAGCGATTTGGGTCGGGTCGGACCGGAGATGGAAAAGTTTAAACTTGTTGCACGGAGATGAGCGGAGGAAGGAAGTCGGACCGATTCGGAGATACATCAAAATTGATGCCGCATGTTCTACCCCGCATTTCTTGCTCGACTCTTCTTGTTTTTGCTCTGCACCACACCAAGCCGACTCACAGATATCTCTCAGGCACTTTTACACTCAACTTACTCCAAACTAGAATCAGCCCAGTGCCAAAAATTCAACTTGTCCAACCTGCAGCCCAAAGAATTCGACTCACTCAATGTGGAGACATAGACACGATATCTGCTCTCAATCCAAGTGAAGGTATCCCCCCAGCGGTTTCTAATTCAAAGATTCTAACCGCATACGTTGGATATGCAATCCTATTGTAATATCGGACCAGCTTGCCGTGCATTCAAATCAATTTGCTCGGATCGATATGGATATCACAACACCTCCAGGTTGTTATCGCAGGTTCAAAATCCTAGTTTGTGGCGTTGAATGCCTTGTAAGTTCTACAGACTTCCTGATTCATCTAATTCCTCGTTGATCTTCTGACTTGTTCACCATAGGTTCGATAATGATTTGTGTTCTGTCTAGCGGCGCTTTCAATGCAATGAAGCACTCCATTCTGAACATCGAGTCGATACTGAACCATTTTTGACGTTCTAAGGATTTCATGCTTCATTCATTTCCTCAGGTATGATATGCTGCTATCTCCCGATGAAACATTTATGTTGTGTTTAGTTCAGTATTGCTGGTTGAATCAATGTTGGAAACCTGCTTTGTAAAAGCCCACTCCGTGCCAAATTTGAAGGCTCCACATTATTCAACGTTAGTACTAGGGTATCACTTTTTCTTATTCCGCTTGCTCGATTTCGCTCAACCTGTCTTGGACAGGAACAAATTTTAGTCAGAGTTTTCGCTCATGAAGGCAACGTAAGTAACTAATGTCAATTATCCAGGACTAACCTTAAAAGTGACTAGCTCTGTCTGTTATTATTCAACCACATTGATTTTTCGATTCCTTTGAGGAGTCCTTGATTCGCTTCAAGTCCAATTCAAGATTAGAACGCTTGCTGAACCTTTACAGAATCCTTTCAATTGTCACTCTCAATTCAACATACAGTATTAGAGCTTGTAGGTAGACCGTCCACCTCGTCGGGAGTTATTGGACAATTCAGGACTTTCAAATGACGTGCCGGTGCGACTCAATAATGATCTGGTTACTCATTTTTCGTTTCATTTTTCAATCTATTCAAGTACATGACGATGGGACACTGGCTATGTACCTCGAGAGTCCAACGGCTGTAAAATTTCAAGTCTCAAGTCTCCGAAGCAACATCGTCGTGCTTAGACGTATGCAGTGTTCCTTTCTGTTGCTGATAAATTTAGTTCAGAATGCAAGGTTTGCATAGATGGTCATATTTCAACAGATATTCTACAACAACTTGAGATAACTACCAGACTCAAAAACTAGTTGTAAGGATGAGCGAGAACCAAGCAGGTGTACGATCTAAAGAAGGAAGCAAGCACACATTCTTGAAATGAGATCTCCGATTTAAACTTAAGAATATGTTGATGATCAAAACATGTGGTGAGTAGACAGGGTCGGCGGCGATTTCGCTTGATGCACACGTTCTCAACTGCAGGGACGAGTCGATCTAGGTGGCGTTAAGAACACAAGGCATATATGTCGAGGATGTGGACGAGAGTGGCAGCCATGAAATATTGCATCGATAGTGAGAGCTTGGATGAGATCAGCATTGAAGAATTGAAATTTGAATGTTGAGGATGTCGGGTACTACCAATGTTGAGTCGTAAGTCGATTGGTCTGGCCATGAGGCACTGTTGATGTCATGAGCCGTGAGTCGTTGGATGGGATGGCATCATGCTGGACAATGTTGAGCTGTCGACGGCCGTCCTGGAAAGAATTTTGGAGAAGGGGTGGGAGTAAAAATGATATAGATGACGCACCAGAACACCCCATCCATGTCAACAATATCCTCCCCAACTCTCCGAGCAGAAGCGTAAACTTGAAGTGCAATGTCAGTGGATGTGTTGGATGACAAGTATTTGAACCACAGACGAAATTGTGCGAGAGCGCCAGGTAGGGGGCCATATTTCGCAGGAGCATAGTGGGGGCATAAAGTGGGCGATACACAGCCTCGGACACCGGTATTTATACAGACGCGTGAGGTTGTATCTGTTTGCACCAAGTCACGGACGCGAAATGTTTGTTGAACGGCCAAACAGCTGCAACCTCACACGTCTGTATAAATACTCCCACATCTCACTGCCACCACCTCTCTTTCTTTCCCCCCACTATGACCTTCCGCAATATGATCTGCTTGCTCGTCGCTGCAGCTTAGGTTGACGTCGCAGCATGTACTCTTTTTCGTCGTGCTCTACATTCAACTCCCCTCCACTGTCGCTGCCATTGCCTTTATTGAGGAGCTCATCGTCGTCGTACGTAGATTCTATCCACTCCAAGATCTTCACCACTGACTCCTCACCTCTACAGCCGCTTCACACACACCAACCAAGCCATTGAATCCAACATGCACAATATTGCCGCCGCCGTTGGTGCCTCGTAAGTCTCCCTCACTTGCAACATCTTCGATACTTACTATCCCATCCCAAGGTCATTCTTATCCCAACCCAATCCGATCCCAAGAAGTTCATCACACACATGCAACATCGCCGACATCGCCGACACGCCACTACACGTGATCGGGTTCAAGCAATCACAATGCCGCTCAAAGGTACGCTGTCTCCCACACATCTTTGAACCTTTTCTGACACTCACGTACCTTCAGGATACCTTCCTCAACAATATCCGAGGACCAGTTCATGGCCAGCGGCGCGTAGCGCTGCCCAGAAAATTTTATTCAATATTTGGAAGTCCCGCAGACAAGGTTACGTGTCCAAGGTATGTTACCTTTAATGTGTTATCTTCTCTTACTTAACTTGACTAGCACCTCCAGGGCTCATCAACCTTGTGCGCATCGGCAACACACAGCGCCACTCCAAACCTGATTCAATTCTTTGGAGTTCCTGTGAACGGGGTATGCAGCCAGGTATCGGCGGCACATAAATTACTCCGAGGTACGTTGCACTATCATTAGTGTAACCCGACACCGCGTAACCCGACACCGCCGTTGACACCTTACACACAGCTTCGGCGCGTCGGCGATGTGAATAACACATCCCGGCATTCAACAACGTGTCAGGACTGCTGAATAACGCGTCAATAACGCGCCGCTTCCGCCGGGTTCAATTATTGGCACATGGAGGTATGTTACATTCAATTATTAACAAACACCAACTTACTTTCTTCAAACAGCTCTACTGCGACACATTCTATTATACTGCTGGTGTGCTTATTCAATTATTCTCTCATTCTGACTCTAATCTGCCATACTAGATCTTCAAGTCACGCCGAATTTACAACTACCATTCGAAAACATGTAACGGGTACGTGTTCAATTATTCCTTCCTATCCTATGTTACCGAAGACTCAATTTCTCTTCAGGACTTCAGCTGCGACGCGTTTCGGGGGTCTCGGGCGAGTGGTGCGTATTCATTTTTGAGTTCAACTACGAGATCTAACTGTTACTTTGCAGGAATTGTAGTCAGTAGTGTAGTTTACTGACTTACAGCTTTGTCTCTGACTCATCCCTTAGGTCTATATCATTTCTCCGGTCAGTACCCTCTCGTTTTCTCTATCATACACCCGGATACGCTAACTCGTTTTGCCTACCCTGACGACCTTCGGGACGGGGAGACTATGGTTGAATGAAACCCGAAACCCTGCGTGGACTTACGAATTTAAGCTTTCTGAAATTGATGTTATCAACTGTTCTAGTGATTGTCGAGGGCGGCGGGGGGCGGCAGTCGATTATTTTAATGTACGCACACATAATCACAATAAATTTAAACAAGCAATACAGTGAGATGCCCCAACTGGAAGAACAAGTCAGCAACACACAAGGAGAACGTACCAGCTGTACGACACAGGTCAGCATAGGATGACGCAGTCGTGCAGACAGACGTACTAGAACCGGATGGCATGCACAGCGAGATCACAAGGTTAGAAACAGCGGGCGACTGGGAAGAAAAAGGCGCACCATGACAAAGAAACGGTGGGCTTGCGCGCGATAGACGCCATGGAGGACCGGAAAGGCAGGATGGTCCCGCATGGTGACGTGCACCGCGGCCTCTGACCTCCAGGTCTCGGTGGCCTTCATACGTTTGACGGCGAAGATCGTCGCGCTTGCCCCCTGGAGTTTGGCGACTTGTCCGGAGGCCCCCCTACCGAGCCAGCGGATCCATGTGAGGGCGCTGATGTCGATGTGATTGTCGACGCCAGGAAATGCGACGACTTGCCAATGGCGGGAGCCCAAGGGCGTTGCGGGGCGGATGCGCAGGGTGGAGACGGGGAACAGGAGTGCCCAGGGGTCTGGTAGGAAATAGACGACGTGGGTGGCGGCGGCGACCTTGGACGCAGCGACGGGGAGGAAGGCTTTCCCGAAGTCGCCGGTGGTGATGACATGAGCGACGATATGGATGGTGAGGTGGTACGACACCACTTCAAACTTGACGGCAGTCTTGACGGTGTAGTTCCCAATAAACAGTACAGACATCGCGAATCCATGAATGGCCTTGCTGTTGATCGTGTCGACGGCGTTGACGATGATGCAGGCGACGACAAAGACCCGGAGAACATTCCGCTTAAAATTTGTAATCCCAACTTGAAGTACTTCTGCAATCTTTTCCCGAGCACGCTTGAACGCGCCGATCTTGACCAAGACCGCGGCGACGACGGCGAGGGAGAGAGCACCGAGAAGAGCGAGCCACAGAGTCCAGGGCGGACCGTGGGAGCAGGGGGTCGTAGGCGAGGGAGGGAGGAACAGAGGCGAAGTGCGAGTTGGAGGCGGAGGAAGCGGAAGAGGTGTGGTCTTGACGTTGGCGACGATCTTAACCACGGCGAGCACGGCCTTGTTGACGGTGGTAGAGACGGCCCGAACGACGCGGCAGCGGGCGGAGGAGACGGTGGTGACGAGGCACTGGAGCAAAGTGGTGAATGTGAACATGGTGGTGGTAAGAGTCAAGATGTCGATGGGTGGCTGACAGAGCTCGCAAGTAAACAAACAAACAATCGCGCTCACGTGGGAGACGCATCTTGCACATATCGCCCTCCCGCTGGTGCTGGTACAATCCCAAATAAGCCAGATGGACGCGCTGGACAAAAGAGGAAGACGGCGCCAATCACACTGACAAGTGATATTAGCGCCCGCAGTAGCCCCATTGAGTACCCAGCAACTGGCACCTCCTTCTCAGCGCTAGTTCACCTCTCTACAGGCGCCGAGGACGACGCCGCCTTGATGAGGAGATGACGAGTGTCGGATTGAAGGATTCCAGGACGTGCGCAGCTTAGCTCGGGCGAAACGTGCGGAAGGGAGAATGCACCAAGACGTTCTTTGCGCCAACTTCGCGCCGTGGGTTGCTGCCATTATAAAGCATGGGAACACTGTGCGAATCTTGAGAATATTGACTATTGACCGTGTAGCGTATGCAGGGAGAAACGGGACAGTTGGACGAGAAGGATGAAAGCGAAAGTCAAAAAGAAAGCACCAATCACCAGACACGATGGTACAACTACGACTTGCGACGCGTCCAGCACCAGAGATCGACATGAGGCATCTTGCGATATCACGATTGACAAAAAGAAATGTTTCATTCGCACATTCCGCGCTCAGAGAAGGCTGCGAACCGAGTCCCCTTCCATGAGGATGCATGGCCCGCCATAAATCACACGACCCTCCATCCCGTTTTCCTTCACCCACGCGGCGACGGCCTCGTCCGCTGCACCCGGTTGGATCCACACAGCGGGTACGCCGAGCGGCAGCGCCGCCTGCAGGATAGGGAGCGTGACCTAAGTTGATTAAGCGCGGTACGAAACGAACAAGCCACAGCAGACCTTGGGCGGGGTGATGATGCTTATGGACGTCTTTGTAGGGTCGGGGAGTTCGCCGACGGTAGGGATTGTCGGGATCCCCTCGAGATGTGATTCTTTCTAAAATGGCATTCAAGAAATTAGTTTGGCCACTGAGGCGGTCATTTGGCGTACCGGGTGAATGGGCTGGACTTGCATGTTTCGAGCCCTATACCAGTTCAAGATCCGTTGTGCATTAGTGCATTTGAAGGGACCCTCCATCCGAGCTTACCCTGGTGCCAAACTTGGTCTGATCCTTGGATGCCCCGATCACAGCATAGTACGGAGAGGACAAAAAGAGTTTCTGAATTGCAGCAACGCTGGCCATCGAATGGTTGCGAGCGAAGCGAAGCAATTCTCAATTTGGCACACGTGACTTGGCTGGGGGTGAAGCTAGGCAGCAAACAGGAACAAACGAGGAAGCACTGTGGCTGACACGCCTTTTCTGCAAAGAATGGCTTCAAAATCGTTCAATTTCGCGATGTTCTGCTTCATGTGGTGCCATTCGGCGGCATTTTTCTCAGTGGTTCTGGCGGTACCGAAATCCCGACTACTTTCGCACTCAGGCTTTCTGGCCAAAAGCGGTAAGTGGCAGTGTCGTCGGCCGGAAATTGCCGTCTCGGCGCAGCGAGCATTTCCCGACTCAAGTCGGATTCGTTCTATCACTTGCGCGTCGTTGGAATATGGTTAGGGCTTCGACCCGTCCGTCTGACGGGACGGCCGTCGCAAAAACGGCCGTCACTGGTGACGAAACGGGACCACCCGGCCGTCAATGGAAGAAATCGGAACCTCTGACGGCCGGGTGCCGTCCGTCGACGGGTTGACGGCCGTCGCGACGGGTTTCGCGGGTGAACAGTGCTTGAATTCTATTATGTCACAATTTATCAGTGAAATTACGCTGTTGAATCTCTTCAAAGGTCTCCGAACATACCATATGGTTTTGCGGTGGTTCACGGCGCAAGGTCAGCACTTGAAAACAAAATTATACACACACCATCAGTTGTTGACCAACGCCGAGATGCCCGAGATGGTACTGAATGCCACGATTACGGTCAACAATTTTAGTTTTGGCTAACTGCTATATGCATTAGTTGGATGTCTGAGATAGAGTGTCACCTGGCACACTATCGAACAAGTTGTGTAGCCAAACATACCCAGGACTTTTGGTTGACCCGTCAACCCGTCGACGGCCGGGGACGGGAACCCGTCAACGGGTCTAGCCCGTCCCGTACCCGGCCGTCTCAAAATATTCATTTACGGGTGGACGGACGGGACCCGTCCCGTCACGACGGGCCGTCAACCCGTCGCAAAGCCGGACGGGACGAAGCCCTAAATATGGTGGTGGTCAAAAAACAGGAATAGCAGGAAATCACGCGTCCTGTTCCATGTAGCACATAGATCCGTTGCAAGCCGCAAACTTGAAGATCTCTTGCGGGACTTGTCGGAATGTCTTCAGCGGAGCCTCGAGGAATTATTCAGCCTTGATTCAGCCCGACTCGGAATGAAGGTCTTGGTCGGTCTGACGTCAAGGGCTCGGAAGAATTCGGGAGCACAGTTTGTGCACGATTGGCATCGACCTCCGTCCGACGTCATCGCGTCGCGCATCCACCTCCGCTCTGCCGACTCCGTGCACGCAGACACGAATGCCCCGCCCTCCAACGCCTCCTCCTCCCACGCCTCGGTCTTCCATCCCCCTGCCTCTTTCGCCTCCCCGCATCCGCTCCCTCGCATACAACTCCCGCCGCGCCCCTGCCCTCCGTCCCGCCCCAGCACGTATGCCCCGCACCTGGCGCTCCAATCCTTACTCCGCCCCGCCCGTGCTGCCATGCTCACAACGGACACCTCCGCCCAAACTCTGCCCTCCTCCTCTCAGCCGCACTCGTCCCGCAGGCGCGACTCCGCGTCTTGCATGCCGGGTGCCGCTGTTTGGCTGCCCCTCCGCTCCGGCTCTGGCCGCATCTTCACATCAGCGCCACCCTCCGCCCTCTCAAGTAAAACACATACCGGCAACGTGCCGCGGACGCGTCCCTGCGCACACATTCGATGCCGCGAAAGCTGCATCCGAGGACTCCAGGTGCGCGCTCGCTCCGTGATACCCATGCGTGTCCTCTAAGGATCCCAATCTCAGCTCCTAGCCGCAAACAGTCACCACGCACCTGTAACACGTCCGCGCCCCGTATTAGTTGCTGCCAATTACAACCTGCATCAGCAGACGCCGGCATCTCCAGAACACATACCTCGCGCTCGGCTCCATTCAACCCTATGGATCCTTCCGACAACGCTTCGGAACGTAGCTTTTAAAGCATGCGGTCGGTGCGTTGCATCACTCCCTCAAATCTGATCCTGTCTGAAAAATTAGCAGCTTGACTCGGCGCGCAAGCGGAAGATACGCACCTAACCCTTCCCACGAGCGCAGCGAGTCGTTCTCGATACCACCACAATGCAGCCCGGACTCGTTCGCAGCACCCTTCCCTTCCCTCCAACGCAAACGGAACTCTGCAAGAACGATCAGCGCGTCCTCGGAATCCCACGCACACCACTCACACCGAAGCACCGAATCAGCGCGGGGACGATGCCTCGCCTCCGTCCGACGTCACCAAGCACGGAATCGCTGAAATCCACGCGGAAACGGGGAGGTAAGTCAAATCCTTCCGTCAAAAGCGAAACCCTGAAAGTTCCAAAGTCAGTCTCAATCTACGCATGCAACGCACGAAGCGAACGTACCTGTACGTTCCTCAGACTGCGAAACGGCGTCCCCGCGAGTCCAGGACCGACAGTAGCCGCATTCGCAAGCCGTTCTGCAAAGCGGTCAAAGCGCGACCTCGAAATCACAAGCACACCACTTACCCCGGACACGCCGAATCGACACGCGGACGATGCGCTGACTTCCTACGACTGTACGCCGCGTGGAATTGGAAGAATCCGGCCGAAATTGCGGGGGGTAAGTCGAATTATGTGGTTTTGAGTGAAAAAAACTGAATATTTCGCAGTTAGTGATAGTCGAGGCGCGGAGCGGACGAAGCGAACGTACCGAAGTGATTGCAGGATTGCGGAACGGCGTCTCCGGGAGTTTGGGACCGAGAGACGCAGTATTTGTGGGGTAGTCTGCGAAGTGGTCAAAGCGGTGCTGGAAGACTTTGAGTACAAGACTTACGTCGGACACGCCGAATCGACGCCCGGACGATGCGGGGAATTTATACCATGTTACGCAGCGTGGAATCGAGAGAATCCGGCGGATATTGCGGAGGGTAAGTCGAAATCACTCCATAATAACCACAATCTGCTAATCCTTCAGTCAGCTCCGCACCAATCTCCTTTGAGCAACAAACCGCGCACCCCTACCTCCGTATCTCACCGCCGAACGCGTCTCCCACACATACAAGGCTCCGCATCAGCGAAAACGACGTTACTTATACTTATACATGTAATCCTTATACATGTAATCCTGAATGACATTGATAATAGGAAGGTTAGATTTTACTTGAATACAGAATACGCATTGAAGAACTGACCTCTGTGGTTTGAAGTAGCGGTAGGGAAGATGCCTAGGAAGGGAGGAAGAGGTGAGTGAAGGAATTTTGGGAAATGTGGAGGATTGACTTCGGTGTGAGAGTCGGGATTTGGTGAAATAGATTGAGTAGCATTTGGGTGGAAGGAAGGCCGGAGCTGGGAGGAGTTCAGCTTGATTCGGACTTGAGATGTGTGTAATTAGATGCGATTCAGAATGATCGAGTTGGATTCTGCTTACCTGGAACCTTGCCCTGTGTCCTCAACTTTGAGTGAACACATTATTCCGGGTGCTCAATTGGAGACATTCCTGTGAAAGAATTGTATGCATTTCAGAATCAAGCTCTAACAGATCCAGAAACCGAACGCTTACCCACCGAATCATCGCGTCCCAGCCGGAATCGCGTCGTAGTTGAAGTTGAAGCTGAGATGAAAGAAACACAGAGGACTTCGGCCTCGGAAGATAACAAGGCCAAAGCGGAATTCAACCATGCTTGAGTCGAAGTTTTACTGAGTTCGTGAAAGGGAATGGACGCTTGCTGCAAACTTTAGTGAGAATATTGTGGGCCGAGTTGGAATTGCGCTTACATTGGAGGAAATTGAGGGCTTCGATGTGTCCGAGATGGCCGGAGCTTTGGAAAATTGAACGAAGGTGATCTTGGGGGTGTTGTCAGCGGATATTCGAGGGAAGTTAAGGTAAGGAACTTACTATGAAGGAGGAGTAGCACTGAACGATGACCCGAAGGCCGAAGATAGCTACGAAGTTAATTAATTGTATTATGGTTCGGTACAGATGTATCACAGCAATAGTAGACTACAATTGAAGCATCAATACATGAAGAACAGCGGTAGAGCTTAATACTCACTTGGTATATATATTTCCGACGTTTAGTTGAAGACCTTGAAGTAGTTGAAGCGTAATGAACTATTAACAAGTCAGTCAATAATTTACAGATGGACTCTTTGTGCAGGCATACCGGAAGCAAATGAACGATAGTCTCGGCATCTTACGACTCGAGACAAGGTATCGCTGCATGGCCCTATCAAGAGGATAATTGAGTCAGTAACTAACTTGAGATATATGCTGAGGTCAATACATACCAAGGGACATTCGGCCTTCATGTTGAATCCCTTCAAGTCGATGTATAGACTGAACTGAAGTCAAAGAACAGAGTCAGTAAATGCTCGAAACAATGTTGTAAAAGATGTTACATACCTGCGAGGCATTGAAGCGTTCATTGTATCGAACTATAGATAAGTCAGGAACTATCGAAGGACATAACATAATTGAATCTCAAAGGTGTATAACCGTGTATTGACCTAACAAGACAGTAATGTAAGTAAGTAGCTGAGATATCGAAACAAGATACACGTACCAGCATTAGTTTCAACAAACGTTGACCTAGCATCAATTAAATTGAGTCAGTTCGATATGAAATGAAGCGAATGTAACTCACCTGAGATAACGATCACAGTGTGCGGGTGTCCCCGAGTCATAATCCAGTTCAAATCTAATGGGACTTAGTACGCCTCGTTCAAAGAGCTTGTAATTAAATACCGTATTCAATACCACAAATTTGAAGATAACTTTGGCAGCAGTGAGTCAACTAAGTCTAATGGATTGTCGGTCAGTAAATTGAATGAGTGAAATAAGTAAAATAAAACGCACCCGAGACCCGTGTCACAGTCTGTATAAGAATACTCCCAGTGTTTGAACGCGAAGGAAGGGTTCGATCTACTGGTCAACGAGAAAAGTTGGCGAGAATTGGTCGAAGTAAGATATAGCACAACGCACCAGAGACCCATGTAAAAGAAGATAGTCCAGTCTTTGAAGCCGACTAACAGAGTCCAATCTAATGAGCAAAATTGAGGTCAGTACAAAGTAAAAATGGTTGAATAAGACGCACCAGCGGTCTGTAATCCATTTTGAAGATAGTCACGGTCTTTCGGCACAAAATCCCAGTGTTCAAATAGATGGCGAGCGAGTCAGATCTAAGTGAAGTGAACCGAAGTAAGTACGAATTCAAGTCAAGTAAATTTGAATACAAACACACCCAAGGCACCAAGACCTGATGTAACTCGACAAAATCTTGAAGAGTGGCGGAGTCGACGAATCTAATTGAAAAATCAAAAGTCAGTGGAATTGAAGTATTTTCAAGAGTTCGATGTGACGCACTAGCGCAAGTCAAAGATAATCCCGGCCTTAGCGTGGCAGGGGCGGAAAGTCAGATTCAGCTGAAAATAATTGAAGTTATGTAGTATCAGTTGAGTCAAAATTGTTAAGTGAACGCACTGAGTATTCCGCCGCTAATTGAAGATAGTCCTGGTCTTGAGCGAGTCAGATCTGAGAGGTATAAGTCAAAGTTGGATGAACGTGTTCAATGTGACGCACCAAAGGTTCAAAGTCGTGAGGTTATCTGATAATTGAACGGTCTCGCTGACTTGAAACCTATAAAAGTTGAAGTGAGTAAAGAAGTAAATAGAAGAAATCCAACGCGTACCGCATACTTTGAAGCAAAAATTAGGACTCGAAGGTCAGATAAGCTTGTTGTTGAAATTCGCCGAAGTGAAACAAGTCAGTAAAGAGGGTAACGCGGGACAAAAACATACTAGTTCAAGTGGAAAATTCGCATTGGCAGCGTTTGTGAAGGATCTTGAAGTGCAAAAATTCAGTTCTGAAGTCAGAAAAATAAAGAGAGCTTACCGCGGGAGTAACCAGTCTATGACAATCGAATCCAATATGTAGAGCATTGCTGGGACACTGTAAGAATTCAAGTCCAAGTCAATGAAATTGTAACGGCAAGGAAACATGGACACGCACGGGGCAATGAACCAAAGACTCGTTGCTTTAGCGCCTCAAGGATAAATTCCCACGGGTATCGAAAGCGCCGTTGCGGGATATTTTCGAGTGGCGGAGTCGAGGGAGGGCCGGAGTGCCCTCGGCTTTTCGGGATGGATTCGGCAGCGGCAGTATGGCGCAAAAAATGAACAAAGACTCTAAAATGAAGTCAATAAGCACAAAAAAAAAATCATACAAGAGTAAAAAAGCGCACCTCGAAACCCTCACTCGCGCTTTGATCCGAAGTGTGTCATTGGGGGCCGCAGCGGCGGCGGCGGCGACCAGCGGCGGCACCTAGAACGTACTGTTAGTAGGAGTGCAGGGAAAATGGCGGAACATACCTATAAGTGGCGCATTTGCGATCGGGGCGTGGGAACCGCATCGGTGCAAGTTCAACCGTGGGAAACAGCGGGCGGGGATGCTGGAAAGTGGTTAGTAGGTGTATAGAAGGATAGAGGGAGTCAGACGCACCCAAATGAACCCCATAGAAGTGCACGCGCTCTCTGATCCGAAGTCCGCCGTTGAGGTGTCGGTGATGCATTGCGGCGCGCAGAGCCGGGTCCCTAGAGCGTGGGTCAGAAGGATGAGGAGACCGGGTGGTTCAAACTCACCAGTGCGCCGAGGTGCACCGAACTTGCCGAGAGTGCGCCGAGGCCGTCGGTGCTGCCCGAGACAGCGAGGTCGGGGTCCTAAAAGAGGATTAGTGAGGGCGGGAGAGCAAAAGAGGGCCACATACCAAGCCTAAAGACCCCCTACTTGGCGCAGACTTTAAACTCGACGTCGCCGACGACGAGGGCGATGCTGTCGCTGTCAGCGCAAAGGATGGGTGCTCGTCTGGAGGCGGGTATAAGAGAAAGAGGAGAGAAAAGAGCGGAAGAATACCTCGAGTGGCACCGACCATCGTCGAGGTCGTCGCCGCCGCCAGCGACGAGCGAGGTGGTTGAGGAGGGCGGAGGCATCGAGGAGGAGGTGGTGGAAGTCATATTTGGTGCACAGGAGGCGGTGGGAGCCCGGGAGAGGCCCTTGTTGGAAGTGGGGGGAAGTGGGGTGTTGGGAAATTTGGCTGGTCGGACGTCCAGCTTTATAGGGACGCGTGTCGTTGCACCTGTTTGGTTCAGTTCAACAAACGGGAACTCACGGGACTCGCACGCGACGCGACACTATATAAAGAGCTCACCAAATTCAACATGCCCTTCTTTCCCCCGCCACTTCCTCGCACTGTTCAACCTCAATTCGGTGGTCATGCTGCCATGCTGGGGCCGTCGTTGTTGGGTGGTGCTGGCCCCGCCGTTGTCGTCGTCGATGTTGGTGCTTGTTGCTGTCGTCGCCGTCGATGTCGAACCTATCCAACTGCAGTGTGAGTTCTTATTCTTCTCAATGTCTCAGCAGCGACTCACCGTGGTTGCTGAGGCACATGACCTCGGTTCAACATCAGTGTTGAGCTCGCCGCCGCCGACGTCGAACAACCAACCACCTTCAACCACCGGCCTCCAACGCATCTTGGGACTCTTCGAGGACGTCTCGATATGACGGTGATGGCACTGAGGCTCCCCGCAGCAATGGGAGTGGTTTGTGTTATGTCGGCGGAGTCGGTTGTCAGCACTTGGTTGAATTAGATACATGGCGTCGTAGTTTTCGAGGCCCTATGCTAGTAGTTGTCAGCGCTTCTGTACAGAGTCCAAGTCTCGTTGCAGTACATACCTAACTGAGTTGTTGAAGTCTCTCGCCGTCATTGAACCCATCGACCGACTCAAACTAGCAAAATAAAAATGATTATGTTATTGCGAGCAATATCTTTAGAGAGGACCAGCACACCTGGTTAAATTTGGTTCGAAAGCTAGCGCTTGGTTGTATTTCTGTAGGGAACGAGGGTGAAAGTCGGCGCAGGAGGCAAGGAGAGGTAGTGTCGTGAGAGGGTCCTGAAAAATTTCAGGTAGCATGATTAGACCCAAAGCGGATGTGTATGCCGTTTCTGCGGCGCAACCAGCCCTTGATGCATCAAGGCACACTCAAAGTGAGTTGTTCTGGAAGTTTTTTCAAAAGAGGTGGATTTCCACCAAACTTGATGTGAATCCTCTAGAACCTAGCAGCAAACCGGGGGCTATAGAACTTGAATAAACAGAGTTACTATACAGCAATTCGAGAGTCGGAGCAGAGACCGGAGATAGACCCAAAAGTTTAAGCCTGTTGCGCGGAGATGAGCGGAGGAAGGAAGTCGGACCGATTCGGAGATACATCAAAATTGATGCCTCATGTTCTACCCCGCATTTCTTGCTCAACTCTTCTTGTTTTCTCTCCACATCACACCAAGCCGACTCACAGGTATCTTTCGGGTACGTTTGCACTCAACCTACTCGAAACTGGAATTAACCCAGTGCAAAAATTCAACTTGTCCAACTTGCAGTCCGAAAAATTCGACTCGGTCAATGTCAAGACATAGGCATGATATCAGCTCTCAATCCAAGCGTAGGTATCCCACCAGCGGTTTTTTACTCAAGGATTCTAACCGCATACGTTGGACATGCAGTCCTATTGCAATATTGACCAGCGTACCGGACAATCACTTTGCTCGGAATACCTCCCGGATGTTGTTGCAGGTTCAAAATACTAGTCTTGTAGCATCGCGCATCTTGTAACTTCTACAGACTTCTTGATCCACTTAGTCCCTCATTGATCCTTGCAATCTAGTGAGTTTTTCGCTATAGCTTCGATACTGATTCATATTCTGTTGGCGCAGCAATTATAATATAACGAAGCCATTCTTAACATCGATACTGAACCATTTTTGATGCTCTGAGGATTTCAGGCTTCATACAGTTCCTCAGGTATGCTATGCTACTATCTCCCGATGAAACACTTATGTTGCGTTCAGTTCAGTATCGCTGTTTGATTCAATTTTGGAAACCTGCTTTGTAAAAATCCACTCATGGCCAAATTTGAAGGCTCCACATTATCCAACGGTAGTACTAGGGTGTCACCTTTTCCTATTCTGCTTCCTCAATTTTGTTCAACCTGTCTTGGACAGGAACAAATTTTAGTCAGAATTTTCGCTCTTCAAGGCAACATAAGTAACTTATGTCAATTATCCAGGACCAACCTTAAAACGACTGGCTCTGTTGTCATTCAACCACATTGATTGGTTGATTCCTTTGAGGAATCCTTGATTCGCTTCAAGTCCAATTCAAGATTAGAACGCTTGCTGAACCTTTACAGAATCCTTTCAATTGTCACTCTCAATTCAACATACAGTATTAGAGCTTGTAGGTAGACCGTCCACCTCGTCGGGAGTTATTGGACAATTCAGGACTTTCAAATGACGCGCCGGTGCGACCCAATAATGATCTGATTACTCGTTTTTCTTTTCATTTTCTACTATCTTTTCAAGTACAGGACGATGGGACACTGGCTATGTACCTCGAGAGTCCGACGGCCGTAAAATTTCAAGTCTCCGAGTCAACATCTTCGTGCTTAGACGTATGCAGTATTCCTTTCTGTTGCTGATAAATTTAGTTCAGAATGCAAGGTTTGCACAGATGGTCGTATTTCAACAGATATTCTACAACAACTTGAGATAACTACCAAACTCAAAAACTAGTCGTAAGGATTGAGCGAGAACCAAGCGGGTGTATGATCTAACTAAGGACAAGCACACATTCTTAAGAATGAGATCTCCGATTTAAATTTAAGAATATGATGATGATCAGAACATGTGGTGAGAAGACAGGGTCGGCGGCGATTTCACTTGATGCACACGTTCTCAACTGCAGGGACGAGTCGATCTGGGTGGTGTTGAGAACACAAGGCATATACATTGAGGATGTGGGCGAGAGCGGCGGCGATGAAATTCGATGATGAGAGCTTGTATAAAATGCTGAAGGTTGAAATTTTAGTGATGTCGAGGATGTCGAGTACTACCGGTGTTGAGTCGTAAGTCGACGGCTCTGGCCATGAGGCGATGTCGATGTTATTAGCCGTGAGTTGTTGGATGCTGGACAATGTTGAACTGTCGACGGCCGTCCTGGAAAGAATTTTGGAGAAGGGGTGGGAGTAAAAATGATATAGATGACGCACCAGAACACCCCATCCATGTCAACAATATCCTCCCCAACTCTCCGAGCAGAAGCGTAAACTTGAAGTGCAATGTCAGTGGATGTGTTGGATGACAAGTATTTGAACCACAGACGAAATTGTGCGAGAGCGCCAGGTAGGGGGCCATATTTCGCAGGAGCATAGTGGGGGCATAAAGTGGGCGATACACAGCCTCGGACACCGGTATTTATACAGACGCGTGAGGTTGTATCTGTTTGCACCAAGTCACGGACGCGAAATGTTTGTTGAACGGCCAAACAGCTGCAACCTCACACGTCTGTATAAATACTCCCACATCTCACTGCCACCACCTCTCTTTCTTTCCCCCCACTATGACCTTCCGCAATATGATCTGCTTGCTCGTCGCTGCAGCTTAGGTTGACGTCGCAGCATGTACTCTTTTTCGTCGTGCTCTACATTCAACTCCCCTCCACTGTCGCTGCCATTGCCTTTATTGAGGAGCTCATCGTCGTCGTACGTAGATTCTATCCACTCCAAGATCTTCACCACTGACTCCTCACCTCTACAGCCGCTTCACACACACCAACCAAGCCATTGAATCCAACATGCACAATATTGCCGCCGCCGTTGGTGCCTCGTAAGTCTCCCTCACTTGCAACATCTTCGATACTTACTATCCCATCCCAAGGTCATTCTTATCCCAACCCAATCCGATCCCAAGAAGTTCATCACACACATGCAACATCGCCGACATCGCCGACACGCCACTACACGTGATCGGGTTCAAGCAATCACAATGCCGCTCAAAGGTACGCTGTCTCCCACACATCTTTGAACCTTTTCTGACACTCACGTACCTTCAGGATACCTTCCTCAACAATATCCGAGGACCAGTTCATGGCCAGCGGCGCGTAGCGCTGCCCAGAAAATTTTATTCAATATTTGGAAGTCCCGCAGACAAGGTTACGTGTCCAAGGTATGTTACCTTTAATGTGTTATCTTCTCTTACTTAACTTGACTAGCACCTCCAGGGCTCATCAACCTTGTGCGCATCGGCAACACACAGCGCCACTCCAAACCTGATTCAATTCTTTGGAGTTCCTGTGAACGGGGTATGCAGCCAGGTATCGGCGGCACATAAATTACTCCGAGGTACGTTGCACTATCATTAGTGTAACCCGACACCGCGTAACCCGACACCGCCGTTGACACCTTACACACAGCTTCGGCGCGTCGGCGATGTGAATAACACATCCCGGCATTCAACAACGTGTCAGGACTGCTGAATAACGCGTCAATAACGCGCCGCTTCCGCCGGGTTCAATTATTGGCACATGGAGGTATGTTACATTCAATTATTAACAAACACCAACTTACTTTCTTCAAACAGCTCTACTGCGACACATTCTATTATACTGCTGGTGTGCTTATTCAATTATTCTCTCATTCTGACTCTAATCTGCCATACTAGATCTTCAAGTCACGCCGAATTTACAACTACCATTCGAAAACATGTAACGGGTACGTGTTCAATTATTCCTTCCTATCCTATGTTACCGAAGACTCAATTTCTCTTCAGGACTTCAGCTGCGACGCGTTTCGGGGGTCTCGGGCGAGTGGTGCGTATTCATTTTTGAGTTCAACTACGAGATCTAACTGTTACTTTGCAGGAATTGTAGTCAGTAGTGTAGTTTACTGACTTACAGCTTTGTCTCTGACTCATCCCTTAGGTCTATATCATTTCTCCGGTCAGTACCCTCTCGTTTTCTCTATCATACACCCGGATACGCTAACTCGTTTTGCCTACCCTGACGACCTTCGGGACGGGGAGACTATGGTTGAATGAAACCCGAAACCCTGCGTGGACTTACGAATTTAAGCTTTCTGAAATTGATGTTATCAACTGTTCTAGTGATTGTCGAGGGCGGCGGGGGGCGGCAGTCGATTATTTTAATGTACGCACACATAATCACAATAAATTTAAACAAGCAATACAGTGAGATGCCCCAACTGGAAGAACAAGTCAGCAACACACAAGGAGAACGTACCAGCTGTACGACACAGGTCAGCATAGGATGACGCAGTCGTGCAGACAGACGTACTAGAACCGGATGGCATGCACAGCGAGATCACAAGGTTAGAAACAGCGGGCGACTGGGAAGAAAAAGGCGCACCATGACAAAGAAACGGTGGGCTTGCGCGCGATAGACGCCATGGAGGACCGGAAAGGCAGGATGGTCCCGCATGGTGACGTGCACCGCGGCCTCTGACCTCCAGGTCTCGGTGGCCTTCATACGTTTGACGGCGAAGATCGTCGCGCTTGCCCCCTGGAGTTTGGCGACTTGTCCGGAGGCCCCCCTACCGAGCCAGCGGATCCATGTGAGGGCGCTGATGTCGATGTGATTGTCGACGCCAGGAAATGCGACGACTTGCCAATGGCGGGAGCCCAAGGGCGTTGCGGGGCGGATGCGCAGGGTGGAGACGGGGAACAGGAGTGCCCAGGGGTCTGGTAGGAAATAGACGACGTGGGTGGCGGCGGCGACCTTGGACGCAGCGACGGGGAGGAAGGCTTTCCCGAAGTCGCCGGTGGTGATGACATGAGCGACGATATGGATGGTGAGGTGGTACGACACCACTTCAAACTTGACGGCAGTCTTGACGGTGTAGTTCCCAATAAACAGTACAGACATCGCGAATCCATGAATGGCCTTGCTGTTGATCGTGTCGACGGCGTTGACGATGATGCAGGCGACGACAAAGACCCGGAGAACATTCCGCTTAAAATTTGTAATCCCAACTTGAAGTACTTCTGCAATCTTTTCCCGAGCACGCTTGAACGCGCCGATCTTGACCAAGACCGCGGCGACGACGGCGAGGGAGAGAGCACCGAGAAGAGCGAGCCACAGAGTCCAGGGCGGACCGTGGGAGCAGGGGGTCGTAGGCGAGGGAGGGAGGAACAGAGGCGAAGTGCGAGTTGGAGGCGGAGGAAGCGGAAGAGGTGTGGTCTTGACGTTGGCGACGATCTTAACCACGGCGAGCACGGCCTTGTTGACGGTGGTAGAGACGGCCCGAACGACGCGGCAGCGGGCGGAGGAGACGGTGGTGACGAGGCACTGGAGCAAAGTGGTGAATGTGAACATGGTGGTGGTAAGAGTCAAGATGTCGATGGGTGGCTGACAGAGCTCGCAAGTAAACAAACAAACAATCGCGCTCACGTGGGAGACGCATCTTGCACATATCGCCCTCCCGCTGGTGCTGGTACAATCCCAAATAAGCCAGATGGACGCGCTGGACAAAAGAGGAAGACGGCGCCAATCACACTGACAAGTGATATTAGCGCCCGCAGTAGCCCCATTGAGTACCCAGCAACTGGCACCTCCTTCTCAGCGCTAGTTCACCTCTCTACAGGCGCCGAGGACGACGCCGCCTTGATGAGGAGATGACGAGTGTCGGATTGAAGGATTCCAGGACGTGCGCAGCTTAGCTCGGGCGAAACGTGCGGAAGGGAGAATGCACCAAGACGTTCTTTGCGCCAACTTCGCGCCGTGGGTTGCTGCCATTATAAAGCATGGGAACACTGTGCGAATCTTGAGAATATTGACTATTGACCGTGTAGCGTATGCAGGGAGAAACGGGACAGTTGGACGAGAAGGATGAAAGCGAAAGTCAAAAAGAAAGCACCAATCACCAGACACGATGGTACAACTACGACTTGCGACGCGTCCAGCACCAGAGATCGACATGAGGCATCTTGCGATATCACGATTGACAAAAAGAAATGTTTCATTCGCACATTCCGCGCTCAGAGAAGGCTGCGAACCGAGTCCCCTTCCATGAGGATGCATGGCCCGCCATAAATCACACGACCCTCCATCCCGTTTTCCTTCACCCACGCGGCGACGGCCTCGTCCGCTGCACCCGGTTGGATCCACACAGCGGGTACGCCGAGCGGCAGCGCCGCCTGCAGGATAGGGAGCGTGACCTAAGTTGATTAAGCGCGGTACGAAACGAACAAGCCACAGCAGACCTTGGGCGGGGTGATGATGCTTATGGACGTCTTTGTAGGGTCGGGGAGTTCGCCGACGGTAGGGATTGTCGGGATCCCCTCGAGATGTGATTCTTTCTAAAATGGCATTCAAGAAATTAGTTTGGCCACTGAGGCGGTCATTTGGCGTACCGGGTGAATGGGCTGGACTTGCATGTTTCGAGCCCTATACCAGTTCAAGATCCGTTGTGCATTAGTGCATTTGAAGGGACCCTCCATCCGAGCTTACCCTGGTGCCAAACTTGGTCTGATCCTTGGATGCCCCGATCACAGCATAGTACGGAGAGGACAAAAAGAGTTTCTGAATTGCAGCAACGCTGGCCATCGAATGGTTGCGAGCGAAGCGAAGCAATTCTCAATTTGGCACACGTGACTTGGCTGGGGGTGAAGCTAGGCAGCAAACAGGAACAAACGAGGAAGCACTGTGGCTGACACGCCTTTTCTGCAAAGAATGGCTTCAAAATCGTTCAATTTCGCGATGTTCTGCTTCATGTGGTGCCATTCGGCGGCATTTTTCTCAGTGGTTCTGGCGGTACCGAAATCCCGACTACTTTCGCACTCAGGCTTTCTGGCCAAAAGCGGTAAGTGGCAGTGTCGTCGGCCGGAAATTGCCGTCTCGGCGCAGCGAGCATTTCCCGACTCAAGTCGGATTCGTTCTATCACTTGCGCGTCGTTGGAATATGGTTAGGGCTTCGACCCGTCCGTCTGACGGGACGGCCGTCGCAAAAACGGCCGTCACTGGTGACGAAACGGGACCACCCGGCCGTCAATGGAAGAAATCGGAACCTCTGACGGCCGGGTGCCGTCCGTCGACGGGTTGACGGCCGTCGCGACGGGTTTCGCGGGTGAACAGTGCTTGAATTCTATTATGTCACAATTTATCAGTGAAATTACGCTGTTGAATCTCTTCAAAGGTCTCCGAACATACCATATGGTTTTGCGGTGGTTCACGGCGCAAGGTCAGCACTTGAAAACAAAATTATACACACACCATCAGTTGTTGACCAACGCCGAGATGCCCGAGATGGTACTGAATGCCACGATTACGGTCAACAATTTTAGTTTTGGCTAACTGCTATATGCATTAGTTGGATGTCTGAGATAGAGTGTCACCTGGCACACTATCGAACAAGTTGTGTAGCCAAACATACCCAGGACTTTTGGTTGACCCGTCAACCCGTCGACGGCCGGGGACGGGAACCCGTCAACGGGTCTAGCCCGTCCCGTACCCGGCCGTCTCAAAATATTCATTTACGGGTGGACGGACGGGACCCGTCCCGTCACGACGGGCCGTCAACCCGTCGCAAAGCCGGACGGGACGAAGCCCTAAATATGGTGGTGGTCAAAAACAGGAATAGCAGGAAATCACGCGTCCTGTTCCATGTAGCACATAGATCCGTTGCAAGCCGCAAACTTGAAGATCTCTTGCGGGACTTGTCGGAATGTCTTCAGCGGAGCCTCGAGGAATTATTCAGCCTTGATTCAGCCCGACTCGGAATGAAGGTCTTGGTCGGTCTGACGTCAAGGGCTCGGAAGAATTCGGGAGCACAGTTTGTGCACGATTGGCATCGACCTCCGTCCGACGTCATCGCGTCGCGCATCCACCTCCGCTCTGCCGACTCCGTGCACGCAGACACGAATGCCCCGCCCTCCAACGCCTCCTCCTCCCACGCCTCGGTCTTCCATCCCCCTGCCTCTTTCGCCTCCCCGCATCCGCTCCCTCGCATACAACTCCCGCCGCGCCCCTGCCCTCCGTCCCGCCCCAGCACGTATGCCCCGCACCTGGCGCTCCAATCCTTACTCCGCCCCGCCCGTGCTGCCATGCTCACAACGGACACCTCCGCCCAAACTCTGCCCTCCTCCTCTCAGCCGCACTCGTCCCGCAGGCGCGACTCCGCGTCTTGCATGCCGGGTGCCGCTGTTTGGCTGCCCCTCCGCTCCGGCTCTGGCCGCATCTTCACATCAGCGCCACCCTCCGCCCTCTCAAGTAAAACACATACCGGCAACGTGCCGCGGACGCGTCCCTGCGCACACATTCGATGCCGCGAAAGCTGCATCCGAGGACTCCAGGTGCGCGCTCGCTCCGTGATACCCATGCGTGTCCTCTAAGGATCCCAATCTCAGCTCCTAGCCGCAAACAGTCACCACGCACCTGTAACACGTCCGCGCCCCGTATTAGTTGCTGCCAATTACAACCTGCATCAGCAGACGCCGGCATCTCCAGAACACATACCTCGCGCTCGGCTCCATTCAACCCTATGGATCCTTCCGACAACGCTTCGGAACGTAGCTTTTAAAGCATGCGGTCGGTGCGTTGCATCACTCCCCCTCAAATCTGATCCTGTCTGAAAAATTAGCAGCTTGACTCGGCGCGCAAGCGGAAGATACGCACCTAACCCTTCCCACGAGCGCAGCGAGTCGTTCTCGATACCACCACAATGCAGCCCGGACTCGTTCGCAGCACCCTTCCCTTCCCTCCAACGCAAACGGAACTCTGTAAGAACGATCAGCGCGTCCTCGGAATCCCACGCACACCACTCACACCGAAGCACCGAATCAGCGCGGGGACGATGCCTCGCCTCCGTCCGACGTCACCAAGCACGGAATCGCTGAAATCCACGCGGAAACGGGGAGGTAAGTCAAATCCTTCCGTCAAAAGCGAAACCCTGAAAGTTCCAAAGTCAGTCTCAATCTACGCATGCAACGCACGAAGCGAACGTACCTGTACGTTCCTCAGACTGCGAAACGGCGTCCCCGCGAGTCCAGGACCGACAGTAGCCGCATTCGCAAGCCGTTCTGCAAAGCGGTCAAAGCGCGACCTCGAAATCACAAGCACACCACTTACCCCGGACACGCCGAATCGACACGCGGACGATGCGCTGACTTCCTACGACTGTACGCCGCGTGGAATTGGAAGAATCCGGCCGAAATTGCGGGGGGTAAGTCGAATTATGTGGTTTTGAGTGAAAAAAACTGAATATTTCGCAGTTAGTGATAGTCGAGGCGCGGAGCGGACGAAGCGAACGTACCGAAGTGATTGCAGGATTGCGGAACGGCGTCTCCGGGAGTTTGGGACCGAGAGACGCAGTATTTGTGGGGTAGTCTGCGAAGTGGTCAAAGCGGTGCTGGAAGACTTTGAGTACAAGACTTACGTCGGACACGCCGAATCGACGCCCGGACGATGCGGGGAATTTATACCATGTTACGCAGCGTGGAATCGAGAGAATCCGGCGGATATTGCGGAGGGTAAGTCGAAATCACTCCATAATAACCACAATCTGCTAATCCTTCAGTCAGCTCCGCACCAATCTCCTTTGAGCAACAAACCGCGCACCCCTACCTCCGTATCTCACCGCCGAACGCGTCTCCCACACATACAAGGCTCCGCATCAGCGAAAACGACGTTACTTATACTTATACATGTAATCCTTATACATGTAATCCTGAATGACATTGATAATAGGAAGGTTAGATTTTACTTGAATACAGAATACGCATTGAAGAACTGACCTCTGTGGTTTGAAGTAGCGGTAGGGAAGATGCCTAGGAAGGGAGGAAGAGGTGAGTGAAGGAATTTTGGGAAATGTGGAGGATTGACTTCGGTGTGAGAGTCGGGATTTGGTGAAATAGATTGAGTAGCATTTGGGTGGAAGGAAGGCCGGAGCTGGAGGAGTTCAGCTTGATTCGGACTTGAGATGTGTGTAATTAGATGCGATTCAGAATGATCGAGTTGGATTCTGCTTACCTGGAACCTTGCCCTGTGTCCTCAACTTTGAGTGAACACATTATTCCGGGTGCTCAATTGGAGACATTCCTGTGAAAGAATTGTATGCATTTCAGAATCAAGCTCTAACAGATCCAGAAACCGAACGCTTACCCACCGAATCATCGCGTCCCAGCCGGAATCGCGTCGTAGTTGAAGTTGAAGCTGAGATGAAAGAAACACAGAGGACTTCGGCCTCGGAAGATAACAAGGCCAAAGCGGAATTCAACCATGCTTGAGTCGAAGTTTTACTGAGTTCGTGAAAGGGAATGGACGCTTGCTGCAAACTTTAGTGAGAATATTGTGGGCCGAGTTGGAATTGCGCTTACATTGGAGGAAATTGAGGGCTTCGATGTGTCCGAGATGGCCGGAGCTTTGGAAAATTGAACGAAGGTGATCTTGGGGGTGTTGTCAGCGGATATTCGAGGGAAGTTAAGGTAAGGAACTTACTATGAAGGAGGAGTAGCACTGAACGATGACCCGAAGGCCGAAGATAGCTACGAAGTTAATTAATTGTATTATGGTTCGGTACAGATGTATCACAGCAATAGTAGACTACAATTGAAGCATCAATACATGAAGAACAGCGGTAGAGCTTAATACTCACTTGGTATATATATTTCCGACGTTTAGTTGAAGACCTTGAAGTAGTTGAAGCGTAATGAACTATTAACAAGTCAGTCAATAATTTACAGATGGACTCTTTGTGCAGGCATACCGGAAGCAAATGAACGATAGTCTCGGCATCTTACGACTCGAGACAAGGTATCGCTGCATGGCCCTATCAAGAGGATAATTGAGTCAGTAACTAACTTGAGATATATGCTGAGGTCAATACATACCAAGGGACATTCGGCCTTCATGTTGAATCCCTTCAAGTCGATGTATAGACTGAACTGAAGTCAAAGAACAGAGTCAGTAAATGCTCGAAACAATGTTGTAAAAGATGTTACATACCTGCGAGGCATTGAAGCGTTCATTGTATCGAACTATAGATAAGTCAGGAACTATCGAAGGACATAACATAATTGAATCTCAAAGGTGTATAACCGTGTATTGACCTAACAAGACAGTAATGTAAGTAAGTAGCTGAGATATCGAAACAAGATACACGTACCAGCATTAGTTTCAACAAACGTTGACCTAGCATCAATTAAATTGAGTCAGTTCGATATGAAATGAAGCGAATGTAACTCACCTGAGATAACGATCACAGTGTGCGGGTGTCCCCGAGTCATAATCCAGTTCAAATCTAATGGGACTTAGTACGCCTCGTTCAAAGAGCTTGTAATTAAATACCGTATTCAATACCACAAATTTGAAGATAACTTTGGCAGCAGTGAGTCAACTAAGTCTAATGGATTGTCGGTCAGTAAATTGAATGAGTGAAATAAGTAAAATAAAACGCACCCGAGACCCGTGTCACAGTCTGTATAAGAATACTCCAGTGTTTGAACGCGAAGGAAGGGTTCGATCTACTGGTCAACGAGAAAAGTTGGCGAGAATTGGTCGAAGTAAGATATAGCACAACGCACCAGAGACCCATGTAAAAGAAGATAGTCCAGTCTTTGAAGCCGACTAACAGAGTCCAATCTAATGAGCAAAATTGAGGTCAGTACAAAGTAAAAATGGTTGAATAAGACGCACCAGCGGTCTGTAATCCATTTTGAAGATAGTCACGGTCTTTCGGCACAAAATCCCAGTGTTCAAATAGATGGCGAGCGAGTCAGATCTAAGTGAAGTGAACCGAAGTAAGTACGAATTCAAGTCAAGTAAATTTGAATACAAACACACCCAAGGCACCAAGACCTGATGTAACTCGACAAAATCTTGAAGAGTGGCGGAGTCGACGAATCTAATTGAAAAATCAAAGTCAGTGGAATTGAAGTATTTTCAAGAGTTCGATGTGACGCACTAGCGCAAGTCAAAGATAATCCCGGCCTTAGCGTGGCAGGGGCGGAAAGTCAGATTCAGCTGAAAATAATTGAAGTTATGTAGTATCAGTTGAGTCAAAATTGTTAAGTGAACGCACTGAGTATTCCGCCGCTAATTGAAGATAGTCCTGGTCTTGAGCGAGTCAGATCTGAGAGGTATAAGTCAAAGTTGGATGAACGTGTTCAATGTGACGCACCAAAGGTTCAAAGTCGTGAGGTTATCTGATAATTGAACGGTCTCGCTGACTTGAAACCTATAAAAGTTGAAGTGAGTAAAGAAGTAAATAGAAGAAATCCAACGCGTACCGCATACTTTGAAGCAAAAATTAGGACTCGAAGGTCAGATAAGCTTGTTGTTGAAATTCGCCGAAGTGAAACAAGTCAGTAAAGAGGGTAACGCGGGACAAAAACATACTAGTTCAAGTGGAAAATTCGCATTGGCAGCGTTTGTGAAGGATCTTGAAGTGCAAAAATTCAGTTCTGAAGTCAGAAAAATAAAGAGAGCTTACCGCGGGAGTAACCAGTCTATGACAATCGAATCCAATATGTAGAGCATTGCTGGGACACTGTAAGAATTCAAGTCCAAGTCAATGAAATTGTAACGGCAAGGAAACATGGACACGCACGGGGCAATGAACCAAAGACTCGTTGCTTTAGCGCCTCAAGGATAAATTCCCACGGGTATCGAAAGCGCCGTTGCGGGATATTTTCGAGTGGCGGAGTCGAGGGAGGGCCGGAGTGCCCTCGGCTTTTCGGGATGGATTCGGCAGCGGCAGTATGGCGCAAAAAATGAACAAAGACTCTAAAATGAAGTCAATAAGCACAAAAAAAAAATCATACAAGAGTAAAAAAGCGCACCTCGAAACCCTCACTCGCGCTTTGATCCGAAGTGTGTCATTGGGGGCCGCAGCGGCGGCGGCGGCGACCAGCGGCGGCACCTAGAACGTACTGTTAGTAGGAGTGCAGGGAAAATGGCGGAACATACCTATAAGTGGCGCATTTGCGATCGGGGCGTGGGAACCGCATCGGTGCAAGTTCAACCGTGGGAAACAGCGGGCGGGGATGCTGGAAAGTGGTTAGTAGGTGTATAGAAGGATAGAGGGAGTCAGACGCACCCAAATGAACCCCATAGAAGTGCACGCGCTCTCTGATCCGAAGTCCGCCGTTGAGGTGTCGGTGATGCATTGCGGCGCGCAGAGCCGGGTCCCTAGAGCGTGGGTCAGAAGGATGAGGAGACCGGGTGGTTCAAACTCACCAGTGCGCCGAGGTGCACCGAACTTGCCGAGAGTGCGCCGAGGCCGTCGGTGCTGCCCGAGACAGCGAGGTCGGGGTCCTAAAAGAGGATTAGTGAGGGCGGGAGAGCAAAAGAGGGCCACATACCAAGCCTAAAGACCCCCTACTTGGCGCAGACTTTAAACTCGACGTCGCCGACGACGAGGGCGATGCTGTCGCTGTCAGCGCAAAGGATGGGTGCTCGTCTGGAGGCGGGTATAAGAGAAAGAGGAGAGAAAAGAGCGGAAGAATACCTCGAGTGGCACCGACCATCGTCGAGGTCGTCGCCGCCGCCAGCGACGAGCGAGGTGGTTGAGGAGGGCGGAGGCATCGAGGAGGAGGTGGTGGAAGTCATATTTGGTGCACAGGAGGCGGTGGGAGCCCGGGAGAGGCCCTTGTTGGAAGTGGGGGGAAGTGGGGTGTTGGGAAATTTGGCTGGTCGGACGTCCAGCTTTATAGGGACGCGTGTCGTTGCACCTGTTTGGTTCAGTTCAACAAACGGGAACTCACGGGACTCGCACGCGACGCGACACTATATAAAGAGCTCACCAAATTCAACATGCCCTTCTTTCCCCCGCCACTTCCTCGCACTGTTCAACCTCAATTCGGTGGTCATGCTGCCATGCTGGGGCCGTCGTTGTTGGGTGGTGCTGGCCCCGCCGTTGTCGTCGTCGATGTTGGTGCTTGTTGCTGTCGTCGCCGTCGATGTCGAACCTATCCAACTGCAGTGTGAGTTCTTATTCTTCTCAATGTCTCAGCAGCGACTCACCGTGGTTGCTGAGGCACATGACCTCGGTTCAACATCAGTGTTGAGCTCGCCGCCGCCGACGTCGAACAACCAACCACCTTCAACCACCGGCCTCCAACGCATCTTGGGACTCTTCGAGGACGTCTCGATATGACGGTGATGGCACTGAGGCTCCCCGCAGCAATGGGAGTGGTTTGTGTTATGTCGGCGGAGTCGGTTGTCAGCACTTGGTTGAATTAGATACATGGCGTCGTAGTTTTCGAGGCCCTATGCTAGTAGTTGTCAGCGCTTCTGTACAGAGTCCAAGTCTCGTTGCAGTACATACCTAACTGAGTTGTTGAAGTCTCTCGCCGTCATTGAACCCATCGACCGACTCAAACTAGCAAAATAAAAATGATTATGTTATTGCGAGCAATATCTTTAGAGAGGACCAGCACACCTGGTTAAATTTGGTTCGAAAGCTAGCGCTTGGTTGTATTTCTGTAGGGAACGAGGGTGAAAGTCGGCGCAGGAGGCAAGGAGAGGTAGTGTCGTGAGAGGGTCCTGAAAAATTTCAGGTAGCATGATTAGACCCAAAGCGGATGTGTATGCCGTTTCTGCGGCGCAACCAGCCCTTGATGCATCAAGGCACACTCAAAGTGAGTTGTTCTGGAAGTTTTTTCAAAAGAGGTGGATTTCCACCAAACTTGATGTGAATCCTCTAGAACCTAGCAGCAAACCGGGGGCTATAGAACTTGAATAAACAGAGTTACTATACAGCAATTCGAGAGTCGGAGCAGAGACCGGAGATAGACCCAAAAGTTTAAGCCTGTTGCGCGGAGATGAGCGGAGGAAGGAAGTCGGACCGATTCGGAGATACATCAAAATTGATGCCTCATGTTCTACCCCGCATTTCTTGCTCAACTCTTCTTGTTTTCTCTCCACATCACACCAAGCCGACTCACAGGTATCTTTCGGGTACGTTTGCACTCAACCTACTCGAAACTGGAATTAACCCAGTGCAAAAATTCAACTTGTCCAACTTGCAGTCCGAAAAATTCGACTCGGTCAATGTCAAGACATAGGCATGATATCAGCTCTCAATCCAAGCGTAGGTATCCCACCAGCGGTTTTTTACTCAAGGATTCTAACCGCATACGTTGGACATGCAGTCCTATTGCAATATTGACCAGCGTACCGGACAATCACTTTGCTCGGAATACCTCCCGGATGTTGTTGCAGGTTCAAAATACTAGTCTTGTAGCATCGCGCATCTTGTAACTTCTACAGACTTCTTGATCCACTTAGTCCCTCATTGATCCTTGCAATCTAGTGAGTTTTTCGCTATAGCTTCGATACTGATTCATATTCTGTTGGCGCAGCAATTATAATATAACGAAGCCATTCTTAACATCGATACTGAACCATTTTTGATGCTCTGAGGATTTCAGGCTTCATACAGTTCCTCAGGTATGCTATGCTACTATCTCCCGATGAAACACTTATGTTGCGTTCAGTTCAGTATCGCTGTTTGATTCAATTTTGGAAACCTGCTTTGTAAAAATCCACTCATGGCCAAATTTGAAGGCTCCACATTATCCAACGGTAGTACTAGGGTGTCACCTTTTCCTATTCTGCTTCCTCAATTTTGTTCAACCTGTCTTGGACAGGAACAAATTTTAGTCAGAATTTTCGCTCTTCAAGGCAACATAAGTAACTTATGTCAATTATCCAGGACCAACCTTAAAACGACTGGCTCTGTTGTCATTCAACCACATTGATTGGTTGATTCCTTTGAGGAATCCTTGATTCGCTTCAAGTCCAATTCAAGATTAGAACGCTTGCTGAACCTTTACAGAATCCTTTCAATTGTCACTCTCAATTCAACATACAGTATTAGAGCTTGTAGGTAGACCGTCCACCTCGTCGGGAGTTATTGGACAATTCAGGACTTTCAAATGACGCGCCGGTGCGACCCAATAATGATCTGATTACTCGTTTTTCTTTTCATTTTCTACTATCTTTTCAAGTACAGGACGATGGGACACTGGCTATGTACCTCGAGAGTCCGACGGCCGTAAAATTTCAAGTCTCCGAGTCAACATCTTCGTGCTTAGACGTATGCAGTATTCCTTTCTGTTGCTGATAAATTTAGTTCAGAATGCAAGGTTTGCACAGATGGTCGTATTTCAACAGATATTCTACAACAACTTGAGATAACTACCAAACTCAAAAACTAGTCGTAAGGATTGAGCGAGAACCAAGCGGGTGTATGATCTAACTAAGGACAAGCACACATTCTTAAGAATGAGATCTCCGATTTAAATTTAAGAATATGATGATGATCAGAACATGTGGTGAGAAGACAGGGTCGGCGGCGATTTCACTTGATGCACACGTTCTCAACTGCAGGGACGAGTCGATCTGGGTGGTGTTGAGAACACAAGGCATATACATTGAGGATGTGGGCGAGAGCGGCGGCGATGAAATTCGATGATGAGAGCTTGTATAAAATGCTGAAGGTTGAAATTTTAGTGATGTCGAGGATGTCGAGTACTACCGGTGTTGAGTCGTAAGTCGACGGCTCTGGCCATGAGGCGATGTCGATGTTATTAGCCGTGAGTTGTTGGATGCTGGACAATGTTGAACTGTCGACGGCCGTCCTGGAAAGAATTTTGGAGAAGGGGTGGGAGTAAAAATGATATAGATGACGCACCAGAACACCCCATCCATGTCAACGATATCCTCCCCAACTCTCCGAGCAGAAGTGTAAACTTGAAGTGCAATGCCAGTGGATGTGTTGAATGACAAGTATTCGAACCACAGATGACATTGTGCAGAGAGCGCCAGTTTCGGGGTCGGATGTCGCAGGGGCAGCATGGGGGCGTAAAGTGGGTGATACACAGCCTCGGACGCCCGTATTTATATGGACGCGTGAGGTTGTGTATGTTTGCACCAAGTCACGCACACAAAATGTTTGTTGAACGGCCCAACAGCTTCACGCGTCTGTATAAATACTCCCACATCTCATTGCCACCACCTCTCTTTCTTTCCCCCCACTATGACCTTCCGCAATACGATCTGCTTGCTTGTCGCTGCAGCTTAGGTTGTCGTCGCAGCACGTACTCTTCCTCGTCGCACTCTACATTCAACTCCCCTCCACTGTCGCTGCCATTGCCGTTATTGAGGAGCTCATCGTCGTCGTACGTAGATTCTATCCACTCCAAGATCTTCACCACTGACTCCTCACCTCTACAGCCGCTTTACACACACCAACCAAGCCATTGAATCCAACATGCACAATATTGCCGCTGCCGTTGGTGCCTCGTAAGTCTCCCTCACTTGCAACATCTTCGATACTTACTATCCCATCCCAAGGTCATTCTTATCCCAACCCAATCCGATCCCAAGAAGTTCATCACACACATGCAACATCGCCGACATCGCCGACGCGCCACTACACGTGATCGGGTTCAAGCAATCACAATGCCGCTGAAAGGTACACGTCTCCCGCACATCTTTGCACCTTTTCTGACACTCACGTACCTTCAGGATACCTTCCTCAACAATATTCGAGCACCAGTTCATGCCCGGTGTCGCGTAGCGCTGCCCAGAAAATTTTATTCAATATTTGGAAGTCCCGCAAACAAGGTTACGTGTCCAAGGTATGTTGGGTTTGATGTATTATCTTCTCTTACTTAACTTGACTATAACCTCCAGGGCTCCATCAACCTTGTGCTCATCGGCGGCACACAGCACCACTCCAAACCTGATTCAAATTTTTGGAGTTTCTGTGAATGGGGTATGCAGCCAGGTACCGGCGGCACATAAACTACTCGGAGGTACGTTGCACTATCATTAGCGTAACCCGACACCGCCGTTGACACTTTGCACAGCTTCGACGCGTCGGCGACGTGAATAACGCGTCCCGGCATTCAACAATGCGTCGGGACTGTTGGATAACGCGTCAATAATGTGCCGCTTCCACCCGGTTCGATTATCGGCAGGTGGAGGTATGTCCGTACATTCAATTATTAACAAACCCTAACTTACTTTCGTCACACAGTTCCACTATGCTCTATTGACGCATGCAACGTGTATTACATTCCTCTGGTGTGTCTATTCGATTATGCTATCCATTCTGACTCTAACCTGTCTTTAGATTCATGTCGGATATTCAACTTGAACCTGGCAATGGTATGTTTAATTCCTTCTATCCATCCCTTCTTACCAACGACTCAACTTCCCTTCAGGACTTCGACTACGATGTGTTTCGGGGATCTCGGCCGAGAGGTATGTGTTCATTTTCTGAGTTCAACTACGAGTTTAACTGTGACTTTACAGGAATCGTAGTCAGTAGTGTACTTACTGACTTACAGCTTTCCCGCCTGCATTCCTTACTGACTCTTCTATTTAGGTCTATATCATTTCCCCGGTCAGTACCCTTTCATTTCCTCTCCTATATACCCAGATACACTAACCCATTTGATTTACTCCAACGACCTTCGGGACGGGGAGACTATGGTCGTGCGAAACCCGAAACCGTCTGCGCACTTACGAATTTAAGCTTTCTGAATTGATGTTATCAACTGTTCTAGTGATTGTCGAGGCCGGCGGGAGGCGGCAGGAATATTTTGGGTAGCCACAAATATTATTTAAAACTTATTCACGCTCAAGTGCTCTCACACAACCAAGTCCCGAATAATCACAATAAATTTAAACAAGACACAGGGTATATAGCAAGACGTCCGCACTGAGAATCAAACAAATCAGCGACGCAAACGCAACGAAGAGAAGAAACGTACGCGTCAGCCGGAAGCAGTAGGCAAAAAGGGGGCGAGTCGATGTGGTGGCTGCAACTGCGAGAGGCGTCCCCCTCGAGTGTACGTTACCGTCTCGAGTCCGAATACCCACCGCCTCTCTCATTCAAGTCGCTGGCGCTGTGGTGGAGTCCTGAACCGGGGTATATATGTGCGATCCTCGACCAAGGTATATGCGCGATCCATGCTCGACCGGGGGTATATGGTGAGGGCACCGGGGTATATTGACCGTAAAAGAAAAAGAGATAGTGAGATTGAGAGGGGGGGGGGGGTATATCTGCAGCACCGAAGTCAGCATTTCAGCGAGGAGGTGTCAAGACATGGACGTACATGAGTAGGGACGCGCAGTCCAAACTCCGCGAGACATATAGAGATGTGCGTGATCATGCTCGGGGAATCCAGTCCAACTGCGGCGGCGCCAGGGTTCGATTCTCCAATGCAGTCCAATCGCTGAACAGCGTGTATCAGCCAGGCACAAGCAAGTGCTGCAACAAACTCACAGGTCCCACAGCGGGTCTGCCTTGATATCGTCGTAGTCGGCGAAGCGATCCAGCGGGAACATGGGGAGGGTGCGCGACGGTGCGACAGGCTCGTTGTAGGCTAGGATCTGCAAAAGAGGCAGTGAGCATCGAACAGCGGGTGGAGAGAAGCTCGTCATACGCGCTCAAAGAACGCCAGCTCCGTTGGAAGATAACCGAATGATCTGAGTGGCGCCCACCAGTGATGCTCGTCGTTGCTCGTGTCGAGGAGGGGCGGCTAAGCATAGCATCAGTGCACCGCACTCGGAGGCAGAATCACAGGACACATACCTTGGTCGTTAGCCACGCATGCATCGTCGCCCCGAGGGACCACAGATCGACAGCGTACGAGTACACCGTGTCGCGGTACACCTCCGGAGACAAGTAGCCCCGGGTCCCACAGATACCGCTCATGCAGTGCGCGTTGCCGTTTCCCGTCCAAATCGCAGGGGTCGCGAGGTCTGGCTGCAGGTTCAATCGCTCCGCGATCCCAAAGTCAATCACCAGGAGATGCCCGTCCGATCCGATGACGACGTTGTCCGGCTTGATGTCTAAGTGGACGATACCGCGCTGGTGAAGTGCATGCAGAGCGAGCAGCTGTACGACACAGGTCAGCATAGGATGACACAGTCGCACAGACAGACATACCAGTTCACCCCCATAGAACCGGATGGCATCTCTAGACAACGACATGCACAGCGATATGACTCCACATTCCTGAAAGAAGGTTAGAAACAGCGGGGCGACTGGGAAGAAAAAGGCGCACCATGACAAAGAAACGGTGGGCTTGCGCGCGATAGACGCCGTGGAGGACCGGAAAGGCAGGGTGATCCCGCATGGCGACGTGCACCGCGGCCTCTGACCTCCAGGCGTCGGTGGCCTCCATCCTCTTGACGGCGAAGAGCGTCCCGCTTGCTCCCTTGAGTTTGGCGACTTGTCCGGAGGCCCCCCTACCGAGCCAGCGGATCCATGTGAGGGCGCTGATGTCGATGTGATTGTCGACGCCAGGAAATGCGACGACTTGCCAATGGCGGGAGCCCAAGGGCGTTGCGGGGCGGATGCGCAGGGTGGAGACGGGGAACAAGATTGCCCAGGGGTCGGGGAGGAGATGGACGACGTGGGCGGCGGCAGCGACCTTGGACGCGGGGATGGGGGAAAGGGCTTGCACGAAGTCGGCGGTGGTGATGGTGGAAGCGACGACATGGACGGTGAGGCGGTACGACACCACTTCGAGCTTGACGCCGTAGTTCCCAATAAACAGTACAGACATCGCGAATCCATGAATGGCCTTGCTGTTGATCGTGTGGACGGCGTTGACGATGATGCAGGCGACGACAAAGACCCGGAGAACATTCCGCTTAAAATTTGTAATCCCAACTTGAAGTACTTCTGCAATCTTTTCCCGAGCACGCTTGAACGCGCCGATCTTGACCAAGACCGCGGCGACAACGGCGAGGGCGAGAGCACCGAGGAGAGCGAGCCACAGAGTCCAGGGCGGACTGTGGGAGCAGGGGGTCGTAGGCGAGGGAGGGAGGAACAGAGGCGTGGTGCGGGTGGGAGGCGGAGGAAGCGGAAGAGGTGTGGTCTTGACGTTGGCGACGATCTTGACCACAGCGAGGACAGCCTTGTTGACGGAGGTCGAGACGACGCGGACGACGCGGCAGCGGGCGGAGGAGACGGTGGTGACGAGGCAGCGGAGGACGTATGAGAGGGCGGACATGGTGGTGGTAAGAGTTGAAATGTAGATGGGTGGCTGACAGTGTCCGCGAGTAAACAAACAAGCGATCGCGCTCACGTGTGGGACGCGTCTTGCCCATGTCGCCCTCCCGCCGGTACTTGCCCAAATCCCAAACAAGACTGATGGACGCTCTGGACGAAAGAGGAAGACGGCGCCAATCACCGCAACAGTGATAGACGCCCACCCTGATGACGTCGGCAATCCACTCCCAACCACAACTCGACTCTGCCAACTCCGTGCACGCAGACGCCCTCAACGCCTCGCTCTCCCGTCCCACGCCTCGGTCTTCCATCCCCCTGCCTCTTCCGCCTCCCCGCATGCGCTCCCTCGCATACAACTCCCGCCGCGCCCCTGCCCTACCCTCCGCCACAGTACTTATGCCCCGCACCTGCGCTCCAATCCCTACTCGGCCCCGCCCGCGCTCACCGCTCACAGCAAACTCCGCCCCTGTCCTCCTGCCCTCTCAGCCGCACTCGTCCCGCAGGCGCGACTCCGCGTCTCGCATGCCGTGTGCCGCTGTTTGCTTGCTGCGTCCCCGCTCCGAGTCTGGCTGCATCTTCGCGTTAGCGCGGCTCCGATCTCTCAAGTACAACACATACGTGCCGCGCAAACGTCCCAGTGCGCGCATTTGACGCCGCACAACACCTCTCGAAGCTTTCGCAAGGGACTCGCCAGGTGCGTACTTGTTCCCTCAATCCCGTGCCTCTCTGCTGATACCTTCCAACTCCCGGTCTCAGCTCGCGTTCCCAGCCACAAACAGCCAGCACACACCTAGAATGCGCGTCCCCGTCCCGTATTCGCTGCCAATCGCGTCCGCCGGAGGTCGACATCTCCGCTATGCGACGTACCTCGCGCTCGACTGCATACAACGTCGGGAGCCTTGCATGCCGAACGTAGCTGGGTCCGAGAGGTACGTCCAATTACTCCCTCACATTCAATTCTCTATCTAAAAATCATTAGCTTGACTCGGCGCGCAAGCGGAAGTCACGCACCTAACCCATCCCACGAACGCAGCGGGTCGTTCTCGATATCACCACAACGCAGCCCGGACTCGTTCGCAGCATCAACACACCCCGAACGGGAACGCAGCACCCTTCCCTCCAACGCAAACGGAACTCTGCAAAACCCATCAGCGCAACCTCCGAATCCCACGCACAAAAGCTCACCTCGGAAACACCGAATCGACGCGTCACCTTCGTCCTCGTCCGACGCTACGACGCCCGGAATCACGCAAACGCGCCCGGATTTCGGGGAGGTCAGTCAAATCATGTGCCTGGAGTGAAAAACCTGAAATTTCGAAAAGTCAGTGAAAGTCTACGCACGCAGCGGACGAAACGAACCCACCGATCCATTCCTAGAGCTTCAAAACGGCGTCCCCGCGAGTCTTGGACACCCAGCAGCCTCGTTCGCGAGACATTCTGCAAAGCGGTCAAAGCGCGACCTCGACACTTCAGGCACACATATATAGGTACCCCATAGGGGTAGTTTGCTACTAATGGAATGACTACCCTATAGGGGTTCGGATTTGGCAGAGGCACCCAGACTGGGTGGGTGCACCCACCGCCACCAAAAATTCTGGGTGCACCCAGGAAATGTTGCTGTGGCACCCACAGCTGGTGCCTGGGTGCACCCAGAATGTCACGCTGTCACGCCCGGCAGGGCAGAATTTTTTGAAATTTTGCGCTAGTGCAGGGCCCATTTGCGGCGGTTTTTGAGCGCCTGGACAGCCATGGACCGATTATGCTCCGTGCTATGCGCGGAGAGAAAAAATCTGCGTTTTTTTTTGGCTGTACGGGGGCCCATTTTGGGTGCATTTGGACTGCACCTGGACCGCAGGGGGGAAAATCGGACTTTATGACTGTATATAGGTCTATTTTGGGGGGATTTAGGCTGCACCAGGGACCAAAATAAGATGAAATCAGCCCACATTCATGTGATTGAATCCTGTGGGGGAAAATAGGGTTCCACACTTGTATGGGGCCCATTTTCGGCCCGGTTTGTGCTGCCTTTGGAAAAAGGTTTACACCGCACCTGCAAGAAAATGTGAATCTGTGCTTGTCTATTGCTCATTTCTATGTTATAATACATACATATCAGAACCTCAAATCGAAATAGATATTCATAAACATGGCATTATATTTTTCATAGCAGGCAATCTTGAAACACAAAACTTACCATGCTCTCTGGGACACTCAACCCACACTCAACCCATCAACAACCACCATCTAGGTACCCCACTCAGTGAGCCTGGGTGCACCCATGCAATACTCTGGGTGCCCCCATTCAATACTCTGGGTGCACCCACTCAATGAGCCTGGGTGCATCCATTACAGATCTGGGAGTGCCCATGCAATACTCTGGGTGCCCCCATTCAATACTCTGGGTGCACCCACTCAATGAGCCTGGGTGCACCCATGTAATAAGCCTGGGTGCACCCACCCACGGTCCGTCTGGGAGCACCCACTGTAACTACGGGAGCACCCACAGAGGTCTGGGTGCACCCACAGTAACTCTGGGAGCACCCACTGTAACAGCGGGAGCACCCACAGTAACTCTGGGAGCACCCACCATAACTCTGGGTGCTCCCACAGAAGTCAGGGAGCACCCACCGTAAGCCTGGGAGCACCCACGAGAGGTGGCTGGGTGTGTTTGTATCCATTCATCTAGATTAGAATAACAAGCTTTTCAGATGAGTATGACTCTCTGATATTTCAGTCAATTATGACCGGAGATCTGTTGGAGATCTGTTTTAAATGTTTTCAAGGCCAAGTCAAAAATTCCATATAGGGACCGTAGCGGTTGTTAGGGTCTGTTTACGATCGACTGCACAAACGGCACTGCATCGGCAGCAAATCAGCAGTTCCAGGAATTTCTTCTTGCAAGTTCATGCATTGTTCTTGTTGTTGAATTTTTCGGACCCGAGGACTTATCGTTTTTCGATTAGCTGTCCACTAATTCAATTCTTAGCCAGGCGTTTGCAGAACCTGTGCCACTTGCCACCGGCCAGATTGATTTTGGATTGATCCATCTCGATCAGCCGCGGCGATGGCCGGAGCCAGCCGGACGGGGATATTTATTCTCCGTGTCCGCTGAGTGAGTGGCATCGTCCCCACAATGAACATTTTTGCTTTGGCTGTGTGTGTCCATTTGTCGCTGCATTGTTTCTGCGGCTCAGACGCGAACAATGGCAGCAAATTCGGACCGATCCCGTTTTGTGTGACAGTTGTGACATTGTACGCTCGCTCTTGACTCTCACCTCCTGCCACCACCCTCCTGCCACTCCTTCTCTGTCTCACCCCGCACTGTCCTTCCGTTCCCGTCCCAACTCTCCCGCCCCACCGCACTGTGTACAGCAGCAAGATACAACTGTTCCGTGATGTCTCACTTCAACATTCCTTCTCGCTCCCCGGGCCCCGGTCCTCGGACCCAACTGTTCTTCGTGGGAAGTGAATCCGAGTCGGAAGGGAATTCAATCCACATCAGTAATTGGTGGTGTACGAGCACTTGACTCTCCCCAGCATCGATCATGTATTATGCAATGGGAAGGTTTGGGGAGGTTCAAGCTTCTATCGTGTATCTATTGCTCACAATTCTTTTTAGGACTCGCCGCCCAACGCTTCTGGGAATCTCAGGCAAGCGGGAGGTTCCATTTTCGGCCACAGTGCGGTGCTGAACGGAACCCTTTGTCCAAACTATAGGTCGACATGTGGTCTCGTCGGGACATCCGACATTCTCAGTCACTATTCGCACAATTATACAACCACTCCCTCTTCCTCCTCCTCCACCCCCCGCCAGTCTGTTTTGTCCGCCTGGCTGACTTACAGCACTCTCCATGTGCAAACTCGAACCAAAACTGTGAGTTCTAGAATTAGCTCATTCCTTCCCCCTTCCCATCCCCTCTCGACACTCCTTTATCGCATCTCCTACTTACACTGTGACTGTTTCAACTTAACGCGTATACCTTCGGGACGGGGAGACTATCGTCAATTTCCCCCCGTCATAATCCTTGACGCAAATTGCAATTCATGTACAGGGATAATAGTATGATGCATATTTCTTTTCGATGAGGCATCTCAGGCTGTACCTGGAATATCGTGTGTTGTGCATCAATCCTTGTAGGACAAACATTATTTTAATACTTGGAATAACACACGGGGACGTTGTGCAGAATCATGCATCCTGAATCTTGAAGAAGTCGCACGACAACGTCCTATCCCATCCTGCAAACAGTTTCACCGTAGCATCTCGAAACCAGCAACAAAAACTCGCCTCCGAAACAGAGTCGGCATGACCCATGCAGACACAGATATGGAACGCGTTCTGGAAGGGATCTGCGCGGAACTCCTGGTAGAGGGTCGGATGACCACCGTGGTGCGTAAACCTGATGAGATCTATCAAAACCAAAATACGTGGTCAGCACCGACAGTCGCAACTCGAAACGGATGTGCGGAGCTGTCGTAAGGCTGCGAACCTGCCATCCCTTTACCGGGAGTTCTGCAAAACCTGTCAGCAACATATCAAAACTCAGCATACAACCTATGTCGCTATCAAGCACTGGCAACACCTTGTACATATGTATCAAGGCAGTGACGCGCATGCATGCGCGCCAATACCGGAAACGGTTTCCGGTTTTAGGCGGCCCGAGCACGGTGTTCACTTCTCTTCCGCCACGACTTTTTGCTGTACTAGAGCTCTACTACCGCTTTTCACGCGTCGAACGCGCACCTCTCGCGCCTCAAGGCTCTCGGAGAATCTCCTATTCCGATCTACACCTTGCCTTGAGGTCCCCAATCACCTTCATCGCCATTCTCTCGACTCGCTCGCAATTCATCTCACTTACCACTCGCCTCGAGTTTCAATTTCTATACAGCTCTCATTTGAATCTGGTCACGGACCCTTTCTACCATCGCTCTCCGACGTCTTGGCCTCGAGAACTGCTCCATTTACTCTGTGCTAAACTCCCACTTTACTTTGTATAAATACCTCAGCCTGACTAGCACTCACAACATATTCACTTGGTCTTTCGCTCTCAAGTCCCACGGTCCATTCTTAAGCTTTTGTCTCCATCTCCGCATTCAGTCCTCGTCCTCGTCGTCTCGCACCTCCATCCTCGTCACAGTCCTATTTCGACCTTGCAGTTTGTTAGACGCGGCGTTGACTCAGTGGAAACACTTGCACATAAGACCCCTTCCATCCCTCCTTTTGCTGCTCACCTATTATAGAATTATGCTCGCGCTTAGCCAGTTGGTTGGCGTGTCAGAAGCATGGTACGCGATTCGGAGCCGGACAAGACGGCCCAGGCAGCCCCGGAGATTTCAAGCACGGAGAGTAAACCATTTGTGGGATCGCTGCAAAGGTTTGTCAGGATTCCTGCAAAAGTGCATCGTTACCGCTGAGTGAGTACCTGAGTTTTCGCGACGACATTGCAAAATACATACGCTGAGACGAGCCGCAATTTCAACAGATTCATCGCGATTTTGCGGGAGGTACGTCGAATTTATTGCCATTTCGAAGCACTTTACGAATGTGCGAGTCAATAATTATTCGATGCACTGAACAAAGAGGGCCGTACTGTTGTGCTCGTCTGTACATGGTGCAGTGCCTTCGGTAGTCGACACCATTTGCAGAAGGCAAGTCGGGTCGGAATAACCCATCTAACAAGGAAGCAGGGTCTGGTAGTACTTGCCAAATACATATTTTGTGGTACCGACAGACAGCTCCGAATCCCGCGAACAAAAATATAGGTGCCAGAAAGGTCAGGTCTGATAAAATGCGGGATTTTGTGGGATAACTGACCAACTGAAACGAGTGAATCCGGGTGAGCAAAAGAAGTTGAGGAAGAGGAACTGAACTTACGTTGATGTTGCGAGTCACCTGAAAATCAACACGAAAACACCTAGAGGGCTGGTGATAATTTACAAGTCAGTCCCTTTTACTCCCGCAGATTAGCCATTATGTCTATTACATACGGTGCACCGGAATCTATGGCAGAAAAAAAGAACCTTACCTGCTGCTCTCAGAGCATGTAAGACTCCGCATGTATCAATTAATACTCTGCCGACTGTCAGAAAATTGACTGGGCCGTGGGTCACTGCTCATCGTAGAAACACCACCGAGTCGGATTCACGAATTTAGTCTGCCGTACTCATATCCAGTACTTAGAATGATTTCAGGACGTCTCTGTAGAAATTCAAGAACAACGGGTACATGCTTATGCAAAGGTGTGCAGACCATTTCAGGTTGTATATTATGACGACGCCCAGATTGCTGATGAACGAGACATTTGATTCTGTTTGTAAGAAGTAGTAGGCGAGGGAGTGGATGGAGAGCAGTCTGTAAGATATACTCAGATACCCGGAAGTTGAAATACACAACAATATGACGGTGGTCCACTGATAGCTGATAATTGTTGTTAATTCTTGAATGGTTCATTGGGCTCTACAGTGGTACCAGAAATGCATGACATTTTGTCATTCGCCCGAACGTGATCCGCATTTGCTTCCCAAACGAATTGTATGCAGATCTCCGAGTCGGAGATTTGAAATAGAGTTCCAGTTTTGGAAGCTGGGAAATTCGGGGGGAATTGAAGAGCAGAAGTTTGAGATCAAATTTTCAGCAGCTACGCAACTACAGTGTTTTCTCCATGGTCAATTTATGGAACCATAAATTCGACAATTCACTGATTTAAACAAAAACGAGGTGCAGACCATCCCTCACAAAAAAAATTGGCGATAGTCTCCCCGTCCCGAGGGTCCATAAGTGGTAAAAGAAATGCCGGCATGGCGTCAGAGTCAACACAGAAACAGGCGAGACAGGAATAGGGTGAAAAATGGCTGCGAGATTGATTTGACGGAGAAATGAAACAGATTACTCACCAATGGTGGTATGCCTGTACGATCCCACGCCATGTTTGACGTGCCGTAAACCGCATGCGGCAGCAGGACGTGCGTGTGCGGCGGCAAGTTCGTGTCGGGAACCTAAAACGACGATGGTCAATATGACATTAACAAAAGAGAGAAGGAAGGTAATGTTAGGAAAAAAAAAAGAAAGTTTGGAATAACTGAGACCGCAGCCAAGCAGATGAGACGATACCGAATGTAAGACCCGGGAGGGGGATACCGGACAGGCATGAAATCTGGTTATTGCAAGAACATGCTCGACGCTGAGGGTACACAGCTTTGCAATGCAAAGAACGAGTGAAACTTGGGGTGGATCAGCAACTCATTCAAAAGGCAACATACCGGCTCTCCAGAAACCAATTAAGGGAGTTAAGTGTCGCGGCAGCAGCAGGAAGCTTTCGCAACAGTTCTGCAGAGTTGAGACGGAAACAGAAGGACGTTGCGGGGCGAGACAGAGAAGAAGTGGCAGGAGGGCAGTGGCAGGAGGTGAAAGTCAAGAGCGAGCGTACAACATCACAACTGTCACACGAAACGGGATCGGTCTGAGTTTGCTGCCATTGTTCGCCTCTGAGCGGCAGAAACAATGCGGTGGCAAATGGATACACACAGCCAAAGCAAAAATGTTCATTGTGGGGACGATGCCACTCAGTCAGCGGACACGGAGAATAAATATCCCCGTCCGGCTGGCTCCGGCCCTCTGCCGTGGGCGATCGAGACGGATCAATCCAAAATCAAGCTGGCCGGTGGCAAGTGGCACAGGTTCTGCATATGCCTGGCTAAGAATTAGTGGAAAACTATTTGAAAAATGATAAGTCCTCGGGACACGGGTCCAAAGAAATCAATGAGGAAAATAATGCATGAAGTTGCGAGAAGAGATTCCTGGAACTGCTCTTGGAACTGCTAATGCAGTGCCGTTTGTGCAGTCGATCATAAACAGACCATAACAACCGCTACGGTCCCTCTATGGAATTTTTGGCTCGGCCGTGAAAAAAAATAGAAACAGATCTTTAGGTATAATTGACAGAAAGATCAGAGAGTCATACTTATCTAAAGAGCTTTTTACTGATTCTATTCTAATCTAGATGAATGAATACAAATACACCTCGCCACTTCCAATGGGTGCTCCCAGAGTTACGGTGGGTGCACCCAGAGTTACGATGGGTGCTCTCAGATGTTTGTGGGTGCACCCAGAGTTGCAGTGGGTGCTCCCAGACATTTTTGGGTGCACCCAGACGTTCGTGGGTACACCCAGAGTTGCAGTGGGTGCACCCAGCTGTTCATGGGTGGATCCAGAGTTGCAGTGGGTGCTTCCAGTTGTTTGTGGGTGCACCCAGACCTATAGTGGGTGCACCCAGGGAGTGTTCCCTGGGTGCACCCAGTGTGTTCCATGGGTGCACCCAGCGTGTACCGTGGGTGCACCCAGAGTATTCAGTGGGTGCACCCAGCGTGTTCCATGGGTGCACCCCCAGAGTGTTTGGTGGGTACAACCAGCGCGTTTGGTGGATGTACCCAGCGTGTTCCGTTGATGCACTGGGTGCGCCCAGAGAGTGTTCCATGGTTTCATTTTGTGGATGTGTGCATAGGTATGCCAAGTAAAGCAGTTGGTTTCTTCTAAGCAAACCTGACTCCTCTTCAATCGACTACAAAAGCTAATTGTATTTGAAACATGAATACAAAAATTGCGAACCGTTTAGCAATCCAGAGCTAGAAACAACAGAGGAATGAGGGTCAACCGGGTCCTATCGGTCACGTATTTGATTTTTTTGCCCCGGCGTGCAGAGTGAACAGGGGCAAAAAAGGGCTCGCACAAGCGCTGAACCGGATTTTTTCTCCCGCGCTACGTGCACGGCGTTCCAAACGCATAAATGGGAGCCGTTTTTTTTTATCCCCCAGATGCAGCCCAAATTGGCCCAAAATGGCCCCCATACATCCGAAAAAACCGCATTTTTCTCCCTGCGCTATGCGCGGGCCAGGTGGGTCCCTATGCGTGGCCCAGTGCGCATGGAATGGGCCCCCGTACGACCGAAAAACACGGATTTTTCTCCCCGCGCTACGCGCGGGGCATGGTGGGTTCCCTATGCGCGCCCCAGTGTGCAAAAACGGCGGCAAATGGGCCCTGCGCTAGCGCAAAATCCCAAAAAAAATCTGCCCTGCCGGGCGTGACAGCGTGACATTCTGGGTGCACCCAGTCACCAGCCGTGGGTGCATCCACAGCAACATTTCCTGGGTGCACCCAGAATTTTTGGTGCCGGTGGGTGCACCCAGACAGTCTGGGTGCCCCTGCCAAATCTCAACCCCTATAGGGTAGTCATTCCATTAGTAGCTAACTACCCCTATGGGGTACCTACATATGTGTGCCTGAAGTGACCTCGAAATCACAAACACACCACTCACCTCGGACACGCCGAATCGACGCGCGGACGATGCGAGGACTTCGTACGACTGTACGCAGCGTGGAATCGCAGGAGTTCGGCCGAAACTGCGGAGGGTGAGTCGGATGATGTGTCTGGAGTGCAAAGCTGAATATTTCGAAGTCAGTGATAGTCGAGGCGCGGAGCGGACGAGGCGAACGTACGGATGTGTTTGTAGGACTGCGGAACGGCGTCTCCGGGAGTCTTGGACCGAGAGACGCAGTATTTGTGGGGTAGTCTGAAAAGCGGTCAAAGCGGGAGATCGGAATTTTGAGGACAATACCTTGGTAACGCCGAATCGACGCGGGGACGATGCGGGGACTTGATAGAACTGTACGACGCTTGGAATCGCGGGAATCCAGCGAAAATTCCGGCAGGTAAGTCCAAATCACTCCATAATCCCCCCAATCTGCTAATCCTCAAACCAGCTCTGCACCAATCTCCTTTGAGCAACAAACCGCGCACCCCTACCTCCGTATCTCACCGCCGAACGCGTGTCCCACACATACGAGGCTCCGCACCAGCGAAAACGACGTTACTTATACTTATACATGTAATCCTTATACATGTAATCCTGAATGACATTGACAGGAAGGTCAGATTTTCGAACTTGAATACAGAATATGCATTGAAAGACTGACCTCTGTGGCTCGACGTAGCGGTGGGAAAGATGCCTAGGAGGGAGGGAAGAGGTGAGTGAAGGAATTTCGGGAAAGGGGGAGGATTGACTTCGGTGTGGGGAGTCGGGGTTTTGGTGCAGTGTTGGTGGAGAGGGTTAATTAGCATTTGGGAGATAGGAAGGCTGGAGCTGGGAGGAGTTCAGCTTGATTCGGACTCGAAATTAGATGCGACTCGAAGTAATTTAGCTGGATTCTGCTTACCTGCGACTCAGTCCCCGTGTCTTCAACTTTGTGAACATATTCCGGGTGCTCAATTGTCTTGAAAGGGATTCCTGTCAAAGAATTGCAAGTATTCCAGAACCAGGCTCTAACAGGACCATAAACCGAACGCTTACCCACCGATTCATCGCGTCCCAGCCAGAATCGCGTCGTGGTTGAAGCTGAGACAAGGAAGGAGGACTTCGGCCTCGGAAGATAACAAGACCAATCAAGAATTCAACCATGCTTGAGTCGAAGTTTTAGAGAGTCTATGAGTAAGAATAGAGGCTTTATGAGAACGTTAGTGAGAGTATAGTGGTTCTGAGGTGGAATTGAGGCTTACATTGCAGAGAGAAGAGGGCTGGGATGTGTCCGAGATGGCCGGAGCTTTGGAAAATTGAACCGAGGTTGAACGAAGGTGATCTTGGGGATTGTCAGTGGATATTTCTGGGAAGTTGAGGTGAGAAGAACTTACGGTGAAGGAATCAAAGCAGTGTACGATGATCCGAAGGCCGAAGATAGCTACGAAGTTAATTGTATTACGGTTCGACACAATGTCAATGTATCACAGCAATGGTAGACTACAATTGAAGAATTAATACATGAAGAGCAGCGATAGAATGTAGTACTAACTTATCATACATCCAACATAAATTGAAGACCTTAAAGTGGTTGAAAAGACTCTGAAGTGCGATGAACTGTTAACAAGTCAGTCAATAATTTACAGATGGACTCGGTGTGCAGGCATACCTGAAGCAAGTGAACAATAGTTTCGGGGTCTTGCGACTCTATGTGGGGTAGCGCGGCATAGACCTATCGAGAGAATAATTAAGTCAGTAACTAACTTGAGATATATGCTGAGGTCAATACATACCAAGGGACATTCGGCCTTCATGTTATATCGCTTCGAGTCGATGTATAGACCGAACTGGAGCAAAAGAATAGAGTCAGTAAATGCTCGAAACAATGTTGTAAAAGATGTTACATACCTGCGAGGCATTGAAGCGTTCATTGTATCGAACTATAGATGTCAGGAACTATCGAAGGTCATAGCATATCCGAATCTCAAAGGTGTATAACCGTGTATTGACCTAACAAGACAGTGTTGTAAGTAATTAATCGAGATATCGAAACAAGATACACCTACCAGCATTAGTTTCAACAAACATTGACCTGGTAACAATCAAATTGAGTCAGTTCGATACGAAATGAAGCGAATGTAACTCACCTGAGATAATGTCAGTCTTGGGTTTGACAATAGTAACGCCGGTGTATGGGTGTCCCCGAGTCAGTATCCAGTTCAAATCTAATAGAGACTTAGTGCGACTCGTTCAAAGAGCTTGTAATTGAATACCGTATTGAGTACCACAAATTTGAAGATAACTTTGGCAGCAGTGAGTCAACTACATCTAATGGATAGTCAGTCAGTAGTAAAATTGAATCAAACGATGTAAGTAAACGGAACGCACTAGACTCGCATATAATCGAAATACTCCCGGCCTTTGAACGCGGAGGAAGGGCTGGATTTACTAATCAATGAGCGAAGTTAGAAAGAATTGGATGAAGTAAGATGTAGTACAACGCACCGGAGAACCGCGTTTATTTGAAGATACTTCCGGCCTTCGAGTGTGAACAAGTAACGAGTGCAGTCTAATGGACAAAGATCGAGGTCAGTACATATTCAAGTAAAAGTGGTTGAATGCGACGCACCAGTGGTCCGGTATTGATTTTAAAGATAGTCGCGGCCTTTCGGCACAAAATCCCAGCTTTCGAATAGATGGCGGGCGAGTCAGATCTAAGTGAAGTGAACCGAAGTAAGTACGACTTCAAGTCAAGTAAATTTGAATACAAACACACCCAAGGCACCAAGACCTGATGTAACTCGAGAACATTTTGAAGAGCAGCAAGTCGACGAATCTAATTGAAAATCAAAAGTCAGTGGAATTGAAGTAGTCAATAGTTTGAGGTGACGCACCAAGGCAAAGTGAAGATAATCCCGGTCGCCCAAGGCGCCGCGGTGAGTCAGATCCAAACTGCAAATAATTCAAGTTAGTACCAGTCAGAGTAAAATCGTTAACTGAACGCACTGAGCATTCCACTACTGATTGAAGATAGTCTCGGTCTTGCGAGAGTCAGATCTGATAGATATAAGTAAGTCAGTCAAGAGTTGAATGAGCACGTTCATTGTGACGCACCAGAGGTTCAAAAGTCGAAAGGCTCTCTGATAATTGAAGGTTGTCTGCTCATTGAGTCGAAACCTATCAAATTTGAAGTGAGTAAAGAGATATATAATATATAGTAGAAGAAATCTAACGCGTACTTATGGCGGTCAAAGTGCACATTTAATCAGCCGCAAATATATTTCACATGCCGCAAATATATTACGTGTTTTGATACCAATGCCGCCGCAAGTATTTGACCCTTTCGGTATCTCCGAAATACTTGCGGCATGAGTCGAAATGCCGCAAGTATTTTTCGAGGTCCCGCAACTTTTTTTCTCGGAGTGCCGCAACTTTTTTGTGCAAAAATGAGACTGATTTCGAGATCTGCTAGGGCCCTCAAATTGCCGGTATCGGCGTTATCGGCTCTCCCTGAGGTTACGTTCAAGTTTGAACGTTGAATGGTGGACCACGGTGGCACGGCCTCTATCATGTCTGGACACGCACTGAGCCATCGCATCCCATCAACCCATAAAGTCCTGACTCCCGGCCAGGCCGCTAGTACCTCAACCAATTTCGACGACACGTCCGTATCCCACACGACGGTGAACTCGCCCCGGCCTGCGGACACGCGCTCAGCGTGAATCCAGCAGAGTCGAGATCGGCACGTAGCTCAATCGCGTAGAATCAGCGGACTCGCGAGCGTCAGTTGTAGATTGGTGGGCTCATGAATAGAATCAACTGTGCCAATTCGATTTACTTGAGCCATGAGTGCTTATATATCGGTGTCATGTTGGCCAGTCTTCGCGTCGCAGACAGCATTGCTTACAGACCCGCGTCGAAGACAATCACGTCAAGTTGTCGCAATGACACATTAAAAATTCAAGTGTGAAGGAGTGTAGAGTTCCTCATGCCGTCGAACGGGAAGTGTAATTTAGATTAGTCAATCAACCCTTCAAAGTGAATATAACGAACATATGTGTGCCTACCAAATAGTTCAAGGCTTTGGAGCAACAAAGGAACCCTGATTTACACAGCGAGTAGTTACAGTTCGCGTGCGGACACCTGTAGCATACTGATCCACACAAATTGAACTGAATAAAGGTCTGGAGCAGATAGAGATCCACCGCAGTCTTCAAATTGAAGCCATTCAAAATTGAGCTGATTCAAGATTGAATTGGAGGAGATGTGAGGGACCTTTATCGAACCATGATTCAATCTGCATGAACTTGAACTCAACAGACAATCATCACTCTAATAGTCACGCAGATGGGGTCAGTATGGTGGGGGCAGGGCGACGTGAAGCGGATTGCATACCTCCGGATTTAAGACAGTGTATATCTTAAGACAGTGTGCCGGGAGGGAGATGCAGAGTTGGAAGTTGAAATATGACGGTGAGGTACAAACTTGATGACGGCGCGATGATCAAAGATTTACCGATTAAAAATCGATACAACAGTTGAAGACCACGATACAATGAGAATTTGCCAGTACTTACTTGAAACAACATGAAGTGAATATGATGTGTGTACCTGGCACTGAAATTAAATCGAGCCTGAACTCGCCAGTCCCTGGGCTTGGCTCAGACATAGAAGCTGGTCTGTACAAGAAATATTGAGTCATTTCAAGACACGACAATAAGCCGAAGCATGCACACATACCTACATATGTGGCCGTGTTCGGGTTGAACAGACAAAGAGCCAAGGAAGGAAGTTAGAGAGGATATTTGAAGATGGTGAAGGAGGAGACATACCTTCGTTGACCCCACCAACCGTAGTTCAAGCTTCAAACTTGGTGTAACATTGCACAGAGAACCGGAAACGGCAATATGAGAGGTCCTGGCGTGTTTCGAAATCAGTCTCATTTTTGCACAAAAAAGTTGCGACACTCCGAGAAAAAAAGTTGCGGGACCTCGAAAAATACTTGCGGCATTTCGACTCATGCCGCAAGTATTTCGGAGATACCGAAAGGGTCAAATACTTGCGGCATTGGTATCAAAACACGTAATATATTTGCAGCATGTGAAATATATTTGCGGCTGATTAAATGTGCACTTTGACCGCCATACGTACTTCACGGTTTGAAGCAAAAAATCGGACTCGAAGGTCAAAATAAACTGGTTATTGAAATCCAGTAAAGCCTGCAAACGAGTCAGTAAAGAGTGTAACGTAGAATAAAATCGTACCAGTTCAACTAGAAGATTTGCATTGACTGCGTCTGTGAAGGATTTTGGGGTCCTGTTACAAAAATTCAGTTTCGAAGTCAGAAAAATGAAGAGGGCTTACCGAGGGAGTAACCAGTCTGCGACAACTGAATCCAATACGTAGAAACATTCCAGGAGACTAGAAAATTGAAACCCAAGTCATCAAAATTGAAGCAGCAAGAAAATAACAAGTACACACTGAGTTTTCAACCAGGGACTAGCATGCCGGAGATAATTCCCACGGGCATCGAAAGCGCCGCCGTGGAATATGAGTGGCAGAGTCGACCGAACACCGGAATGCCCTCGGATTGTCGGTATGGATTCGGGGGCGGCGGTATGGCTCAAAAAGGGAACAAAGACTCCTGACATCAAATCAGTAAGGGCAGAAATCGTAGAGGAGCCAAACTGCACCTGAACCAGTCCAACTCGCGGTTTGATCCGAGGCGCGCCGTTGAGCGCAGCGAGCATGGGCTAATAGTGAGGAATAGAGCATTGTCAGTATAAGTACATAGAAAATGGCGGAACATACCCAGAAGCGATGCATTTGCGATCGAGGCGTGGGAACCGCGTCGGGGCAAGTTCAACCGTGGGAAACAACGGGCGGGCGTTGCTGGAGGGCGGTTAATAGGTGTATACGAGGATAGAGAGAGCCCAGCGCACCCAAATGAACCCCATAAAAGTGCGCAAGCTCTCTGATCCGAAGTGCGCCGTCGGGGTTTGCGAGTGCGTCGGTGATGCATTGCGGCGCTCAGAGCTGGGTCCCTAAAGCGTGGGTCAGAGGGAGGAGGGGAGCGGCTGGTTCAAACTCCCCGGTGCACCGAGGTGCACCGACTCCGCCGAGAGTGCGCCAAGGCCATTGGCGCTGCCCGAGACAGCGAGCTCAGGGTCCTGGAAGAGGATTAATGAGGGCGGGAGAGTAAAAGAGGGCCACATACCAAGCCTAAAGACCCCCTACTCGGCGCAGACTTTGAGCTCAACGTCACCGACGTCGAGGGCAATGCCGCCGCTGTCAGCGCAAATGATAGGTGGTCGTATGTAGGCGGGTGTCAGAGAAAGAGGAGAGAAAAGAGTGAAAGAATACCTCGAGTGGCACCGACCATCGTCAAGGTCGTCGCCGCCGCCAGCGACGAGCGAGGTGGTCAGAGAGGGCAGAGGCATCGAGGAGGAGGTAGTGGAAGTCCTATTTGGCGCACAGGAAGCGGTGGGAGCCCGGGAGAGGCCCTTATTGGAAGTGGGGGGAAGTGGGGTGTTGAGAAATTTGGCTGGTCGGACGCCCAGCTTTATAGGAACGCGTGTCGTTGCACCTGTTTGGTTCAGTTCAACAAACGGGAACTCACGGGACTCGCACGCGACGCGACACTATATGAAGAGCTCACCAATGTTCAACATGCCTTTCTTCCCCCCCACCATCTCCCCCCTCTCTCGAAGTTCAATTCGGGGCTGGTGTGATACCATGTCGGGGTTGCCACTGCTGGGTGGTGCTTCCTCCGCCGTGGTCATCGATGTTGGTGGTCGTCACCGTCGCCGCCGCCGTCGATGTCGATGTCGAACCTATCCAGCTGCAGGATAAGTTCATATTCTTCTCAATGTCTCAACAACAACTCACCGTGGTTGCTGAGGCACATGACCTCGGTTCAACATCATTGTTGAGCCCGCCGCCACCAACATCGAGCAATCACCCAGCTCCAACCACCCTCTTCCAACATATTCTGGAGCTCGCCGAGGACGTTGATAAGGCGTGCACCAGTGCACGCATGA